>WEKX01008956.1:0-99701 GCA_013390025.1 Pitta sordida | reverse complement strand
GGTGGGCAGCCCCAGACACCCACCACAGCGGAATGGGACCGCACCATGCCATGGTGCTGTGGGACTATACACCGCTTCTGTGAATAGCTGAATAATATTCACAGAGAAGTATTCTGCGAAGCAGCAAATGCGAAGGTGCAAATGAGCGAGATATGACTGTATTCTGTTTCTGTGCTCACTGGTTTCGTAAGATTGTTGTCAGCATTTTTTCAATACATGAATGTTGTTTTCTTTGTTGAAGGTGACTGAATATTGAACTAGTGTTGAAGTTGTAAAACTGCCAGTGTTATGTAGTAGCGAAGGCAAGACTTTGGGTACTTGCTTTGTTGTCTTTGGGAGAGTCTGCCCCATAGATAGAACCTGAGCACTTCATACTGATGAAAAGTGCTTCAGGAAAGGAAGGTCCTGCCTGACCAATCTGATTTCCTTCTATGATCAGGTGACCCGCCTGGTTGATGAGGGAAGAGCTGTTGATGTGGTGTACCTGGATTTTAGTAAGGCCTTTGACACTGTCCCCCATAACAAACTCCTGGTGAAGCTGGAGGCTTGTGGTTTGGATGGGTTTACAGTGGACTGGATCAGGAGTTGGTTGGATAACAGAGCTCAGAGAGTGGTGGTTAATGGTGCTGTGTCCAGTTGGAGGCCGGTCACTAGTGGGGTGCCTCAAGGTTCAGTGTTGGGACCTGTCCTGTTCAATATCTTTATTGATGATCTGGACGAAGGGATGGAGACTATTATTAGCAAGTTTGCGGATGACACCAAGCTGGGGGTAAATGTAGATCTGGAGGAAGGTAGGAGGGCTTTGCAGAGAGACCTTGACAGGCTGGATAGATGGGCTGAATCCAATGGCATGGGGTTCAACCAGTCTAAGTGTCGGGTGCTACACTTTGGTTACAATAACCCCATGCAGAACTATAGGCTGGGATTGGAGTGGCTGCAGGATGATCAGGTGGAAAGAGACCTGGGAGTGCTGGTGGATAGAAAACTTAACATGAGGCAGCAGTGTGCCCAGGTGGCCAGAAAAGCTAATGGTATCCTGGCCTGCATCAGGAATAGTGTTGTCAGTAGGACTAGGGAAGTTATTCTCCCCCTGTACTCAGCACTGGTTAGACCTCATCTTGAGTACTGTGTTCAGTTCTGGGCTCCTCAGTTTAAGAGGGATGTTGAGATCCTTGAGCGTGTCCAGAGAAGGGCGACAAGGATGGTGAAGGGGCTGGAACACAAGCCCTATGAGGAGCGACTGAGAGAGCTGGGATTGTTCAGTCTGGAGAAGAGGAGGCTGAGGGGAGACCTTATCGCTCTCTACAACTACATGAAGGGAAGTTGTAGTCAGCTGGGTGTCAGTCTCTTCTCTCTGGCTACCAGTGATAGAACAAGAGGACACAGTCTTAAACTGCGTCAGGGGAGATTTAGACTTGACATTAGGCGGAACTTTTTCACAGAGAGGGTGATCTCTCAGTGGAATGGGCTGCCCAAGGAGGTGGTGGAGTCACCGTCCCTAGAGGTGTTTAAGAAAAGGTTGGATGAAGTTCTTGGTGACATGACCTAGATATTAGGGTAGTGTGTTATAGGTAGGATGATGTGTTGGTTGTAGGATGGCAACAGGTCAGGTTAGGTAACAGGTTTGACTAGATTAGATTAGGTAACGGGTGATAGGTTGGACTTGATGATCTCTATGGTCTTTTCCAACCTTACTGATTCTGTGATTCTGTGATTCTGTGAAAGTGGAGGCAGGAAGACAGTGATTTATTGAAGGTCATGGAGGAAACCTGAAAGGTTGGGACTTAGGTCTCTTCTACCCCACCCCAGGAAGCTGAATCCTGTAATTTCTAGTATGATGAAGTTTACTTCCTCTTTCCCTGAGAAATGTGAGACTCTTCCCATTAGAAAAATATTTGTTCTTGTCACGGGAGGTACAGATGCACATTTACAAATTTGGAAGTAAGTTTGACTCATTGCTGCAAAAACTGTCCTGTTTACAGAGTAGTTAGTTACAGCTGTAGTATGCAGAATTGAAAGTGGAAATGGTCTGAGGGATTCAAACAACAGTTAGTAGCTGCTCTGTTGTTGCTTTACATCCAACTCAGAGAGTTGACCTGAGCATACGACTGAGTTCAAGCAGCTTTTGGGCTGCTCCATCCCTTGCACCCAAGACAGGTCCGTTCTCCCAGAAAAGCCATTTGTAAAGAATGGAAGCTTGTTGACCAGATTTCCTTGAACAGGCTGATATCTTGCAGATACTGGTATTTAAGTAGAAATTGTATGGCTGCAAATAGTTAATTGATTCTGTAGCCAGGTTTAACTGTGGAGGGCTCTGCTTGGTGAAGAGGGTGAGGAAGGGGTTCCTATTATTTTAAAGCAGTAGCTGTCTGAGGCTAATTGTGAAAAACATGCCAAGTTGAAATATTCATTTTTTAATATGAATTTCCATAAGCAGCTCGTAGACAGGTTTATGCTGTGCTAGAAGAAGTCTGACTGCACTTTAATGTTTATACCTGGATTAGTGATTAGGAAAAGATTGTTAAACAACTGGAATTTAAATACCGGTACAACTTCATTGTAATAATTTCCCCAAAGGCATATTGGTAATTCTGCTAAATAGAGAGTTTAATAGACTTTAATAATGTGTGCTTTGGAGACCATATGCACAAAGAAATAATGCATAAAACATTCATTATGATAAACTGCTACCTTTGTATGTAGTGAGGGACCTTGAAAGAAAACTGTTGTGTTGAGTGTGACAACACTAGTGAGTGTACCCACCTCTCATGTGGGGGACCGGGGCTTCGATTCCTGCCAGGGAGGCAGTGATGCCATTTAAGAGTTGGACTTGATGATCCTTGTGGGTCCCTTCTAATTCAGAATAATCTGTGATTCTGTGAATACATAGTAGGGTGTTAACGGACATTGTCACTCTCTTACCTAGCACTTACTCCGCCTGCTGTGATTGAAGTTGCAGCCTGTATCATTTTACCTAACAGTGAATGAATTATTCAAGGTAGACATTAGTTTATTTTCTTAGAAGTCCTTTGACAACCAGTCAGCCATGGTGTTTCACAGGGCTTTGTTTTCTTTTGATGTGCTTGTACAGTGTCGAGAGAAGAGGTACCTGGTAGGAAACACAGAATAACCTCTGAAAAAAATTTGACATAAAAACATTGTCATTAAAACAACAAAAAAGTAACTTTAGCAAGTGGCTCTAAACAAGTTTAATATTGGATTTTGATTTGTTTTTGCTGTGCTGCTGCTGAGGGTCCTTCTGGAGAACAGGCAAGGAGAGGGAAGGAGTGAGAAGAAATGAGCACATGCTTTCGGTAGAACAGTAGAGCATTTATCTCTTTTAATGAGGTAACATCATTAGTGCTGACAAAGTGCTGCAAATCAATACATGTAATGGACTGCTGCTGCCTTTCAGTACTGCCCAGGCTGCTGTGTTTCTGAACCTTTGAATCTGCTGAATCACAGGTCAAGCTTTTTCTCCTGTCTGATGCTGGGTTGTTTTTTTGTTGGTTTTTTTGTAGTTTGTTTTTTAGTTGGTTAGTTTGGGTTTGTTTGTTTTTAACCATTTTGCCCCCCCGTTTCCCCCTCCAGCTCTGATCTTTGCCTTTAGTCTCTGAGTACTGGAGCACTCCAGGATATGCATTGGGGCAGGCAGAAATGTACCAATTTTCCAAGCGTGGGAGCTCATTGAAATGCTGTGTATGTCTATCACAGTGCAAGGACCTTCTCTTTAACTGAAAAGAGTGAGGTTGCTAATATCTCTTTGAGCTTGATCTCTTCTGCCTAAGATGGCTGCACGTTTTGGTTTGGGTGTTGTTTTTGTTCCTTTGCCCTCTGCCTATTTCCTTTAGAGCAGCGGTATAATGTCAGCCATACTAATCATGTCAGCCAGTGACACTGATGACCCTGACATTCAGTAACAAAGAGCTGCAGAAGAAGGGAGTGAGAGAGAGCCCTGGACAAGCAGCAGCAGCAGGTGGAGGGAAATCTGTGTGTCAGAGCATTCCTCTTTACAAAATCCTTTGGTGTAAAAATTGTGTACAGTTGTATGCCAAGTGGCCAAGGGAAGAAATGAGATGGATGTCAGCAGAGATCTGTCCTTTATGTCTCAGATGGCAAACATTACAGTGCATTACTATAATAGTACAAATATAACAAAACCTCAACCAAACTAATCTAAATTTGAAAAAGCCATGTTTTAATCATCTCTCTATTAAAAATGACCTACTATGCCTAGAACTCCTATCAAAACCTCCTACTGCAAACAGGCAACATAACCTAAACATTTGAGGTATGCTGTGAGTTTATCAGAGGTCCCCAGAGTGACACGTGAGCATTGGTGCTGAATCCAGGAAGAGAACCTGTCAGTAAAAAGGATTCACCTGAATAGATTATGCACATCACAAAAAATAATAATAATTAAAAAAAAGGTGGTTCCTCTTTTTTATCTGCATGCCCCTCCCATCCTGGGTTTCCCGACACCTGCTTGTGGTGAAAGAATATAAACAGAATTGCGAGATTCCTCAGCAGGAACTGTTGCCTGACAGTCCCAGCTAAACCTGCAAGGTCATCCTGGTGTTCCTCTTCCTTGTTTTTCTTGCCCTTCTAATCACATCCAACAAGCCTCCTTTTCATTTCCAAAAGCATACTTTTCTGTGCTATCCTACTTCTGAAGTGAAACCAGAGTTCACTTACCTCTCTTCTAAGGTTTGGATTACAAAAACTTTGCAATGTCTCGCCCTCGTCTCTTGCTGAAGGCAGTCCAGTCCAATAAATAAATACTTGCCTGAGTTTTACTCCCCTTTACCCAGTTAACTGAAGCTGAATGCTGCCTTCTTTCTTCTTTCTGTTGCTCCAGCCAGTGGTTTCTCAACCAGCTTGGCCTGTAACAGACTGATTAATTTTCAGTGACTCTGAAACAGTTACCAAACTTTTCTGTGATTGATAGATGAAACAAGAATAATGTTGCCAGGGTCTCTTAGGGAGAGAAAACAGCTGCTCATACCGTTTACTAAGACTACCAATGACCCATCTTTGCTCTTATTTCCCTAATTAAACTGAGGTGGCAATATTTAGACAGAAGGCAAAGGGACAGGAGATAGACGTGTTCTAAGAGGTAAGGAGCTGTTAGTATTACAGGCTTCTATATTAAGGATATCTACTCCTTCTTAATTTCTTTCTTACAGATAGTTTATTCAAAATATTTTAGCATGTGGCACCACTTCTCAAGAGGAGAAAATGCAGGTCTGCTCTTCAGTACTGTGTCAGGGCAGGCTTATAGATGATGCTGCCACAGGCTCGGCTGCTTGTCAGGTTTGGTGCTTACTTCTCATAGAAAATACAGGGCAAAGCCCTTGTGGAGAAGGCCTGTCAGTCTGCAATTGCAGCACTGGCGGGCCAAAGCATGTTTGCCCAACTTTCCTGGGTGGTCGCCTGGCTTGTATGCAGCACGTGGAAACAGATCTTTTGGAATGTGAAACCGTGCCTTCTGCATTTCTCCCACAAGTATTTTATAGTTTTGACTGGCATGTGGAAAGGAAATGGCAAATAATAGAAGAAAAAACTTATATATAACCCTTCAGCTGTACTTCCTTTCTATACTAAGGTTTTGCATTTAAAGTAAAAAGACCAGTCTTGTGTTGTTGTGAAAGTCTTTTAAACTTTAGTGATGAGGTTTTTGGTAATTGAGTAAAGAGGTGCTTTTATTTTGGTTTCCCCTTAAACTCTTCTCCGGTTTAGATAGCAGGTAGACACTATCTAAATGCTATGGAATCTGATTCTTAAAAACTTAAAAGATCACTCTGTTCAAGATAGATTTATTTAATGTGAACCTCTTCTTTCAGGCTGATGACACCAGAACAAGAGGACATGGCCTTAAGCTGCGCCAGGGGAGGTTTAGACTGAATATTAGGAAGTGGTTTTTCACAGAGAGAGTGATCGCTCATTGGAATGGACTGCCCAGGGAGGTGGTGGAGTCTCCGTCCCTGGAGGTGTTTAGGAGAAGACTGGATGAGGAGCTTAGTGACATGGTCCAGCTGGGGGAGTGTTCGGCTGGATGGTCCTGTGGGTCCCTTCTGGCTCGGAGTGGCCTGTGAGCCTGTGAGGGAACTAGGTTTATGTTCACCACTCTGGGGTGTGCGTTCGGTCTCTGTACAGGCGTTAGCTGGTGAGTTGGACTAGATGATCCTTGTGGGTCCCTTCCAATTCGTTGTATTCTGTGATTCTGTGTGATTACTGGTTTTACAGAAATAGGTTGTGAAGGGACCTCAAGTGTCTGTTTGTTGTTTTTCTCTTTTTAGTAATGATGCTATAAACCAGTAAGTGTCCTGGGGTTTGTGAATCTCATATGTGAGTGCTGTACATGGGATGAGAAGAGAAGACTATATGACCAATGTATCTTTTTCCTTGTTCTCTCAGTGTGGCTGCCATCTGTGCACTAGCAATGTGGTCATGGCTCTCAAGATTTGATTTAAATTTGAAGTAGAATGTCTTAAAGTACAGGTCCTTGCCAGCAGGACTCCTTTCTCCCTTGGGTTCAGCTGGATAGCCTGGAAAAGGCAGCCCACTGATGTAAGAAGTTGTCCTTATGGAGTCTGTGGAGGATCCAGCTTTGATTCAACTGTGAATCAGACACTTAAAGCTGAGGATCCTTTCTACTGGCAGAGAAGTTGTCTCTGTGTAATGGTAGGATCTTTGCCCTGGAAGTGAGAGTTTAAAAAGACACAAACAGTTGGAAAGGGCATTGCGGCAGTACATAATGGTAGATGTGTTAACAGAAGTAGTGAAAGAGCATGGGAGGTGAATAAGCATTTGCAAGTCAAAAAGAAATGCTTGCTTCATGCTCATGTTTTTGTGAGGAATGTCTGAGGGCTTGAGTCACATAGCTTCTGAGCTTTGTAAATCTTTGTAAATCTTTGTAAATCTGGGTATAAGTGTTTTGTTGTTTGCAGGATGCCTTGCAGTTCTCTGCTGGGAATGTGTAAAAAGTACCCCTGCCTTTGCAGTGGCTTTCAAAACAGTTACTGTTTCAGTACTCTGGCTCCTTAGCATCCTTTGTCAGCAGCTCACTGAGATGCTTCTCAGTGGCTTACAGCTCTTGGTTTCATCTGGCAAGAGAAACCTATAATCCAGGGGTGTACAGATAAGAGAACTCTTCAGAGGCTTGTGGGAAAGGAATGATGTATTCCTAGAGAAGGTGAATATTCTGACAGTTTCCCCACTGTATTGCACTATTCAGTTTCAGAAATTACGGTTTGCAGTTATCCTCTCAGTAGCACAAGGCACTCCTCTTGGGCTTATGGAGGAGCCCAAGAAGTGTACACTTAATTGCTTTGTGAATGATGTGAAGTCTTGGACTGCAGTCTAGTTATTGTTCATTAACTACCTGAACCTATTAAACCTGGACAACAAGCAAGACTGAGTTGTCCGCCCTTGATTGCAAGCAGCTAATGGAGCTGTGGGAGCAAGCTGTGACTACGGAGTGGAATTGGCAGTAGGCACCCATCAACCTTCCCTGTTTTGAACTCGGCCTGCACTCCATTTAGATTTCTGGATTTGAGACAGATGATTTCAGAGCAGTGAGGAGGGAGGGAGGGCAGAGAGTGGGAAGCATTGTCTTCCCAGCTATGTTAGCTTTGATCAGAAGTTCAAAGTGAAACAAAACTCTAATGGCACCAGTAATTTGACATTTAAACCTGCAGAAGCAGAGGGATTTGTCATCTGACAGTGGCTGGCTTTGATTATTGATTGGTTCTCATGCAGATGGTTTACACAATGCTAAAACAAATGAGTTTGCCCAAATAATGTGGCTTGGCAGCTCCTCAGTGTTTTTTAGCTTTGAGGGAATCATCTGCTCCTGCAAAGCACACGTATAGGTGGTTTGTTACCCGTGAAATACACCCTGTCTTGCAAGAGGACATGGTAGCACTTTCTTGTGTCTTCATGACACACTAGCAGCATAGAAGAAAAAAAATTCAATAAATGTTAGCTGAGGATTTTGCTGGAAGTTTTTTTATATAGTAACTTGAAGAAAAATTAAGATAATTAGGACATTTGAAGCATTTAACCTTTTAAACACAAGCCTCAACTGGAGATGGATACAGCCCTTGCTATGTAGCGTTTACCTCTAGAGCGCTCTTGGCATTGCACCAGAGCATTGTTTTAGAGCAGTTTGTGCTGCTGGCTGAATTGCCAGCATCTCATTCTTCAGCATTCACATGCCTCCCATCCAGTTGTACTTTATGCCTAACCTTATTTACCTTGTGGGTTTTGCCAGGATCACAGCTTGGTGGTGTGGCATTGCGCCCAGTCAGACCATCTGTCAAGAAGGAGAGGAGAAGGTAGTGGTTTTGACATTTTGCTTGAAGAGACACATGTCCAAATGTGCTTTGAAATCTTTGTTTTCCTTGCTTCTTCAATACTTTCAAGGTGCTGTGTATTGTGGATTTTTTTCCCTTGTGCTGCCTTGCTCTCACAGTTGTAGAGATTTTGTTTGATTTCTAGTCTGGATTTGTACATTTTGTTTGTGCTGCTGGCAGATCCTATCAACACCCACTTTTCTCTGATATTTAAACTTTAAATGATAAAATAAAAATCTTTCGTGTCATAGAACACTGACTTGCTTGTAAAATAGTTCCATATACCAGAGATGCTATTTAAAAATATTGTAGGAGTCTAGTAATACATTAGCATTTTATGCATTTCACTCTGAGCAATCCCAAAGTACTTACACAGTAATTCACACATGGAGTCCTGTGGAGATGCAGTTCTTAGGACAGAGGCTGTAAAACAGCCCTGCATTGCCAGGGGTCGGGGCAGTGATGGGTGCAAGCAGCTTAAAACAAAGCAGCTGGAATAAACTGCCTTCTGGTGGAAAATCATCAGTCTTGGTTAACGACAGCCAGGAGTTTAGCTCAAGATACTGTCAGAATTGCCCAGTGTGGGACCCACAGTGGAACCCCTTTAGCCTGATCTGCCTTGGGTTTTGCCACAACTGTGGGTACAGCCCTTGGACCAGCACTTAAGGCCAGATACTTGAAGGAGCAACCACTAAATAATTGTTCATGTGGGCTCTGTGTTAAGAACTTGTTGCCCTTAGTAATCTTCACAGTACTAGAAGCAAGTAACTCCTTTGCTTGTCAGCAGCTGCAAATGGAGTTACTCGCATTAACTGCTTCTTGTCACAATTGGTTGGTGAGCCTACCAGGGGTGAGACTTTTCTTGATCTGCTGTTTACAAATAAGGAGGACCTGGTGGGAGATGTGGTTGTCAGAGGCTATCTAGAAGAAAGTGATCATGAAATGATTAAGTTTTCAATAAATAGTGGAATAAGGAGGAGGGTCAACAAAACATCCAAATTGGATTTCCTTAGGGCAGACTTTGGTTTATTCAAGGAACTGATTAGGAGAGTTCCTTGGGAGGCAGCCCTTTATAACAAGGGGGTCCAGGAGAGCTGGATATACTTCAAGAATGAATTCTTGAAGGCACAAAACCAGGCTGTCCCTGTGTGCCATAAAATGAGCCGTAGGAGAAAAAGACTGGCCTGGATGAGTAAGGGAATTTGGAAAAAGGAAGGCTGTGGATGTAGTGTTCCTGGACTTCAGTAAAGTATTTGACACTGTCTCCCATGATATACTCCTGGGGAAGATGGCAGCAAGAGGTTTTCATAGGAATATTCTGTGCTGGGTCAGGAACTGGTTGGATGGCCGAGCCCAGAGAGTGGTGGTAAATGGTATCACATCTAGCTGGCGACCGGTTACTAGTGGTGTTCCCCCAAGGGTCTCTGTTGGGCCCCTTCCTGTTCAACATCTTCATTGATGATATTGATGATGTGATTGAGTCCCATCATGAGCAAATTTGCAGACGACACCAAGCTCAGAGCACATGTTGATCTGTTAGAGGGTAGGAGGGCCCCTGCAGAGGGACCTGGACAGACTGGAGAGATGGGCAGTCTCCAGTAGGATGAGTTTTAACAAGTCTAAATGTCGGGTTCTGCATTTTGGTTATAACAACGCCAAGCAGAAATATAGGCTGGGAATGGAGTGCTTAGAGAGTGGTCAGGCAGAAAGAGACTTGGGGGTATTAGTTGACAGCAAACTTAACATGAGCCAACAGTGTGCCCAGGCGGCCAAGAGGGCCAGTGGTATCCTGGCCTGCATCAAGAATGTTGTGGCCAGTTAGTCAAGAGAGGTTATCCTTCCCCTGTACTCGGCACTGGTTAGACCACACCTCGAGTATTGCGTTCAGTTCTGGGCCCCTCAGTTCAAGAAAGATGTTGAGATGCTGGAACAAGTTCAGAGAAGGGCAGCTAGGATGGTAAAGGGGCTGGAAGATAAGCCCTATGAGGAGAGGCTGAAGGAGCTGGGTCTGTTTAGCCTAGAAAAGAGGAGGCTCAGGGATGACTTTATCGCTGTCTATAACTATCTAAAAGGAGGTTGTAGTCAGGCAGAGGTCAGTCTTTTCTCCCTGGCCACTGGAGACAGAACGAGAGGTCATAGTCTAAAGCTTCAGCAGAGGAGGTTTAGACTTGATATTAGGAAAAGGTTTTTCACTGAAAGAGTGATCCAGATTTGGAATGGGTTGCCCACAGAGGTGATTGAGTCGCCGTCCCTGGAGGTGTTCAAAGGTAGGCTGGACGAGGTGCTGGACGATATGATCTAGATGTAGATGTTAGGTTTAGTTGGATTTTAGGATGGACTAGATGATCTTCAAGGTCTTTTCCAACCTTATCTATACTGTGAATACTGTGAATAGTTGTAGGCTAGGCTGGTGCAAGTTGGCTTGTGGTGGCCCTGCACTGGGAGCAGCAGGCAGGTGGGCAGCTGCCATATCTCCTTTGATGGCTGGTGATTCCTTACATGATGCCAAAGTAGTTGTGTCGCTACATGTGCAAAAGGTGCTTCTCTGCCTCTTCCTAGGTATCCGGCAGCCCATTTTATATTTATCTCCCTTTGCAACCAATGTATGAGTTGATCTCAGATTAACTATTCTATATGTAGCTCAGCAGAGGGGAGATGTAGAGCTTTTGTGTAAGGACAAAAAACCTCCCCCCAAAAACATTTCCAGATGATTTTGAGATAGGAATTACATCATTCTGAGAAATTCAGCCTTGCAGAAGCTAATAAAAACTAAAATTCAAGTTTTTATAATGTTTAGCAGAACTAATACCACAGTGTATTTTCTGGTTATCATTTCAAAACCTCAGTGACATTTTCTCTGAATGTTCCCATACAGGCATGAGAATCCCAGGAGCAGCTGTGGGGGGCGGGGGAGAACAGCAACCTCACTGGTGTATAAGAGAGCTCTATCTTCCAAAAGGAATTACATTGTGACCAGCTGTGATGTCATAATTCAGGGTTCAGTGAGTTGACAGCAGCCGCAGAGTCTGGTATTCCTAACCAAGCAGAATGGCAGTACCGTGCTTCTTTTTCACTCATTTAAGAAAATGAAACTATTAGTTCTTTCAGTTTTAAAATACATAAAGTCTAAAAGAGAGAAAAGAAATAAGAGAAAAAAACCCACTTTTATTTTCACTTGACATCAGTCTGTTAGGCAGAAGAAACCTTTCAATACATTGAGTTGGGGAGTAATTAGTCTTGGGAGTGTGAGATGGGTTATAATCTTAGTCATTTTAACATTACTAAAATAGGTTAATTTTGTCTTTTGCTAATCCATGTAAATCAAATTGATTTAACTGTGTTGTATGGATGATGATAATAAATTTGTATATAGTGACCTATATTTGAGGATCTCCTTGCCTAGTGTAAAAGCTTGCAGAGCACATTGTTTGATGCAGCAGCCATCCCTCTTGTACACTAGAACATCACTACCAAATACTGGCACAAGCCAGAGCATCACTTGCAGCTGTTGCTGTTTTGGAGCCAGTAGGTGAAGCACAAGCCCTGTGATATTCCTAGATTCAGCAGAATATGTGTATGTGCAAATTGTCTGTATGTTTATTGCAAAGACGCTGAGAGCAGAGAACATTTCTAGGGATAGTGAAACCTGCTTTAAAAAAGAAATGAGAGGCTTTAAAATTTTACACAAATCTTGAAAAAACACAAAGGGCTGGACTGAACATTGCCATTTCAGTCAAATTTAGAACCTCTACCAACTGAAATGGAAGCATATTTAGGTTAGTGCTTTTTTTGCGCTTGGCAAAGTCATCTCCCTAATCTCCTTCAGAGCATTTCTGACTGTGATATTGGTATAGGGGCGAGGGAAGTGCTTCCAAGCTTAGACTTGGAGCTAAATTGTCATACGGAGTTAATCTGTTGATTACTACTGGTGTAGATAGATAGGCGCTGAATTCTGAAACGTGCTGTTCCCTGTACACTTGTGTGCAGTTTTCATTATTTGGAAGCATTCAACCAAGGTATCCAAAACTTTCTGGTTTTGAAACCATTTGCTTAAACCATGGCAGCAAATGCTAGTTGCCCGGGTTGATCTTGCTTTGTTTGTGTGTTTTAGCAAGATTCAGAGAGGTTGTGTCAGTTGACCTATATGCAGTTTCTTGCATTTGTCAAGTAAGTGGAGCAGAAATACGGTTTCCTTGTTTCTTCACCTCTTTTTTCATGTAATGAAATAGGAAATGTTGAAGCTACTGGAAACCTTGATGTGACATTTCTAAGTACAATGTTGCTGTCTCTTAGATTTGGGTCCTATAAGCAAGTTGCAAGCATCAAAAGCGCCTGTATCACTGGTCTTCTTTAGTGCTGCTGTTTCATGAAGTTGGTAAGGAATAAGTGATCAGGCTAATACATCAGACTAATACATATTTTAAAACACATGATGAAAAGTACTTTCTTGGCAGATGGTATTAGTGATAAAGCTGTTGGTAAAGCTCTCCATTACCATAAAGGATCCTGAGTTTGAGTCTGCTGACAGAGAATTCAGGATAATGAGAGATGGCATTGGGATTTAGGATACCTTTAACAAGTATTCTGAGAACAGAGGCTCCAAGACAAATGTAGCTGGTGCAGTTGTGATTGCAGTGTGAATGTGGGTGTCACATGAGTGAGATGAGTCTCCTGGGAATGAACCCTCGCACTCTGTCTTCCATGAAACCCCCATGTGCTCCCCCACGTTGATATGTACAGCTGTTGCCTACCTGCTAATGAAGAACAAAACAAAAGTGTTCTGCAAGGAAGTCTTCCCCCCAGTATTTCTTCTCTCTGCTCAACGGGTACTCAAATGAAGGCAAGAGATTTATGGAAGTGGAGCAGTTTAACTAAGGAGGAGATGGTACTGTGTCTTCCCTGGGCTTCCCATGTATCTCAAAGTTCCTGCTTTTGGGAACAGGGTTTGAGGCTCGTTACTGTTGATGCATCAGTTTTTGCTTTTCCGGATCTGCATTTGCTGCTTTTTCACAAGTAATAAAATCAAAAACTGAGAATAAACCTGATCTTGATGGGTTTAACAGCAGCCTAGCTTATCTACAGATAGCATTAAAACATGCTTCATCAGGGAGGGCTAATAGTCAAGAGGTAGAAACAAAATTGCAACATGCAGAGTTTTGTTGTCTAGCCATTATGAGGCCAAGCAAAGAAAATCAGGTATCACAAAATTAGAATTCACAATCAAAGCAAAAGAAGCAATATTGTAATTGCTTGGGGCAACAGAAGCTAGCTGTCCTCCTTCAGTTTCTTATTTGCTTCTTCTGAGACCTACTAGCTACAGATTTTTGTGACACCTGTATTTACTAAGACACCTGCCTTTCACTAATAAGAAAGTACATTGGAAGTTTTTTCTGGAGACTTGATGTTGGGAGTTAGCACAGAGAGGTGCTGGCTGTGTCCTGTATGCTCTTGCTGATCATTCATTCTCAGCAGAAGGTGACTCTGTGCATTTCAGAATGTCTAGGGGTATCACTTATGGCATTTTAAAGTCTGGATTTGAAAAAGTGGATTTGAGTCTCTGTGTTTCAGAAGCACAGAACATTTTTTATACTCTAGGTACTTCTGGAAAAAAGCATGTTTCTAGGAAGAGATATTGTATCAGATAACTGTAAATGGCAAAATAACTTAACTTTCCTCAAAGTTATACACTAAATGGTACTTTAACCCCTGTATTTTAATTAAACCCATCTTACAGATGCCTCTTGCAGCATACACTGCTTTTATATATGTATAAGCTGAGGTGCAGAATAGTTGATCGGGGTTATATGAGAAAGTTTCTAATACAGCCCAGGTCCCTTGTTGTTTGCTTTAGTCTTTCGGTCGCTGTTTGTTTATTACAGTGTGTTAACATGAAGAGGTGAAATGGGGATGGCTTGTCCTTTTAAAAGTAAACTATGAATGGGTTACACTTGCTCAGCCTGTATTTATACTGCCTGAGAGCTTGTTATCTGCAAATATCATTAAGCCATCTAGGTTTTATGTTCTTCTGAGCATATCTTTGTCTTCCCTGTTTCTGTCTTCTATCCTGATTCAAAGGCTGACACTCATTTCCGTATCATCTTGGATAATAGCAGAGTTTTTCCTCATTTTTTAACAAGGAGACACTCTTTTAATCTTGAACTGTGTTTTTTAATTCTTCTCTTTCCCTACCCCATCTCCCACCCCATTCACTAGCTTGGCTGGTGCCAAGGGAGACACCCCCACTGCAGGCAGTGCACTGACCTAATCCATTGTCCATGCTGCAGATTTCCAGAGCAGCCCATAACACCTTGATTTAGTCTTGATTCTTCATCTCCTGTTTGGTTGATTGATAATTGTTTGGTCCCTTTACCCCTACAATTTTGCTCTGAAAAAAGTTAGCAAGTACCAGATACTGGTCCTCTGGGTTAAATTTCCTTCCCTTCTGTGGAGCTTGTCTCCCTGAAAGTCAGCTTTTGCCATGATGAACGACTTCTTTTCAACACTGCTGGCCCATTTTGGCTCTCTCTTGAATCTGACTTTTGAATGCTAATTTTCAGGTCTCTGGCTTGGTCATCCAAGTGCAAAGTCTGTTCTTCCCTTACAGTTTACCTACTGTCAGGTCCAAAATTACTATCTTACATGGGGCCGGAGTGTAGATAACATCTCTGGTGTGAGGTAGTATAAGTTGTTGGCCAAAATGACCTTTCTTTTCATTCTCCATCTGCTGAACCAAATAGCATGGTAAGTATAGAAGAATATGAACTAGGTCAGTAGCCAAAAGGTTTCTGTGGTTCACTGTAATTAGGGAGTCCTAACATGAGGCTGTATAAGATTTGGGTGGTGATAATTACTAATGTATTAGTGTGCTGGGGAAGAGGGAGGGAGGGAGGCAATGCAAAATGTCATGCAGAAGAAGGGATGAACAATTTGCAGCAGCGCCAGAGACAGAACACAGCTGTTTCTGAGAAATAAGATGTGGTTTCTTTTTTAAGCCAGGTATTGAAATGGCTGCTGTTACTGTAAAATGTGAAGACTCTACAATCTTTTCATCTTGCATCATCCTTATCAAGTAGAATGTAGGTGACAGGAAAACTGCTACTATCTTTAGCAGCTGGTGGTGTATGGGTACCTCCGGAACCCAGCAGCCAAAACAAGGCTCATACTGGCCTTGCTGAGGGTGTTTTTAGAGTCTCATGGCCCAAACTGAACTGGCCAAACATCATGATTTGATGACAAGCAATAGTACAACACTCCATGTTTGGGGTTCAGCTACAGGCAAAAATGTGTCCTTGGAAACAAGGTGAATCAGAGGAAGATGGCAAGGTAGCTGTTCCAGCAAAGTAGCAGATTCTGTCTCGGATGAAGTGATACGACCTGCTTTGGTGAAAACCGTAAGCCAGGCATGCCTCTGAGAAGTTATTCAGGGAAAGGTTTGGGGAAAAAAAACCAACCACAGAAAGGAGGTTTCTGGAGCACTGGAAGAAAGGCTGCAGTAACAGAAGAGGCACACGTGAAAGAGATGGAGGAATACAATAAGTAAAATCCTTTGAGTAAGCAAACTGTCTGTGACCAAGAATCGTTGAAGAGAAATCTTAAGAATGAAAACAAAGCTATAATATATTCATGAAGCGAGATGCTGGTAACTCGGAGGGAGTAGCATTAATTATGACTTCCAAGGCAGAAACATAGCTTGTAGACTGGGAACCAATTAGTGGTCGATTGCTGTGAACTAGATTTCAAACACAGTACATGAAATGACAATTATGCAGTATTACCAAAAGACAACTACTGCAATGAGATAAGAGCTGTCAGCAGATTTAGACCAAATTCCTCAGCGTGACATCTCCTTACTAACAAGGAGGCTTCTTTCTCCTAGAAGGGGTTAGAGATGATGACAGAACAGAGGAATCAATGACCAAACATCATCTTCTATTTCCAAAGCAGTAACACAAGGCCTGGTAGAACTCTGCCTTCTCTCCAGACTCTTGGTGATGCATGGGTATAGTGTAAAGATGTCCCCAGAGTAGCTGATGGAATTGTTGTGGTCTGAGTGTACTGAAGGCAAACACAGTGCTTGTCTTCAGCAGATTTTAGCATGCAATAAAAGTGATGGTTATTTTTTTGTGACAATACAGAAAAAGAAAAAATGTGCAGGATAATTAGTAACAAGAATTAGTAAATTGTTTCCAGTACCAAGTGAAAGTGTCATATGTTGCTAAAAATGTTTTTCAGCCCAGTAATCCCAGATAGTGGGCTTTCCAGGGAAGGAAATAACAAAACCAACCCCTGACATCTGAATGCATCGAGCAAAAGCAGCAGGAAAGTAAGTTTCAGAACAAGAGTAGAGCACAACAAGAAAAAAAAAGGAGGATAACCTTGCCTAAGAAGCTGATTTAGTTGCTGAAAAAGCTATCCCCTTTGCTCAGAAGTCAAGGTGTCACCACCCAGTTGACCTATCTGAGGTTAGCAAGTGAAAGCTGTTTAGTGACAGGAGAAGGACAATGATGGGAGGAGCACTATGTCTTTACCAAACGAACCGAAAATGCCAGAGTAGAGATGCGGTCTCACAACACAAAGACAGATACAAAAAACTCACTAAACCCAAAATTTGGAGTCACTGCAGGTAGAGACCATTTCTGAAAGATTATTGAATGAATAGTTGCTGAATTCTCCAAGAAACATAGGAATATGAAAACATTAATAAACTGGTAGAGAAATTGCATTCCAGTTAAAGTATTTTAGAAAGGTGGTGCAAGCAATTCCAAAAGTTGAAGGGATTTTCTGTTCATTTCAGTAGTGCAGTCATCAAAAATGAAAAAAAAAAAAGCAACAAACAGAAATTCTAACTTTTTTTCTCCTACGGCTTCAGCTCAGACATTTCAATTCAAGAGATAAAGGAATGACCAGACTTTTGGATAGCCTCTCCTGCTTCCTGGCTAAGGCAGATTACCTGCCAGTTTGATGCAATTGTTTGTTGGGAGCTCTCAAGGAGAATATTTTTATTGTCTTTTTCAGGAGACTAATCTACTCTTTTCAAGTATGTATTTATAATGACTGTGAAGTCTTGATGAGCTTGAACAATTGCAGTAAGCAGACAGCTGAGTGAATGGTCCGTTGTGGATGACTCTGGTGTGAAAGCAACCTGCATTTTTTCATCTTTTTACAGTTGCTGTTGAGTGGATGGTGACATGACCAATAAGAAAAAGTACAGCTAGATACAATGTAGTGTGGTGTTACATCAGGTAGATCCAGCATCCTGAGCATGGGATGCTGAAGTGACAATTTCGAAAACTTGTAAGTAAAGACTATCTGGCATTGCAGGGCTAATAATTATTTAAGGAAACAAATCTCAAGAGACCTTTAGCAAATCCCATCTGAAGCATTATATAAAAAGGCAAAGGAATACAAGGAATGAGTCAATTTACATGTCTTGGCAGAGACACACCAACCAGGGGGGAAGTCCAAAAGGAAATGTCACCAACTGGCGAGGCAACAGCTGCGTTTACCAACTTAAACAAAATTAGTCACTGAAAATACAAATGTAAAGACCAAACTAGGAGCCTTCCACTCAGATGTTATTTCCATTTTAACATGTGGATGTGAGTATTGGAAACTCACCAGAGGCACAGATGCCTCATGCCTCCAGAGGTAAATACCTGGGGAAAATACTAGGTAGCAGACGGAGTGAATTTGTCACAAATGCAAAGATCTGTCACTTTGTCACCAGTGCGTCCCCCAAGTTCTCCAGGGTAAGTGATGGAAACATTGGGTCGTGTGCTGAGAGTGAAGCCAGCAAGCCTGTCTGAGCAGATGGGCTCTTGAGCAGCTGGAGGAACATGCAAATGGTCAGACCAGATATCACTTGGAGTGTGAACACTTGCTGGCACTCCGTGGTACAGACAAACTGCAGAGAGCAGCTAAAGGCTGGCACAGACATGGGAACCACATTGGCTCCCAGAGCAACATTCGTGAGTGCAAGGAGGCTTTGGGGCAAAAAGTTACTCTTGGTACACTTGAGGGAGTGGGTATGTGCTTACATGGGTTTTTCTCCTTTAAATAGTTAGACTATTTAAAGTTACCGGGAGGAACCAGAGTTTCCCAGTGATGACATTTCTGGCCCAGGCTGCAGAGGGTTGCATTGCATGGACGAGCTGAGAAATCTGTCATCTCTGGTCCAGTGTGCTTTTTCTGTCTGACCTCAAGGGAATCACTCGACCTCACCAGTTCTCCTGAGCTCTTTGACCACAAGATGATGAGATTTTAGTTAGGAACGGTAGACAGTACACCGCTTTTTCTGGTTTCACAAGCTGTTCTAAGGGACTAGTAGGTGAAGCAAGTTGCTGTGGAAATAGGAAAAAAAGCACATTTACACACTGCACTGAGAGTAAAGAAGTTGCTTCTAGCTTTATTTGAAAATTGCCCAAGATGGTTTAAGTGTGGCTACAGATTGTCTTCAGAGATGAAGGGTAGTCCTTACCTCTTTGCTTTACAAGTGCTTGTGTGTTAGACTTAATACAGTTTTGTGGGGTTTTTGTCAGTTGGTGTTTTAGATGATGGCAGTTACTACAGGAAAAAAATGTTTAGATACCTGAGTTTTAGACCAGTTTGTAGAACATGAGGACAAAACTAAAATCTCATGCTATTTTTTAATCCTTCCTTCATTAGTACAAATAGAATTCAATTCATTGTTCTTTATAACTCTGATTGCTGTATGCAAATGCTGCTTTCATAGAAAAGTTACCTGATTTATTCTCCTTACTTTTAACATTTCAGCTTTGCACATTGTCTGTCAGGGTTGATGTAGTTTGCACCCCTCTTGCTAGACCTGTGTTACCTCAACTCAGCTGCTTCTCTTTTGACGTCTACAAACAGCCATCAGATGATTGTTCCTAGTGACAGTGTCATCTGCCTATTGGACGAGAAGCTGATTTTTCAGAGAGTTAAAAATTTAGGGCAGAAAATACTGATTTGATTATTTCACAGGATTCACAGAATCACAAAATTAACTAGGTTGGTGAAGACCTTTGAGATCATCAAGTACACCTATTACCTAACACTATCTCATCAACTAAACCATGGCAGTAAGTGCTACATCCAGTCCCTTTTTTGCTCACATTTTCCCAGACAAGCTCTTACTATTTTTCATCCAGCCTAGCTTGAACGCTTCCATCAGCGCTGCCTCTGCACAATCCTAAACATCTACTGGACTGATTACATGACCAGTGTTGCTGTCCTTGAACGGGCAGGGGTCACCAGTATTGTCCATGCTATGCTGGGCAGGGCATGTTTTCAGGATGGAGGATCATCGCCTCCCTAAGATGGTGCTTTACGGTGAACTTGCCACTGGCTGCCGCAACAGAGGAGCCCCAAAGAGGAGATACAAGGACTCCCTGAAACAACACCTCAGTCTTGGCCATATTGACTGCCATCAGTGGTCCACTCTGGCCTCAAATCGGGAGACATGGAGGCACACCATCTATAACGCTGCTGACTCCTTTGAAAGCTCATGTAGAATTAGTCTCAAGGAGAAAAGACAACGCAGACAGAACCGTGCCTCATTAGTACTGCCTAAGGAGACTTTCCACTGTGTGCTTTGCACCCAGGCTTGTCTATCCCACATCAACCTTTTTAGTCATCAGCGTATTTCTAGCAAGCGTGGATAGAGGCCTTCCTATATGTTCATTAGCGAAGCCTAGCCATGATGTTGATGAGCTTTAAAAGGTTGAGATAAGATGAACCCAGCCCCAGGCCTGGGGACACTATTCCAGCATCCAAACCAAAGCTTTTTGTCACATTCAGAATGAGACTCCCAAGGTATTCCTCCCAGATTTAATCTTGTTTTTTTGCTTGCACATGCCTCAGAGGCATTTGTTACCATTTACCATGACCTTCCTAGCTAGCCAGTTTTAGCTCCCTTAGAGCAGGAGTTTGTCTGCATGCAAGTGACTGCACTGGAGCTCATAGTCACTTCTCTAGGCAGCAAAGGGGTTCATTCACTGTCCCGAAGATGGGTACCTGCAGTGGTGTGACATGTGCCCTGGAAAGGCCTGTCACTTTGCATTAGCAGGAAAGGAAATCTGGAGAGATGACTGTTGTAGCTGCAGGTTTTTACCTTGCATCTGATTCAGAAGAGATTAATCCTCTTGTAAACTGCTGGAGTGATGGGGCCATAGAAATAGCTAGATAAGTACTAGACAACTAGTTAGACAATATTTTACTTTGTAAGCTTCTTTCTGTATGTGAGTGTAGCAATCAGCAGAAGTACAGAGGTGGGTGTTAAAGGCAAAACTGAGATTCTCGTATCTTTAAGTTGTGGTGCTGATAATATTGTTTATCAGCTGGCAGCAGCTTAAGTATCTATGATAGTCTTGCACATTTTAACAGAGAAAAGTGTTCTACAAACTAATAGGGATATTCTCTAAAATACATTAATATCTGCAGGAAAATCATAGGTAGCCTTCTGTTTGCCCCTGTCCATTTCAGGATTCCTTCAAAAGTAACTGGATCCTCAATTCAGACTTTAATTGGAAGAAAGTTTCTATAAGCCTCAAGCCACAGGTTATATCTTTTTCTGAAAATATTATAAACAAAAATAATACATGTAGCTCTTCAGAGCCCCAAATTGATTTGCATACATTGATTTACTTATTTGTTGTATTCCTCTTGATGAAGACAGCAGAAAGAGCTTTAAAGATATTTTCATTTCTATGAAATGATATCTCTGCTCTGGCTAAGAAGACAAGGACTTCTCACTTCAGCTGGCTTCCATGTCTTTTAATCTCTCATGGCTCCACATGTGTTTTTGCAAACTGATTTGATAAAAAATTAGAAGTTCAGTTGGAAATTACAAGAAGTACTAAAAACAGTCATACTCTTTGACTGCCTTGCTTCCAGGAGGCAGTGGGTGGGAAGGAATAAAAGCATACCTTAATTATACAGCCTCTCTGTTTATTTTCACAGCTGTAGCTTTGCTGAAATGTGGAGCAGACATCCTAATTCCACTAAGTGGGGTCCCTGGATGTTGCACCTGCCAGTCCAGCAATCTTGGTACCAGTTGGGGATGTGTGTGTGGCTGAACAATGCAGGAAGACTACAAGAGGTTTATCCCATTAGAAATAAATTACAGTGTAGTGTAGCATGAAAATGATGTGTCAGTGAATACAGAACACAGGATTACCTTCTGTGTCTTCCCTTTATCATAGATAACAGCAGCAGTATGGGAAGGAGATTTATATTGCACTTATTTGAAGCTGACCAAGCAATTTAGATGAGATGAAATAGGGATTTTATTTCTGGAGAGAGGAATGTGTTCTTGCTAAAATGCCATTAATTGCTTTATTATTTAAGACACAAATTAAGACACCAATTTGTTGGTCTCCTCTTTTTTTCCAGTGAAAATAATTCACCATGGAAAGATTATTCTGTCAAAAAATGATGATGAACCTACTAACAAATTAAGCTGAAAGAAGCTGAACTTTAAATTCAGCTTCTATTCCCTTCCCCCTCCCACCCGCCCAGCACTGTGTGCCTGTGTGAATAGTGGCTTTGTTAAATATGAAAACCTTAACAAAAATTATGGCAAGTACCACTGCAGCACTAGAATTATGGCCATGTTGGGACGCTGCTGTTATGCTGTAGTAGTGATGGCACAGCATGCCTGTTGCAAGCAGCAAAGCCATGTCCTGGTCACACATAGAGGCGAAGAGCTTAGGAAAGCTCCCAGGCTCTCCTGGAGGCAGAGGCACTCACTACAATGGATCAGGTCCAGTGCTGAACTCTGCTCCTGCTTCCCTGCCCTTGTTTTAAAAATGCCATGTAGAGCTTCTTCTGCAAACACTGTTCCTGTTTGCCAAGCTTCCCCCCCTTTGTTGCTTTCTCAGGCTTTTTTACTCAGCCTCTTTGCTATCTCTTTTTGCTCTGATTGGTGCATTTTTTGTATTTCTTTATCTGGTTCCCCAATCACCCTGCCACGAGGAGACTGGTGGCCTATCTCCATAACCCAAAGCTATGCTTTTCCTGCTAGGGCTTTATGCCTGGAATTTGCCCTGACAATACTAACCCAGTGCTTGCCCATGGCTAATTTATTTGCCATAAGTCAAATTAAGTTGAGCCCAAAGAAGATGTGCCTACAAGCAAATCACAGTTTTCCTGTACAAGCTTTCTTGTTCTGCTTGCTAGAGCAGTCACTTCTGCATCACGCTCAAAGCACAAGCTTTGGGGTTTCTACTTTGGCACAGGCTGAAGATTAAGAAAGATTTGGAAGTTGTGAGATGAGCAGAGTCTTTTGTATGGTTGGTTCACTTGGGTCCCTTTAGAGACCTTGAAAGCATTGCTTGCTTTCATTATGGCCTGAAGGATTTCTTTACATCCCAGGAGGTAAGGAAGAACACATCTAGATGTGCACAGAGGAGCCTTGTCCTTGCTGTGCCTGGATCTGTGCAGTTCTGTGGACTGCAGCAGAGCTGTCCTTCCTGTGACAGAAAGCCCCCTGGGTTCAGGACTTTCTGTGCCTGAAGTTTAACTCAGCACTTTGACATAGCGCATTAGGGTCTTCTTGGCTAAAAACAGGGGTCGGTCATAGCTTAACATGGAAGCATCCGAGTCTTCTATGCCCTGTTTTTATAAGACTTTTGTCAAGGGAGGTCCAAACTGTCCTTCATGTGGTTGCTGCCCTCATCTTTCTACTACTGCTGCAAGCTGAGCGGTAATCATGGTAGATTACGTCTGTTAGTGCACTGGTGGTCCCATGAGTGAGGTGATAATTTTGTTTTGCTTTAAAAAATATTTCCATGGAACAAGAGCTTTGAGGGTTCATGTATTTTTTAGTTCTTCACAAGTAGAAGTGATTCTGAGAATATATATAAAATATAAAAAAGTTCCGTTATTGCTGTTTTCTGTGTGAGACAAAACATTGCTCTCTGTCATGATATGTGATTAAAACTGCAGCAAGACCCCTGAATTGTCAGCTGCTCCATATCATTTGTGTCACCATCGATAGGAAAGAACAGCTTTTAGAAAAACTATTTTTATTACAGATGTGTAGACGTGAATTTATAGCTTTAATTATGATTCAAGAGAGCATCTGTGAAAGCGAGATGGTTAGAAAGCTGGATTGAAAGAGCTGGCAGGAGGAGTAAAATGTAGGGGGGGACTGCACAAGGGGGTAACACCTGGAAACATCCATCGGGAGAAGCAAAGCTGGTATGCAGCCATTACACCTCACCCATCCCTGACTAACTACTGGCTTCTTGCCTACTTTTGTATCTTTTACTTTGTTTTGGCATTGCTTGGTGCATTTATTCCCACCCTTATTTACAACAGATGATTTTTATAAGGTTCAGAAGTGAGCGGGTGCTTCTTCCAGCTCTCTGCTCTCAATGCCTGGTGGAACATCTGTATGCACACACTTTTCCTGTCTAAAGATAGTTTGATCTAGTGTGCCTAAAATACATCTTGAGGCTTTGGTTTGTTGTTGTCTTAGTAAGCATAAAAATATGTTCTAATATTATGTCACTCCAGTTATGTGTTTCAGCAGCTGCAGTCTATCTGTGTCCAGTTTGTCATGAATGGCCTTGCTTCCTGGGATTTGTTTTTCCATAGCTGTAGTCCTGTGTTACTTGTTTGACCAAGCCTGTGCATTGCACTTCTGTGAGAGTAATCATTCTTGCCCAGTAGGATAATTCCAGCAGGATTTTCTGCTGGAATGACATGACCTCCTTTGACTGACCTCACACTCTGCCAGCAGTGCTGTTTGAACAGCAGCCCTTCCCAACCCCACCGCTTCCCCCTGACCCTGCAGGTCTTTCTGCGGTTGTGCAAAAAAAATCCCTCTTTGTTTAGTGCCATCTCCTTGACAGATATTCCCGCTTTTGCATCCCAAATTACCGACTTGATCTCTCCCTCCATCCAACACACAGTACACCTTTGTGTGTGTGCGTATGTTCCTGTAGTGTGTATTGAAAAAGTGGGACTTACTTATTGTGCACCTTTGCTTACTTTTATTTATATTTTGTTATATTTAGTTTTAACCATTATAACCTGTGCTGTGTGGTCAGGAGGCTTGATTTTACACTCCTGTTGTGCATTCCCATGTAGGTAACTGAGATGGCAGCTTTGTGCAGCCTGAGGATCCAGGGAAAGGAGGCTCTGCTAAATGGCAGGTTGTGCTCCACCTGCAGTTCTGCTGGTGGTCTGCTGGTGCTTGGAAAGCTGAAACACACTCAGATGTTTCAGAGGAGTCTCGTGGAAAAGGGAGAGAGGAGCAGAGAAATGACGAGGATCAGCAAATGTTAGATGTTCAGGCATTTTTAAATGGGTGTCACAGTTCATGTATTTGTGTGGAGATGTCAATTTTTGCTTATACAGTAAAGGAAAAAATACACTAGGCACTTTTATACATGAAGCAAAGAAAAGTGACATGATTGTGCATGGTTGTAAAAGCTTTTACACTGCTGCATATTAGGAAATGTGAAGTGGCAAAGTGGATGAATTTTGTGGGTCATCTTGAGTGCTTGTCAAAAAAGGTTTTGCAGCTCATTATTGGTTACTCTCTCCCTAAGGCTGGTTTTATGGAAAGGGAACTTTTGAAACTTTGAAGATTCTGGTTTTTGCTTGTGGTGTTCTCCATCTTGGAGTGGGAAAGGCAGGATCTCCTTGCTTCAAAAATCCAGCACTTGGGCTGAAGGAAGGTGGAGGTGTCAGAGCTTCCCTAGCAGAGCAGTCAGGTGTCCCCTTGCCTCTGCTGGCCAGCTGGATGCAGGGGGAGGCAAGAAGCCATACAGCTGGCATCCTGGTTACGACTTCTAGTGGCTGCCAAAATTAGTTTAAAATAGCTGTTACTGCAAGAGCGATATTACAGATTTTTATTTGAGCTGTTTGGACTTTTCACAAGGGTTGGGAACCAAGATGCCAACAGTGCAGCTTGCTGGTTTTTTAATACTGGCTTTCATGTTGTGAAGGTTTTGTCACAGAAATGTCTATTTCAGGCTGTGGGCCACAAGGCATTTGCTGTAAAGCGTGCTGTTGCTGTAGGACTGAATATCTGCTTTTTGTTGGCATTTGGGTTGTCCTCATTTATGCTGCAGCGATGCCCAGAGGCCAAGTGAGTCAGGGCCCTGCTGTGCTGTGTGCTGGCTGAGGGCACAGTGACAAACCCTGCCCCAGGACCTGGTAGCCTTGTTCATTGGCTTCAGATGGCCACTGCAACAAGCTGCTTGGGAGCATTGACTGCTGGGCCAAGCTTACTAGGGACAGAAAGCAGAGATAATTCAGGTGAGGCAGCCAAATGTGTATTTTAAATGCAGTTTACAGCCAGGACATCAGTAGGGCCTTCTTCACCTGAGTCAGCACATGCAAATGTCCAGCTTGTCGTCAGTGACTATCCTTACATATTTTAAAGCCTTATAATCCCTGACCTACTGTTTGATCTCTGCCAGCACCAGTTCCAATAGGACCAGTGTGAAACAAAATGTTAGCAAGAGATGCCAATTGAGAGATGTATTTGTTCCTTCCCAATGGGAAATCCCTCTGCCATGTGCTTCTGCTCTGTGTGCAGCATCCCTGGGTGAAGGAAAGGGAATTATGTCCACAGCTCACCCATGGGCAGAAGCTGAGCTGTCATAGTGAAACGCTGGGAAATTTTGTTGTGTTTTTAGTATGCTGTAGTCTGAGGCTGGTTGGAAAAGAGTCACAGAATCATAGATTCATTTAGATTGGCAAGGACCTTTTAAGACCATTGAGTCCAACTCTTTACCTAGCACTGCCAAGTCTACCATTAAGTTGGAAAGAAAATTCACTATTGTCTGCTATTTGTGTGATGTGGGATCGTTTCTATAGCGTATAGTCTCAGCCATCAGTGTAATTCAGTTGTGCTGTTGCCACCTAGGATGAGTCTGCAGTCTTGGGAACTAGGGCACATAAAGCCACCTGTCCTGGGGTGACTCTATTGTGTATGTATATTCCATATCTTTGTGCTTTGGCTTCAGTCTGTGAGGGAATTTTGTTGTGAATAGGGATCCTTAGTGACCAAGGTAATTTCTCTTTCTATCTGGAAGAGGAAAAGAAAAAATAACAAAAAAAAGAAAACCAGAAGCAGCAGCTTGAGGAGAAAATTTCCAGCAGTACCCAGGTCACAGCTGCAGAGGCTTGGAGCTCATTAACACTCTCTCCCACACCTGCAATATATAAGGCTGGAGAAGGGCTCCTCTGGGTCTTGTGCTCCAGCCCTGAGAGAGCCCCATGTGTTTTTTCCCTTTGGATGTTTCCTTGCCGCACTCCAGCCTTAAGAGAGGGAGGGCCTGCAATCCCCACTCCCAAAGTTCTTTCTGCCCATCTCCTGCTTTTTCCTCGAGTGCCTCCAGTCACCAGCACCCTAATCTCCAGCTGCTCTCTGGGCACCTGAGAAGTTTCTTCCGGGACTCTTCTGCAGGACTCTTCACATCACAGGACTTGTGGGAGATATCAGAGCTGTTTGGGGGTTTGGTCTGGGGTTTTTTTGGCTCAGCCCCCAAAACCCCAACACCATCTTATCCCCCACATTCTCTTGCCAGGCAGTGTGTGTGCTGCACACAGCACCAGTGTGGGTACAAGCTGAAGGGGAACTTCATTAAGTTTGACAGTTCTTTTTTAGCTGAAGTACTGCCACAATTGGCATGATAGCAGTGAATCCCAAAATTGGTTGATTGCTGAGGGAGACTGTGAAGACGCACAAGGGATAAAAAGAATTAAATGCTTAATTAATGGGTTTATACTTCCTATTTCTTGAATCATTGCTATTTTTCCTTTCTCTTGTTTTGTTTACTTTAAGGTGCCATATGCTCCACTTGAAGCTGTATAGAAATTTAAGAAACCTGCATGCCAGGGTTTAGAGGGTTCTGAATTAGCTGACCTACTAGTTGAATATTGGACCTTTTAAACAGGAAAGTTTTTAGGACTACCAACATAAAGAGATTATTTTGCCAATATGTATTTTATATGCTAATGATAGAACCTGTGAAATCGTCTAGTTACTCCTGATCCTAAAGGACTAAAGTTTCAGCTTCTCATGGCAGTTCTCTCCTGTTTTCATGTACTACTAGTAACATTTTTCATTAGAATTCGAGTTACGAATGTCAGCATTTCTTTGGTGTCTCCTTCTGTTAGTTCCTTGCTTCCCACATGCTGCTTTATGTGAAAGTCTTTGTGAGTTGCTTAAAGGAGTAAAATCCTTCATGTTATTGCATGTTAATGTATGACAGTTCTTATCCATCCAAAAATGGCAGCAATTGACTTGTAGTTTTTCATATAAACTGATTTTTCACTCAGAAAAGTTTTCACTTAAAGAAGGTAGCTATACTTATCTATCCATGTTTCAATATGCCGCCATCTCATTAAATAGCTCCCTTGTCTATTCCTTTCTGAAACTATAAAGCACTCTTTTCTGCAGAACAAGCTCGATGACATCTTGACACTTCCCTAATGTTTTCAAATCCTAGTTGGGTTGAGTGAATTATTGGATGTATTTGAACTTCAGATTCAAGGCTTGCAAATAGGCACAGATTAAAGCTAAAGAAAGTTGACAAAAATGCGCTTGCAATTGCAAGTGCTACGTTTGGCATAGTTATCTCTGGCAACAGAAGCCTAATCAAGTTCAGGAACTTGGGTGATCATAAATCTGTTGTGATACCAATAGTCATCTTGTATTACAGTAGTTAGTAACTACCTCTACTATTATTAGATTGGACCCTGGGGAAATGCAAAGGAAAGTGTGAGTCTCACCCACAGTGTTTTGGTACTAAGCAAGCCAAGCACTTGGAGAAGATCCTTATCTTTGCTTAGCAGATGGAGAGTGAACTGAATGTATGAGACCAAGGTGTTAAAGAGGTCTCATCTGCCAAATGTTAGTTCAGACCCTGAATGCAAAATGGCCCTGTTTTCACAGGTACCCTGCTTTTCTGTTTCCAAACAGCAATGCTGCTACCCTTGAGAGACCTGGAAAGAGAAGTCCACCAAAGCAATGAAGCTTTCAAGAACTGATTTCTGCTATTTTTGTGGTCCAAGTATTTGAAAGAAGTGTGAACCATTCAATCATGGTTTTATTTTAATGAAAGGATTTTTGTAGTGACATTAGACCTATGCGCACATAGGTAGCCTTTGGGCAAAGAGAGCAAGCAGGTAGCACCACCTTTGCCTCTACTTCTGCTGCTTTACTTTCTGAGGAGAATGCTTTTAAGGGCTCCCACCATACCAACATTGCCTGGTGTGCACTGTCAACTCACTCTGTGCAGGGAATGATTTCATCAATACATATTTAGTTCATAAGTTTCACCTACTCATCTTGTTTTCTATTAATAAATTTGTTTTAAGCCTGGAAGTATACTGTGCTATGCATCTGTCTATTTGGGGCACTGATCCCATAGTGGTAGGCATCTATTTCAGGAGCAACCTAGACAAAGCACAATCTAGTTGAGTGCTGGCCTCCGTTATTGTGTGTAGTGGGTTAAATCACCAATATTAGTGTAGTGTAGGAGTTCAAAAAGGAAAGATGTTATTTGCAGTGTCAACTCATTAAAAATATTCTGTACAGATTTTTCCAAAAGAATAAGCAGGCCAAGCACACTGGGCCCTCTGCCAGGGTGTGTAATAGCCTTGTGCAGCACCAGTTGGATAAAAGGCGGCTTTTTCTGGGTTTTTTTTAAGTATTCCTTGAAAAAATAAAAAAAAAAGGTTTGTGTACAGAAGTAGCAAATTAATTCAATCCTATCAGAAAGTAGGTCAGTGACTGACCTCCCAAGAGCATGAGGCAGCAGTTTCAAGCAGAAGTGACAGCTCAGCAGCATGAACCCTCTATGTCTCCAGGAAACTTGTTTTGACAAATGTAAACAGATTATATCCTGTATTTCTCTTGCTTATTTATTCTTCTACTGCTGCATTAGAAACCACAAGCTGTCACTCTCCATCCCCTTTCTTCACCCTTTCTGGTTCCCAAAGTGGAATGCCTTGTAATGTAGCTAATAATTTTTTCAGGGTAATGAGTAGCATTCCAGCGGGGTCGGAGCTTTTTTAAGACATGACATTGGGCACTGTAAACCAGACTTGACTAATATCCAAACCAAAGTCTTTCCAATGGTGGGGGAAGTCAGTATGAAGATAGGAACTGGATTAATTTAGGATCCTTGTGTCCTAGTCTTGCTTTTCTTTATGCTGACTGAAATTTTTGTATGTACTCGTGTGCCCCTTCAGCATTTGTATTGCCAATGTTGGTGTCCATGTTGCTGAACACACAGTACTTTGAACACGTCCTCACTGCAGCCCAGCAACTCCTGAAACTGGGATGATTTTAAAATTCATGGGGAAATACCAAGGTGTATATAAACAGGGTGGTGGCTCCCTTAACACCCCATGAAGAATAATTGGCTCAGAGGACTTGGCAATATGTTCATCTTGTTGCTGAGTTGTCATTATCAGCAGGTATTAAAAGTGGATTGTACACTACTAGTTAACTACTCTGACTGGTGCCATTCCTGCAGTGATTTCTCCTGTGAGAATCACTGTGGATCAAAAGGTCAAGCAAGGTTTCCAGCGGTCTCTTTTTCCTTGCTTGCAACCAGGTCACACGTACAACATAATGCAACATGCAGTGGATAGGAGGATTTCAGAATGTAATAACGAACGTGGCTCAATTTAAACATTTTTGCTAAAAATCTCATAAAACCTGACATGCTTCTCTTCGTTACCTAGTTACCTTTCTGGCCTGAGGTTGCTCAGAAACATCCAGAGCATCCTATAGTTATTTATACAGGTACTGTACAAAGAGTGATTTTTGCCATGTGATAGATGAAACTCTAGCGCCCTTCAGCCGTATGTTGCCATTTAACTGAAATTTTAAGTTCATTCATTTAGAAGTGCTACACTACAGTAAAATGTGAATTATACTATCTCAACTAGAAGAGATTTGATTTGGGAGGATGGGGTATTTTGTAAAATCAAAATGCTTCTGGCTTTAGTAAAGTTTCAATCTGAGTAGACATAAATCAAGCAAGAAATCAGATAGATTTATTTAACAAAACTGGCTATGAGAAGCTGTGGAGGAAGAAAGTCCTGTTTCAGTGAATTCCATAATTCCGTACTAATGCTGTAGATAATACTAGCATTGATCGTCACACACCATGCAATGGATGTTATGCTAAAAAAGGAGTGAAAAATATACTAATATGTAGAGTTTAAAAAAAAAAAAAGGTAAAGCAAAGGAGAAGGATGCCCATATGCATATGTGTGAGTATACTTGTGTGCATGTGGAACTCAGTTGCCAATCTAGCTGCTGAGGGATCCTTGCACTTCCTTTCTGATGGAGTACTCAGGTGCCAGCTTTCAATTCATTACGTTCTTTACAGAGCCACTAAGTTTCCTCTGCTTGAAAGGACTGGAAGTATAAAGTGTGCTCCAGAAAGACAAAGATATAATGCCTTTTCCCACTGTTTCATGCTTGCAGAGATACTGCTTCCCCTTGCTCATTCCTGCACAAGGAGAAGAGAGTCTGGAAGGGAACAGCACCTCTAAGATCCTCCCATTAACTCAGCACTGTTGGCTTCACCACTAAACCATGTCCATCAGTGCCACGTCTATACATCTTTTAAACACCTTGAGTATTCCAATACTGGCATCCTTTCAGTTCAAGGCAATTTGTGCATCACAGCCCTTTCTTAAGGTTTAAGAACTGGAACCCCTTTTGAGGTGTGTGTTCCCCAAAATGAAAAACCAGGAGGTTTCCTCCCACCCCCAGACGCTCACAGGAAGTCCTGCCAGGCTGGCCAGTTAAGTTGCTTCCCTGATGCTCATGAGTGGCAGAGCTCTGTGTAACAGAGATGACATGGTAACCTTTGCAGCAATGTGAAGATTGGCATGAAGCAAGGAGAAGGAAAGCTTCGTATAGTATGTGTATTTCCTTTTGCTTTTGAAATGTTGACGATGGCTTGCTAGGACAAATGCCATCTTTATGGCCTTCTTCTGATGCCCTGCCAATAGCAGCTTGAGGAAGTATGGCTGTGAATCAGGCATCCTCCCCATGATGAAACCTGGAGGGCAGAGCAGGGAGGTGTGATGCAGGGAGGCTATGGGAGATCCTCAGTCTGCATTTTGCCCATGGGGGACCTTTCTGTATTGGCCCTGAATTGGTTAGAGCAAACACGAACTCACACAAGATACTTGGCACGAACAGCCCTTCTGCCTTGTGGGTGGTTTCTTCACACTCACAAGTTGGATCCCTTAGGAAAAAAGTTGTCACAAGTAAATGAATACTGTGTCTCAACCCCCCCCCCCCCCCCCCACAAAAAAAAAAAAAAAAAAAAAAAAAATAGGAGAAAAACCTTCAGAAAACCCCAACTCCCACTTTTTTCTCATCGTGTTCTTCACTGGGTTCTCAAGCTTTTTCCATCTCAAAGTAGGAACTCAAGGAGTTTAAGTTCCTTCTGTTCCCTTCTATACAGAAAAGAAGTAAAAATGTACAGGAGAGATCATATTTTGGCAGTTGCAATAACTTATGGTGATATTTTATTCATATTCTTACGAAGTGGAGGAAAGTTATTGTGACCTTCTAGGTAACTAGATAGCTGAAGTTTTTTACTTAATAGTTATATCATCTTTGTTTCGACCTCACTAACTCTTGGATTGAATCCAATGAAATAAAGCATTTAATGTGACACACGGAAAATATTTATAGTTTTTGTTACTTCAGGGGAGGAAGGGAGGAGTTGCCACTTTAGAGCTTTTCTGAATGTACAGCAATTTAAGCTAATTAAGCATGAATAATGTAATTCCAGTTAGCAGCACAAGGTAATGTCCATCCTGACTGTAACAATGTAGATGTGCTTTGCTTCCATAAGATCTATCTAAGAGTACCATCTCAGATGATGAAAAAATTCTGTACAGGGTGTGTGAGGTGAAGAGTCTGTATGAAATTTCATTCCCCCTTAATGTTTTCCAGGAGCTATTTTTGGTAGATACATATAACGTTTGGGATTTTGTAGAGAAATCAGGTGGATCATTCTTGCACTGGTGCAGACATGGGGCAGGTGAATTTGTTCTACAGAGGTACAATATTGTCTCTCTTCAGGACTTTGAAGCTACTCAAAGCATCTCTACTTTGTACAAGTGTTAAGGGGAAAAAAAAGAGAAAATTGATTCCTTGTATTGCCGAGCTAATTTTGTAAGTGAATTTACTCTGCGTTCTTTTGTGGTCTGTGCTTTGAGACTTGGTGGAGCTTAGAGAGAAGTACTGAAGCACTGGAAGTCCTGGTGCACAATGTAAAGCAGTGGCTTTCAAGTGCTGCTCATGAAGCCGATTTGGCAGGTGCTATGAGTGCTCATTTTGTTTGGCTTTGTTTCTTTGCCTGGATTTAGACTAGGGTGGGGATAATGTTTTAAGTTTGCATCACCACTGAAACACTGCTCATGTCAGCTGGAAACACATTTGTGTCCACTACTGATTCCAGGATGTAAACTAGACAGATAATTTATCCTGCCCTGAGGAAGAAGAGTTAAAATTTAAGAGCTGCCACTGGTGGGCATGAGTGCTGACTAACACTATCAGCAGAATATACAGAAATCAATTTGGACCTTCTGGTATAGAGCTACACATGAGAATTGAGAAATAAATGCGTTTGCTTAAGATAACATTGTGTGACAGCTGAGAACAATTAAAACTCTTACTTGTAGCGGTATTTTTTTCCCTTCCTTTCTACAGTAGGAGGGTGGTGTCTGCAGCTCTGAAGAGTTGATACAGGCTATTTGTCACTGCTGTGATCTTATCTAGAACAAGTATCAAGCAAGGTTATTTATTTTACAGCCTTTTTTCCTGGTTTTGCGCAACATACAGACCTTAGTAGATGGGAAAGGATTTTTTTTTTTTTACTGAAGTCTTTCTGGCAATAAACACATGCCTAACTGTAAGAGAAAAAAACTTTTACAACCGAGCTTGTTTTGTGAAGCCCAAACATTTGTGAAGCTTACAAACCCTCAAACTTTGCATAATGTGCCCATCCCTGGTCTCAAACATGAAGTGGCAGAAGAGGGAAGTGTTACTTTTTTTAACCAACAACTTATGACTGTGTCAACACATGACAATTTGTCAAAGCTTGCTGTAGCGGTACTGTAAATTAATTTTTAGCATCAGTTGTGAGTGGTAAACACTTTGTGCGGTGTGAAGAGCTCTTAGTACAGTGTGAGTTGTCAGCAGCTTTTGCGCTATCCTAAAATAAAAAAAAACCCAACACCACCACAAGGGATGGAAGGATGCAAGCTCATTTACTAGTACAAAATGGATCTGAGTCTGCAAAAATTCGACATGTGGTGGTATCTTTTTTCTTCTTCATACCAATCAGCTCAACCTTGAAAACTTGTTTTTTCCATTAATGATAGTCACCTGCAGAGTTGGGAAATCACAACTCTTCATCCTGTGCACAAGCAGTGCCTTATAGCAAACAGCTTTCTCAAGCTCAAGGCTCAGTGAAGAGCCCCCCCTTTGCTCTTGGGTCTTGCTTTTGCTGGCTTTAAAAACAGAACATGATCTGCAAATGCAAGCATGGTCCTTTGTTGTGAAGATTTGAATCAACCACATAAAATAACTGGGAAAAATATTAGGATGGCAGCTCAAAGAGAAATGATGGAGATTGAGTGGTCTCTCCTCCTCACCAGTCCCCATGCTGTTTCTCCTTGCTTGTCCCAACTGCTGTGTGGAGCTGGCAGTGATGCTTTGTACAATAAGAGTTGACATGATGGAAGAAAATTATTTGGTACAAAAAGAGAGGGAATATGTATTGTAGAAAACAACTTTTCAAATACAAACCAATTTAAACCTGTCACTTTATCAGAACAAGCAGTAATAACCTCCCAACCTAACAATGACTGTTAAGTTGAACGTTAATTTGTTCAGTCGTTGAATTGCTAACATGTCTACAACTTACAAGTGAACACCCACTCAAGAGAGAGAAAATAGAAGTTGGTGCCTGGAATTCCTGGCCTTGCTGAAATCACCTACATTTTTTTGGCACTAATTCATCTTGCGTTTCCTGCAAATGTTTTAAGTAGAAGAGAAAAACAGCTGTGTGCGTTTGTTTGCTGCTTTGATACGCTTGCTGCAGGGCTTGTTCCCTCTTGCCTTATACACCATAGGGTGGCTTTGGCTGTGCCCTGGGGCTTGTTCCTGTGAGTAGGCAGCACATGTGAAGCTCGATACAAGAACTTTATTGAGACCTACTAAAGCTAGTTTTAACCTGGATATAGTTTAACCAGGTTAGAAACCAGAAAAGATGACTTTATTTTTGCATTGGCTCACAAAGAATTTTGTTTATGTCTCCTTTCCTAGATACAACTGTAGGTGCTGCCTGTATGAAAGAGCTGAGCCACACCATCCAGTAAACTGTCTAGAGCAGCAGTTGGCTTGCTTGGGAATCACTTCCAGAACTGTGTAAGTAAGCACTTTTGCAAAAGCAGCATCAAATGGTTTCTTCGGCTTTGGGGTGGTTTTGAGATGTTTTGATTGTTTCTTATAATTTCGTAGTTTAATGTCTGGTAGACACTAGCAGTGCATGTGAGAACTCAACCACTCCCATGTCTGAAGCACAGAGCTAAAGCCCTTTAAAAGCTTTTTGCTGACGTGCTTCAGAACTCCCCAGCATAGTACCTGAGACCACACAGCTACATATAAGCCTACAAAAAAATTGGCCAAGTTCATAATGATATATTTTGTCATTAACTATATGTCATACATGTTTTTTTAGTGTTCATCCATGCCTGCATTTTTGCACTTCAGCATTTTAGCTGTGCTGGTGTAGCCCTGCTAGGGCAAATGTTTTGTGAAGATTTTCATAAACTGTGATTAACTCAGTTTGAAATGATTCACAAATAGTTGCCCTTTCTGATGTGATAAGAGAGATGGTTTTTCTCTTCGGATGTGCAGGGGATATGTCTAGGGAACCTCAACAGGCTGTGAATGGAGGTGAATTTTGTCAGTTGAATCTGTTTCCATGATCATGGTAATCATAGAGTATCCTGAGTTGGTAGGGACCCACAAGGATTATTGAGATCATTGTAGTCATGAATGCATCTCAATGAAAAGGTCCCTATTTCAGGTTACAAGCCAATTGCATTGAATATGGCGGTGAGAATGTGTTTGCATTTAGAATGAATCACATCATCCTAGAAAACTTCCAGATGTACACCAAGAAGACCTCATTGTGTTACTGATACAATTCCTTTTGAAAGCTTAATCCATTTGGGGATGTTTGTGACCTGAAATTGCATACCTTTTATTTCTTTTTATGTTGCCTTCATTTTTCTACTGCTGCAGGTTATGAGAAATCTTTATGATATAAGTATGTTTTTGATGAAATGGCCTCTGCTAACATGGAGGATTGAGAGAGAAGTGGTGGGAGAGTTATTGACTTGGAGTTCAAATCACTCAGTTAAGCATATTATGCAGGCTCTTCACACTCCTCAGCACCTTGCAAATATTCCCTACATGTGACATTTGCTGTACATAAAGTATCTTAAAAAAAAACCAAAAAACCCCCCTTACATACAGTCATACCTCGAACTTTGCAGGGGAAGGGGACTCCTCCAGCCTGCAAATCACCCAATTTGTGATGATAGGCACATCATGAATATGCAGATAAGCCACCCATGTCACTCTGCCCCCTTCAGTCCGGGAGCCTTGGAGGGTGGTCNTTCACAAACAGCAGCGGGATGCCTGGAAGAACATCTCTACCCCTTCTCTCATGGGCCTGGGGGCCTTCAAATCTCTCAGCCTCCCGACGCAGGTTCTGAGCCGGCACACTACATCTTACTACTGAACTTTTTTTTCTTCTCTCCCAAGTATGTTATTCACAGAGACGCCTCTATCTCTATAACCTTGAAGGCCATGGCAGCACAGAGAGCTCAGGCAAGAACTGAGCTGTTAACCCCCTCGCTGCCAGAGCAGCAGAAACCCCCCTAAACCATAACACCCCGGGATAGCAGCGGGGAGCAGCAGCAGCTGTTTCTGGGCATGGGAAGTAAACTGTGGGCGGTCTGCAAGCGAGCAAGAGGCTGTCCCGCCCCACGGGTGAGCGCCAGCGCCGCCCCCCAGTGCTGCAGAGGTACTGCACTTGCATCGAGTGGGAAGCTCCGCAAATAGTTGAATAATTTTTACCGAAAAAAAACCTGCGAAGAAACAAAAACGCAAAACCTGAAGTGCAAATAACCGAGGTATGACTGTATATATATGTGCTAGTGCCATCCATCACCAAGTGTTCAAACCCAGCATTTGAGTCAGTTTTTGCACTGAGTCTATGTGACTTTTAAATACCTTGAGGGATAGTGATCCCACCACTTCCCTGAGCAGCCCATTTCAGTGCTTGACAACCCTTTCCACAAAGAAAATTTTCCTAATACACAATCTAAACCTATCCTGGAGCAACTTGAGGTCATTCCCTCTCATCACTTGGGGGAAGAGGCCAAACCGCATCACACTACAACCTCGTTTCAGGCAGAGAGTGATAAGGTCTCCCCTGAGCCTCCTTTTCTCCAGGCTAACCAACCCCAGCTACCTCAGCTGATCCTCATAAGGCTTGTGCTCCAGACTCCTTCACCTGCTTTGTTGCCCTTCTCTGGATACACTCCAGCACCTCCGTGTGTTTCTTACAGAGAGGGGCCCAAAACTCAACACAGGATTTGAGGTGTGGCCTTACCAGTGCCAAGTACAGGGGGGTGATTCCTGCCTTAGTCCTGCTGGCTGCACTTTCAGCACGGGAAGCAGGATCCTGACTCCTCCAGGGGCAACAGACACTTCTAGTCCTTTCTCGCAGGGCACTGCACTGCAGCACTTGCAACAGGAAGCCCCACTGACTGACTCTTGGCTCTGGACTGGCACCACCATAGAGTTGCCCATAAGGTTTGTGACTGTTTCAAGGGGCACATTCTACTCTATCACTGTTAGTGCTGGATTTCCATTCAGTTCATGTCATTATGTTTGCATCACTGTGGCACCAGGAGCTAGAGCTGTGCGTTCATTTAATTTACCCCAAGATAATTGCTACTGATTTGGTGGAGTGAGTTCAAACCTGAAGTTGCAGAGTGCACACTACTGAGGCAATCTCAGTTATACCAGTTCATTGAGGGATTCCTTGTGGTTTTCTGCCTCATGTCCTTCCAACTTAACCGTATTAGTCTGTTTAATAGTTCCAGAAGGCCACATATTGGCTCTCCATGAAGTGTTGAATGGTAGATGCACGCTTTCAAACAGTTAAATAAGTGTTAATTGTATCACAGTATCACAGTATTAGCAAGGTTGGAAGAGACCTTGAAGATCATCAAGTCCAACCTGTAACCCAACACCAACCCATTGTCTAAACCATGGCACTACCCACAGGACCATCTAGTCCAACTCCCCACCTACTAGACCATGTCACTGAGCTCCTCATTAAGTCTTCTCTTAGACACCTCCAATTGTGATTCACAAATAGTTTTTCCTCATCTATTAAGTAGTATCAAACACTAAATTTTTCAATCAGTAACTCTTTTTCCAGCTGCTGAGTGGGACCAAGTATTCAGTATTCTTAAAACATTATTTTTGCAGCTGCTCAGCTGCTTTAAGTGTAAAAATCTTATGTTATTATGTAGAGCTTGACAGCCTTGGATGCACAATAGGCACAGAAAGCCAGTGGTGGGCGTGGAATGATTACAATCTTCTAATGCACCTTGGTTAGCTGTGGATAGTTTGGGCCACATTCAGATAAGCTTAAAATATCATATTGGGCACTTTTGAAAGTTCGTGGTGGGTTTGCAGCATTTTCTCACAAACGTCTGAAGTAATTTTCTTTCTCATAGTGTTAGTTATTACACAGGTGGAAATTAGTTATTTTTTCCCTTTCGAGGTCTTGAGACATTCTGTGAGGAATTCAGCTAGTGTGAATTATTTCATGAAATAGTGGTTTGACTTGTTGCACGTCCTTGCAAACAGTATAATACCACAGAATTGTGTCTTAGAGGTACATATTATCTGCCTTTCACAGGAAAATCTTTAAAAATGTTGACATATCAATTAAACCACAGATCATGATGGTAGTGAAAGAGACACTGTTCTCACCCACCATGACGACTACCCTGGCACTGAGCACACAGCTCACGTTTTTCCAGTGATTCATTAGGCAAGCCAGTAAAACATTCTAGGCAGTCTGATGCAGTGGCTTACTGGTAGCTGTTCTTCAGATGGTTGCTCATGTCGACATGATGCATAGCAGCATCAGAACATTCACTTTGGAACTTACCTTTTTTGTGCATCTCTTTTCTCTGGTTTTCCCACCAGATCTGCTCTGCTGCCTGACAGTGCTGCTGTTTGCATAAGCAGTTGCTGTAATTCTGTGAAGCTATGAGTAAGATATCTTCTAATATCACTGGTAGGTCTTGATGAAGCCATAGTCATGAGCACAGGGTGCACAAAGGAGTGCTAGGAATAGGACACTTAACACTGAGTGCTAGGGAGAGGATGATGTTGATGGGGCAGAAGACCAAATAGGAAAGGGTTTAATACTGTTTAATGTTCAGTTGTGTTGATTTTTTAAGACAAAACAGAAGTAGATTAAAAGGTTTCACAAAGCAGAAGTGTAAGTTAAATGAAACGTAGTGACTAGACAAATGAAAAAAAAAAGAAAAAGTTCATTATAAACCCCACCAAACTTAAATTTCAAAGCCCCAGAAGAAGAGGTGATCTGTCAGACACCCAGCTTGGACTGGGCACCCAACTGGAACTCATGGTCTGGGTTCAGTTCCCTGCCTCAGTCACAGGTTTCCTGTGTGTTCTCAGGCAACCTCCTTCATCAGACCTATGGCTGACTTCCTCATGCATGTAGTGGAGATCATCTTCCTCACATTTGTTGTGAGGAAAAGCCTGATGATGTTACTGAAAGACATGGGTGTTGTGACAGGAAGAGCCATCCCAGAAACTAGAGTAAGAGAGGTGTGCTTCCTTGCAGAAGCTAATCGCCCATGATGCTTGCATTTCGATGTTCAAGACTAGAGGAAACAATTTCCAGATCTTAAAATGGTTGATTTTTTTTTTCCTTCCAACTCTCTCAGGCCTATTTTCTGTGGAGTTTGGCTGCCCCAGTGCAGCAGCAAGCATCTGGAATATTCCATCTCTCACCTTTCTCCTCTCCATCTGTCTGCTTATGACTTTAAGTCATTCCTGTCTGCTCAGCATGTGTGCCCTGCACAACCCAACAGAGTCAGAAACACAGCTGCTGCCATCTTCCAAGTTACATGGTGGTCTCCTAACATATAAATACAGTTGTGTGTAAGAAAGAAACCAGAGGGTATTTGTGAGGGATCAGAGGGTTACCAGAGGTGACGCTTGCGACTGAGGAAAGTGGTACAAAGCAGTGGGATATCACATTCACAGACTCCTGGCAAAGTGTGCACTGGCATGACGTGACTGCAAAGAATGTCCACATAGCCCATCACCACCACTGACCTTCAGCCTCTCTGGTCTTCCATTCAGTCCCTGATAGGCAAATATTCATTTAAGGGATTTTTATGTACTCTCATGCAGTACATGCAAATTCCGAGTAAGGAATCAGAAATTAGAAGTTGCATGCCTTTTGGTATGTCCTTTTATCTTCTTTGGGTTAGTAGTTAAACTTTTCTCGGCCCTTGCAGGGATTATTTTTCTCTAAGAAGAGCATGTGGAGCCCCATACACTCTTTTTCTTCTCCAAACATTAGTAATGTTCTTCTCCTGACAGTGATGAGATCTTGAAAGTACAGACAGGTTCATATTCAGACCAAGGCCATGTTTTGTGTTCTGTTTGATTCTGCTACAAACAGCTCTTGCTGTTTCCTGTCCACCCACCTTCTTTACTGCCTTTTTTTTTTTTTTTGGTATTGCTATCATAAACCTTTCTTTGACCGGATCCTCAACTTTCTCCAAGCTGCCAGGGTTAATTAGCGATCCTCCTCTTTATGACCTGTATACTCCTCCTCCTGCAGCCACGGAAACACTTCCTCAGCCCTACCTGGAGATCCATACTCACTTGGACCTTTCTGCCACTGATATTGTTTATCAGTGTCATAAGTGCATTTCTTCTTTGTCATGACTTATGTTTGATAGGATACAGGTGTATCTTCTCCCTCATGAATAGCAGCCAGCTGTTGTCTTGGGCAGATTGACTTTTCTTCAGTAATCTCTCATCAAGTTGCTTTACTGTTTGTTTTTCGCCACCATTTCACTGCACTCATTTTCCCTATCTCGTCATTCATAAAATAGTTTGGTTTGAACTGGTTCTGATGTCTTATTTGGATACTGCTTGATGGCACCCCACAACAGTCTAAATTCTGAGCCTTCGTACTGAGTGAGAGGCAAATCAGAGGTCCACCAGCTCTGTCTCTGTCTATGGCCAGGAGTGAACATCCACGGAGAATTCATGCGAAGGCAGAAGGCAGGCGTGTGTAGTGCCAGTGGAAGGACTGTGACGTAGAGAAACTCTTCAGAAGCCTTGGTGGATCCAGAAAGAACCCCACTGATTTTGGTTGAGTCTCTGCCATTTTAGATAAATAGAGAACCTGCTTCTGCCTTGAAGACTCAGTGCAGCTCTGGGCTGACTCCTGCATCTAATCCAAGCCTCTAAGTATGAGGACTTCTCAGAAAGAAAAAGTAATGTCTCGCCCCTTCAAGGCTAGTCCCTTGCCACGAGAGAACACAGATAGTTTGAGATGTAGTACTGTGACACTGGCTCTGACTGCAGTGCTTGTCCCTTTTCCCAGCTGGTGAAATAGGAAATTCAGTCTGCTTACAGCTCTACAGGACTAGCCCTTGAAAGTACAGCAACTGCTTAGTTGTCCATTGCTGTTTCAACCCTGTGCCCAAGCTACAAGTATTGAGTTATTGAGCTTATTTAGTTCTATACAGAAAAAGTGATTTTTGTCTTGCAGATCAGGAAGGCTATTTAACACAGTGTAATTGACTTCAGCTGTAAGATTCAATACACTTATCTAGGATTACAGTTCAATAAAATCTAATTGTGCTGAGAGCAACAGGAATTGTAGAAGCACACAGGGACTGTTTTCTACCTTTGCCACAGACAAGCTGAGCTGGATGTCTTCTGATCCTTGTGGTTTGGGTTATGCTGCTACTTGACTTGGGCATTGGCAGGAACAGCTTGAGGTGGCACCATTTTGCATGGAAAGGTGAACCCAAGGAGACGAAACAATTAGTGGTCTTCTTCAGTCAGTCCTGTGTGAGCGACTTTCTCATGTCTGCATGCCCTGCCAGCGTCAGGCTGGAGGAATGGGAAGTAAGCTGTGTCTGGTTTCATTATGATGGTGATCATAATAGGATCCATGAGGTATGTGAGATTAAAAGCTCTGTAATGTTGCAGGACAAATGATTAACAGAGGACAAGAGCTGAAATCAGTTCAGTGCCTGAACGTCCTTTTCTCTTGCCTCGCCCAGTGTAGAAATAAATACAGGACAACAAATATTTGTTTGATATTTCCTCTCACTATTTACCGAGTAGGAAGCTGTGTTAAGCCAATTTCTGTACAGAAATATTCACAGGCCATCATGCATGGCCTTTTATAACTTCGTGCTATAATTGTAGAGGGCCTTTTTGCCCAAGTATTCATTAAATATTTTTTCATCAGTCCCTCTGAACAAATGGGACAGCATTAGATTTAATTTTTTTCTTGCAGAGCTTCAAGGAGAAGTACAGACTTTTTCAGTGTGAAGAGTACTCTAGCACAGGGAATGAATAATGTGGGAAGCTGAGCAGACAGTGTGGCAGGTGTCTTTGTTACACACGTAAAGCACAAACTTTGTTATTCCTTCTTCATAGAGAGACATCTCAAACAACAATCCTTGATTTAAATGTGAGCTTGTGTCATTAGGAGTACTTACCTACCACCATACTTGTTTTCTCCAATATGTCTTCCAATTATTAATTATCCTGTTGTAAGCTGAAAAAGAAGAATATGCTTTCAGACCAAACTAACGGATATGGCTGGTTCCAGTCCACTGACTTCATAAGCAATAAAATACATAACATTGCTTGCCTACAGCATGTGCTGTACTAATCTTTCTCTATAGAACTGCCTATTTTTTACATCATTTTAAACAAATACCAGAACTACAGAGAGAAATAAACAACATAGTAGTGGCAGAACAGGCAGGTCTTGTGGTAGAAGTTAAAAAAGAAACCTCCAAAAGTCCTCAGAATTGTAAAAAGAGGCTCTTTTCACATGGAAAAGTTAAGGTGTAATTACTGAATGCAGAGAACGTCTTTCTTACAGGAACGAGCAGTGAGAGTGAATTGTTCTGAATGTCTCTGAAGCTGCGGCAGCTGCAGTTTAAGAGCAGAGAAAAGAGATTGCTGAGAAAATAATTATTTTTTTCTGATTATGGAGTTGGCTTTAGTTCTGGCCTAATGATTGCTGTTTCTTACTATTCTTTTGTGTGGTAGTTGACTGGGATGGTCACAATACTGATATTAAACTTCTATTTTCAGATGACATGAAACGGAAGAAGAAATTCATGTTGTGCCTAAGTTTTCAATTTGAATTGAACTGTCAGGGAGAATTAGCTAGACATTTGAAATATAGTCTTTGCTGTTTTCATTAACTTTATGAGGTGATGAACCTTGTTTTACTTTGTTTCCCATGCCTGATGTTGAGCTGCTTGAGAGGGTCCAGAGAATGGCGACAAGGATGGTGAAAGGACTGGAGAACAAGCCCTATGGGGGGCGGCTATGGGAGCTGGGGTTATTCAGCCTGGAGAAGAGGAGACTCAGAGGTGACCTGATTGCTGTTTACACCTACCTGAGGGGAGGTTGCAGTTGGGTGGGTGTGAATCTCTTCTCTCAGACTGACAGCACCAGAACAAGAGGACATGGCCTCAAACTACGCCAGGGGAGGTTTAGACTGGATGTTAGGAAGAGGTTTTTCACAGAAAGAGTGATCTCTCATTGGAATGGTCTGCACAGGGAGGTGGTGGAGTTGCCATCCCTGAAGGTGTTTAAGGGAAGACTGGATGAGGAGCTGGATGGTCTGGATGGTGGGAGGCTTGGATGGTTGGAGCATGGTGCCCATGGTTCCATGCTTGTGGGTCTGATCCCTGTGTGGGCGTTCGCTTGGGAGTTGGACTAGATGATCCTGTGGGTCCCTTCCAAATCAGAATAACCTGTGAACCTGTGAACATTTACTTTTTTAATCATGACATTCAAAAGTTGGTGCAAAATTAACTAAAAAGCAAATACAAAGGGCACTTCAAAATTTGTCCACTTAGCATGTATCAAAATGCGAATGTACATGTGTGCACAAACTGCTGGTATGTAGCACCAGACGACAAATGGTTTGTTAATATTGGCAATGCTCTCACAAAGCCAAATAGGATTTTTTCACTTGCTGGCTTGAGAGTGTGAAGTGCTCTTAATTCCCATCTGTTTTTTCTCTACTTCCTCTGTCTTTGTATTGCCACTGTACCTTAGAACAATAAAACTTCAGAGAGTTGTGAGAGTCATGGTCAAAAGCATGTGATATCTTAGATCAGGCAGATAAAACCAGTGCTAACTAAGTGCAGACTCTCCTCAAACTTGGCCAAAGTAGTGTTTCACCTCATATTTTGTGAGTGTCACTGTCCATTTCTATCTAAAATAGCTGAAGGAGATAAAAGTGGTGCTCAGAAAAACATACCTGAAAGATGCTGGAAGGTTGGTGATACTAGATTCGTGCTGAGCAGAGTTAAAGCTATATTATTCTGGACATTATTTCTAAATCACAGTTGAGACAGCATCTTGTTCAGTATTGTCATAGGTCTGTTTCATAAGTGCAGGTCTGTGGTAATTTCTTATTTCAAAATAACTGTGTAAATTGCTTGTGTGAAGACTTTTTGTCATTGAAAAGCAAGACTCTCATTTCTATCCAGTTATGCTCCATTCAAGAGTATAATATTTGCCAGATACATCTAAGTACAGTTGGATCTCCTATACCGTGGTACCGCGGTCTTACACGTCTCCCGCAAAGTCTGCCTTCTGCATTGATTGGCAGCTCATTAATATGCAAATTTGCCCCTCACCCTCACAGGGCTCCCCCTCAGCACTCTGGCACTGTTTGGGCACTGCCTTGCTTGGTGTTTGTGTCAGCACTTTCCAGTGCCTGCAGCCACCCCACGCCGAGAAAAAATCCTTTCTGCTTGGCCGGGGACACTGGTGCAGGGAGCTGCCTGTGCTGCTGTGTCGGTGGCCCTGAGCAGCACCGAGGCGAGTGCGGGGAGACGGCGCAGCCCCAGGGGGAAGGCGGCATGGCCCCAAGTGGAGGGGCAGAGCAGGGCCAGCACGGCTCACCACGGGCAGAGCAGTGCACATGTGGTTCATGCGGCACAGCGTGGGGGTTGATTTGAATATTCATGACTGCCTATTTGTATATTCATGTGTGTCAGGTCATGCATGCACAGTTGCGAAAAGAGGCCTCCTTCATCGCTGAAAAATCATGCTGCTAAGATGTGAAGCTGCAATATGAGGGGCGTGAAGTGGAAGAGAGCCAACTATATTAGTTTCATGTCTAACTATCTGCCACAGTAAGGGAAATAAAACCTAACATCATCTTCAGCCAGTAGATCATTTCCTTTTCCCTTTATATGCCATTTGTTTCATCTTTTCTTTTCCTCCACAGCTTTGGATTTTGTGTCTTGTTTTAAAATGTACCATTGTATTTCTCTCAATATTCACTGTTTAGGTGAGTCCTCCTCCATCTTCTCCAAAGTATATCAAGGTTCTCCTGCTATCTTCTTGCCTTGTTTTTAAGAATTAGCATCTTAATGTGTAATCCATGAGTTACTGATAAAAGCTCAGTTGTGCCTCCAGCAGCACTGTTGATGTGTACTTCAGCTGCTGGTGGATACTCAGGCTGCAGCAGCAGGCTGGAGTTTCTGCTAGACAAAATACAAAAATTTGGTATCATATTAGCAACATGGTTTCAGTGGAATGGTTTAGCTCTAATATAGACATGGGCATTAATTTCTCACCTATCCCAGGCCATGCTTCTAAATAAGACCCTGTATCTGCACCAGCCCCTTAATCTATAAATTATTGGTTCATTTAACGAGGCTCTGCATACAGTCCTAGACCAGACACATGAGGGCTACATTGATCCTGATGCTTCTGCCCCAGTCACCTCCTCTTCATTTTCATGGTAAGCTCCTTCTGTTAAGGTCTGACACCTCTTTCTGCCATTGTTTTTTTTTTTGTTTTGTAACACAGTCATACCTCCAGCTTTGTGAGGAACGGGTCTTCCCACGGTCTCGCGAAACGTCTAATTCGCTAATACGTGCGGGTCATTAATATGCATACAGGCCATGCCCATTGCTCCACCCCTAGCCAATCAGGAGCGCTAGGGAGCATTTTCCACTTCTCCCCATGGACTCTCACAGCACAGGAGAGCAAAGGGAAGTGTTTCTGAGCCCTCTCTGCCTGGGGAGACCCCCCGGAGAATCCCTGGGCTTCTCTTGGGCCATGCTGCTTCTGCAGCCACCGCCAGGCTGCTGCCACTGCACATGCTTGCACTGCCTCCATGGTGGGGGAGCTCCGGGGCTGCGGTAGGAAGAGGTGTCCCCCGTCTCTGGTTGGCACTCTTGGAACCTGGGAAACCTTAACTTGTGGGCATGTCCTGCCACTGCCCCATCCCAGCACGCCGCACTTGCCCGACCACTGCCACAGCCAGCCCAGCCCCACTTTTTTGGGGCACTTTCCCTGGGGCTACATCATCACCAGGTGTGCCAGGTGCACAGTCCCCAGGCATGGACTGCATTACCTTCCCTGCCTGTAGCCATGGAAACAGTAACACGCGTCTGGCTGGGGTCTGTGCCCTGGCTGGGCTTAGAGTAACAGGGGACAATGTGACTTGTGGCAGGGCTGCGCTGGGTCTCAGCGGCCGCCCGGGACATACTGTGGCGTAAGCCTTCCACGGTAGGCACCAGGCATGGAGACACACAGGAGCTGGGCAGGGACTGGAGCACAGCCCCGTGGGACTATAAATGCCACGAGCAGTGAGCAAGAGGCAACATGCGCCCTCGCCACGGGGCCGGGCCAGTCCCGCCCCACAGGGAAAGCCAGCACCGCCCCTCGGCAAAGCAGAGGCACTGCACATACGTCGGCCAGGAAGTTCCGCAAATCACCGAGGCAGATTTGCAGGGAAAAATTCTTGCAAACCAGCCAGGTCGTAATGGAGGCATGGCTGTAATGATTTTCTTATTCCATGCCAGATTTCCTGGCAGAAGACCGATAACACGGCAGTCTAACATCACCCTTATCCTGATAGTAGTAGGTACCCTGTTTTGTGTCACCTTTTCTTCAGCAAATGCTACTAGAGGCAGTTAAAACCTCACTTGATCTTTCCCTGTTTAGGGTATGTGAAAATACTTAATGAATCATTTTGGGGAGGTGTGATCTGTGGGATGGAGATGTGTAGGAGTGTTTGTTTGTTGAAAGCATCAGAAGGGGAATCACTTTATTATCTGAGTACTGGTGTCAAAAGGTGGGAAATTGGCATGCCCTGAAGTGTCGCTGAGCCTTGATTCTTCTCCTATCTGTCTCTTCCTGGAAAGTAGTTAATTTTGGAGAAGCTCACAGAGAGGAGAAAAACAACACTTAAATTCCCAGGATTTCCTTTGGGTGAGAGATCCCACAGGGGAAGGAGGGAACTCTTTTAATAATCTTTGTAACATTTAATCCCCAGAAAGTGCAATAAAATTAGTGCTTCCACTGAGAGCTGGCAGTGTATTTTTTCGTTATCAAGACTCGTTTTAGTTTCTTTGTAGTACAGTCTGATTAAGACTGTATCAAGTTGACTGAGGAGAGCAAAATCTGGTTTTGACAGATGTTTCCCGTGATCTGAAGAATACAAACACTCCTATAAGATGACAGACGGCTTGTTTACATAAGAAATCTATTTTTTAATTAAAAAAAAACCCCAACAGAAGTACACAAACACAAAGCAACATTCAAATCAGTCATTCTGATCAAGGCAGTGTCAATTATTAGGCTGTAAAGGGAACTGATGACTCAACTTAGGCACAGTGCTGCCGCGATCTCCGAATTTCAGTTTCATAGCAGATTCTTTTCAGGAATGCTTTTCATTCTAATGCATTCATACCTGTTGTTTGAACATGTCTCTGGAAGCATGTATCATTTTGTGATGTGGATGCTAGAGACTGGTGTTCTCTGAGTGGTTGTGCGGAATTTGTAAGGCATTCTGGTACCTTGGTGGGACGCCCAGTGGGCGAAGGATCCGCTGACCCATCACATCGCACACGGAGGCCATTCCTGCACACCACCAGTGTTGTTACCATCATAAATTTATAGATAAGTTCACATCAGTAATATTGAAAAGCACTTTGATTTGGAAAGCGAAATGTTTTGAAGAGATCCCATGCTTAGTAATTCCAATGAGTGCACTTGCTAAAGCAGTTGAGTCAGAAATGGAAATGCAAAGCATTTCTCTGAACAGTGGCCGGAAATTAGCTTTGAAAACTGAAACAAAGCCCAGACCGCAGTTTTATCTGTTTACTTAACAACTATAGATCTGCGAAAATCCCTTTGTCTTCGGGACGCATTTTCGTTCCTCTCTTGTAGTGCTGATGCGATCTTTAGGCTGGATGCTCAACTATGTCAGGTCTATCTTAATGTGTCTTAATTTTTTGGTTTAAAAAATTGAGTTCCCTGTAAGTGGCCTCATTGCCTGTGGTGCTGCCATATTCTGTCATGACTTGAGGTGGAAGTTGGTGGAAATATTAGTCAGGATGGGATGTTGTAATATTTGAGTTAATGTAATACTGAGGAAGAAAACCAGTGGAATTGAATGGAGTCACTCAGCTGCTTATTACCTAGTGCATAGGTTTTTTGTAGATCTGTATGACATATGGGGCTGTGTGGCTGCTCTGACACCAAACACTCTTTGGTTTGGGTCTGGCTGCTCCCAAGCTTAGCATGGAGAGATTGTGATGGTCACAGCCCCTCTGTTTTTAGGGCAATAGCCCTCTGTCTCTGTGGAGATAACAGAAGGGGATCGTGAGTGTTTCCTTGTTAGTAGTGGTGGTCTTGCTGCAAACAAACTTAAAAATCAGCATATGGGGTGATAGATAGCAGCATTCTGGTCCGCATCCTGCATCTTTCTTCTCTTCTGACATCTGGGTACCTCTTGCTTACCCTTGAGAGTGAGTCTGGATACTTCAGACTTGTCACACAGCCTTAGACAGCCTAAGGACTGCTTTCCTGGCAGCTGCAGTGTGGTCTGAGGCCCACCAATGGAAACGATGGTGAAAGAGAACAAAGTAACAGATATATTTAAGGGAATTGCAATTCCCATGGCGAGGCTGGTAAAGTAGAGCTTGTTTCAAAGAGAAGGCAGTTTGGTGATTTTTCTTAATTACTGTTTACCTAAATAAATAAATAAATAATGCATATTCATATCTTTAACTACAGTAAGTCATGTTGAAATGTTTATCTCTCCCGAGGATAATTATTAAGGGTGGGGTATAGGGTGCAGCAATTAATAATAAAATGAGATTACAGAATGTTCTGATTGGGACAGTAAACATTGTGCTAGAAATAAAAGCAAATAAACAAAGCATGGACTGGATGGAAGCGTTTTATGNACAAGGATGGTGAAAGGACTGTAGGACAAGCCCTATGTGGAGCGGCTACGGGAGCTGGGGTTGTTCAGCCTGGAGAAGAGGAGGCTCAGAGATGACCATTGCTGTTTACAACTGCCTGAGGGGAGGTTGCAGTCAGGTGGGTGTGAATCTCTTCTCTCAGGCTGACAACACCAGAACAAGAGGACATAGCCTCAAACTACGCCAGGGGAGGTTTAGACTGGATGTTAGGAAGAGGTTTTTCACAGAGAGAGTGATCTCTCAGTGGAGTGGTCTGCCCAGGGAGGTGGTAGAGTCACCATCCCTGGAGGTATTCAAGAGAAGACTTGATGAGGAACTCAGTGATATGGTCTAAATGGTGGGAGGCTTGAATGGATGGAGCGTGGTGCCCATGGTTCCACGCTTGTGGGCCTGATCCCTGTGTGGGCGTTCGCTTGGGAGTTGGACTAGATGATCCTTGTGGGTCCCTTCCAACTCAGAATAACCTGTGAACCTGTAAGACTGTCTTGAATTAAAATTTAAAAAAAATATTCCTGTCTGAAGTAACACACTAAACAGAAGCAGATTGGGTGAAGGAGCCATGGCCTTGAAGCTCTTCAATATCAGCAGGAGGTTTCTTCAATCTAAGAATTTACAGTCTGGAAAAAAAATTACTTGAATATTGCCATCCACACAGGTTGATGTGGCAGCACCTGTCCAGACCACTTTGAGACTGGGGTCTACTTATTCTTAAACCATGTAACAGGGAGTATTTCACCTGTTTATATCAGTAGTAAACAAAACCTTAATTTGCATTGTGAACCTCCTCCCCCTATATTTTATACATTCCTTTGCATGAAATTCCTTGCTCAGCTGAGAGTTTGAAATTTGGATTCGTCTTTTCATATCTTTTGGCTGTGGTTCCTTATCTGGTTAATCAGCTTGAAGAGAGCCAGTGATGTGTTCAAGGATTTCAGTGACAGCTGCATACCATTAGGCTGAATGATTAAAAAACCTCCATAATTGTAGTTTAGCACAGTAAATACAGATTGGTCTTTCAGTTGAACATACGGTAGCAAGCAGACTGAGACTTTGACAAGAGACCTGCTGCTTAACCCTGTGCAGACAAAGCTGGTTTACTCCATAGCCCCACCTGCCTCCAGCTATTTCAGAGCGGCAGAGGAGTGCAGTCAAGTGATATGGTGTACATTCCCTGCTGCAGTAGGTTGGGCATGAAAAAGAAAATAGAAGATGGGCAGAAAGTAGGTAGAAGCCCCAAGGTAGCCTGTAGGAACCAGTAGCTTCGAAACTTCTCTTGCAGATGGGGTGGGCTCTCCTTGCTCATCAAGATGTGTCTTTGCAAGCTGCTGTCCTCTCTGGGCTGCTTTGTAACTTGGGCACTTCTTGCGAATAAAGGCTTCGAGACCTTCTCATCTAGACCAAATTAGTCCTTTCTAAGGTAGCATCAGAAGTTATGGGGCGCTTGCTGGCAGCTAGCACGCCTAGTGTGCTGCTGGCACATGTCCCCGGGATACCTTCTCATCTAGAAACTGAAAAGCGGCTTTTCTTTCACTGGAAGTGCGGTCTGATTATTAGATGCGGTGGAGTCTTTGCTTATGTCAGTCACTAGTGGAAATCCTTGGCCGTTCTCTGAAAAAGAGAAAGATGTCGAGGAACGAGCACTGACGCATGGGCTGCCTTGTTCCCACCACAAATGGAGGGACTGTCCAGTTGACTTTGGTCCTTGTGAAGCATCTTCACAGCTGCTTCTGGCTAATTAGTTTCCTTAACCACATTTTGTTTCTCATTTTGGTGGATAAACCTTTTCGCTGAAACATCTGCCTGCCCTGCAGTAGGTTTGAGTGGTGTTTGTAGCATAGAAGATGAAGGTGCTAGTGGTGGCATAAGGTGTCCTGTTGGTCCATCTCCTCTGTAGCAGAGGTGTAGTTTTATAAGCACGGTGCATTTTCCCCGTTGAAAGAATCTTTCTGGATTCTCCTCAGAAAGATTTCTGTGGAGCAGAGATATCCATCTCCATCTTCACTTTCATCTTTTTCGTGTTTCTGTGAGTTTCAGCTGCCTTGTGGAAAAGCCAGTGGCAGCAAGGCAGCCAGAGCCTCAGCGGTATTTTGCAGGTTGAGAACATGCTGCACATGTGGAGTGCACAGCACAGTAAACCTGATATCAGATCGCAACTAATTATCTGTGTATAAAAATTCCCCTGCTCGCTGTTTTGCCGTTAGAGGCTCACTGGTAAGATTTATGACTCTGGCTAAAATGAAGTACCATTTCCTTTTTCTCACCATTACTGTATGTGGCCTCTCTGGCTTTTCTTGTTAAACAGACTTGAGTTCACCCAAGAGGGAATGTATTTTTGAAGCTCTTTCCCATCACCATTCTGCCTTCCTCTTTTTATATTTCTAATGACCCCTGAAGGTTACCCACAAAACATTTTCAGATCTTTTAACTTTCCCCTGCTTGGGGTGAGGGTAAAGACAGGGAACCTAAGAGGCAACGCCTTTACGGGAGATAAAGAATGGTTTGCGCAGACTTGTGGTCGCTGCATACATCCATCAGCATGGGCTCCGTCTTCTTAGTTTGATGCGTAATTCTTGCATCCAGGATTTATATGAGCTAAAGGATAATTTCTTCATTTCATGCTGTAACACGGGGGACTGGCTTGGAGAATCTTGGAGAAAAGTTGTGGTTTTCCTCCTCTCATGTTGCACGTATATGTCCTCTTTTCACAGGCTAGTGAAAGTCAGACCACTGACTGAACTTTCTGAACTGACGAATGCATGGCTAACTTCACCTTGAATCACCTCAAAATCAGTTTGTGTAACATTGTGTGATGGTAGGGTTTTTTCCTGAGTACAGCGGGAAAAAGGGTGAACTGTTGAGCTGTGACCATCTCTCCCACTTCAGTTAGATGTAGTTATTTTTGTATTAAAGCTTGAAGGAAAACCAGTAGAAATACCAGATAAACCTTCCCAAAATAAACATTTGTGTTAATACTTACATATTATTCATCTTTTGCAGCATTTACGTATCTTTTTCCCACACGCTGAACCTTATGGGAAGTTTTTGTGGTTGATTGTGGCCTGTTCTTTCATTCTGTATGTTAACTATTTTCTCAATTTGCATTTTTTGGAAGCAGTCAGCAGTAAAAGTCTGACTGTGATAATCATTCAACATGGAAACATCCTTTTGGCATGGCAGGGCAGGAGTGTGTTCTCCTGGTTCATGTGTGTCCTGGAGTATAAACCCAGTGAGCTGCATTATTCTGTGCTGCCCTGGGAAGCCTCCTTATCTGAGAGACCCACCCCTGGCTAGTCTGGTATCGACTTCTGAGATGCCAGGCTCAAGGACAGGAGTTGCATCCTTGTCACTGAACCATGTCATTTTCTCCTGTTAACCATGTGTGTTAAACAAAATCTCCAACCCTTGAGGCATAGTAAGCCAGATATCTGAATTTTCATGAAATCTGACACAAAGTATTAGACTATGACTTTTGCTGTCTATTGATTTTATTGCATGGGGCATAAATATTTATCTTGTGTCATTTGATAATGTTGGAGGGTGGTCTTTCTCACAGCATACATGTACTACCTTTCCTTTCACACCTAGTCATTCTTTCATGAATCATACCCCCAAGATAAAATATTTTCAGTAGTGGTTTTCAGTCAAGTATATTCCAATGAGAAAGTAATTCAGGCTTTACATAAAAAGATTTACAAGTTCCTGTGCCGATACTCTTGAACTACAGACTTGCGCCTCTCCTAACCTGGCCTGGTTGATGTGTGATGATGAGCTAACTGCAACCAGAGGGCAAGGAGGGATGGAAAATTCCCTCTGTGTACATCCCCCAGCTCCTCTGAAGGTTTGCTCTTTAAGCCTAGTTGGTTTTGTTAAGTGTAGATCAGGAAAATGCAGTTTGCAGGCCCTGGAGTGCTTCCTTGGCCAGTGCAGGGCAACAGTGGCTGCCTTCCCCTGCAGCCAGCCAGAAGGGGTTGTCTTGATGCTTCTCCTGATTACTTCAGTCATGGTTTCTAGCTAAACTGGTTCCTCATGTTGTTTTGCTGTTGTCTGATGGACCAGCTCAATCTCATCTCCTCTGACTGTGGACACCGCTCTCACAGAGAGGGACACATTCCAGAGCCAGTCCTCACAGTTCTGGGGTGGGTACTTCATGTTTGTTGTCCAAACCTCCTTGGTTGTGCTGGTCTTCTGCATCCCACCTCTGGGCACCAGGGAAGAAGCTGCTGTTCCCTCCAGACTCCTGTTTTTGGCTGTCCCTGGCTAAACTGTGCATGTGGGCAGAAGCAGGAGTGATGGATGAGCAATAATAACCAAACAGGTTATTGTGAGGAAATTAAATGCACTTGAGGGTGAAGCAGAGTGTGTGTCTTTTCTGACATAGATATTGATGTCATCTTGGGTTTAATTTACAGATTTCAGGGAGAGACCATGCACTAGATGTCAGGAGCACTGCACATGCCTTCTTGGCCTCAGGCAACCCTTCAAGCAGTTGCAAGCTACAAATGTTCCAATGAAGCTATTTCAAACACAAAATGTAAAGAAAACACATTTGCTGATCTGTGATGGTATTACATGTAGCAAACCAGGATTCATGACTTCACTGGGACCAATTTCTGCACACACATTTGTGTAAGAAGCATCATTGCACTCCACCAAGTAAGGCACTGCTTCAGAAAACACCAGCTCTGTTTGCACATCTGTGCTCACAATATAAGTTTAAAAAGACCAAGCAAATTTTTGATGTCCAGTTTGAAGTGTTGTTACTTTTATAGATTTCTCTGCACACTATTAAGGCAGATGCTTCTTTTTAAAATAAGTGTAAGGTTTTCTTGCAACATCCAAAACTCCAGGAGCTGGGTTTTCAAATTGACACAGGACAATGATTTTGTAGCCTCTCATGATCCTGTAACTGATGGCCCACATGTGCAGGTCTGTGCTGAGTACTGAGACCTTGATATGACCAAGCCTTGGAGCAGAGAGTGTGTCTTCCCCTGCCTAAGATCCATCTTTTCCCAGTGCTGTAAACCTCACTGATGAACATGTTAAACTGCTGAAACTCCTCTTCAGTAGATGCACCATTGGCTTTTCATTTTATATAAGTTCAATATTCATGTATTGCTGTAAGTTTGCAGCTGTAGCAACAATCTTTAGTAATTTGCCTGTTTCAAAAAAGAAAGTCCTTTATTGAATGGAAAGCATGAAGTAGTCCCCTTGTTGAGCGTAGGCGGGAGTTAGGTTTCATTCTACCCTAACCTGACCCCTGGACAGAGAGATTCCTGCTTTAGTCTTTTGGGTCATGTGTAAAACCTGATGCTGGCTGGATCATCCCGCGTAGGGCAAGAGTATCTGGGGAACATGGGGCGAGATACGGAGTGAGACATTTGCAGAAGGGAATGAAATGTTTGGGATGCAGCCTCATGCTTTGTACAGCAGTGAACATCAATCAGCCCTTCTCAGAAAAGCTTCAGTCTTCTCTTTCCCCCACCCTTGCCCTTTTTTCCCCCTTGTTTCCCTGTTCACCACTTCTGTTTATTCTCTTTTCCTTCTGATCTGCTAGGGCAAGTGCAATTTTAGCTCACAAAACTAACTTGTCCTTGTAAACACAGAGCCTTCCCTTGTTTTCTTCCTTTGGCCATTGAGTAAGCAATAGTTATTTTTGTTCTACCAGTGATTTATGACTGAACAGATTTAGACTTTGTATTTTTAGTTTTATAGGCAATTTAGATAATGTATATTTGTGACTATAAATATTTGGTAGTCTTACAGCCCAATTGGAGAAAACGATATAAACCGAAGAGACACAAGCATTGTGTTCCTAGCGTAGCCTCATGACTTTTCAAGTATCCAATTAGATTTTCCTTAAGGATAGCAATATTTTGAGCATCTGTTGGTAAATCATCTCGGAGGGTACCATCCAGAAGAAATAACCTACTTTTCATAAGTGAACCAATTCTTTGCAAAATTAAGAGTAAAATGCTGCAGGATCAGTGCTCAGAAAATTCTTAAATTTTTTACCAGGAACAGAATACTTAATACAAAGAACGACCAAATCTTTCTCATTTGCTCTTCTTTTTGTTATTTTTTTACTTATTTATGGAGTCACAAATAGGCATTAGTCATGAGTAGACATAGTAGATTTCGCATGAAGAACCAGAACTTTTACTGAAGAGTTCATTTTACAAGTTTTAGAAAAATGATAGTAGTTTTACAAAAAAATACAAATTTTGGAGGTTTATTTTCCTCACCTTCACCTCCCCCCTTATCTAGCTTTAATTTGTGATGCAGACGCAGCTTTTGCAGTGATCCTGGAAAGATAGATACATGCCAGTGCTTGTTCTTCTGTTAGAAAGAAAACCATCTTCCTTTCCACTCCCAATTGCCAGCTTTACTCTCGTAAATAGTAGTTAAGCATTCAAATTTTTTTTTTCCAGGAAAACAGCAAAGTGTTGGGCACTGGCAACTTGAAACCCTATGTAGCTTAAAGACTAATTACTTCTCCGTGCACAAGTATTTCCTGCTCAACTACTTCAGAGTGTAACTGTTTCCTCGATAGATGGGGAAAGCCTTTTTCAGACTCTGAGTTTGGGATTGTGCATTGTGTAGGATCTGGGCTGTGTGGTGATGCCAGGATTTGGGTGCTGTGAGATTCACCCCCTCTGTCCAGCCCCCTGGCCCCAGCTCTGCTCTCACCATCCTGGAGTGCCTCCCCTCCAGGGACTGAGCCCCCTTGCACGGCTGTGGCAGCACAGTGAATTTGCTGTGAGCTGATGAACACTTTATTCTCTCTCCAATTTTCTTCTGACATGGAATGACGGAAAGCTTTGCTTTGGGGTGGCTGGAGGAATATGACACACATTACATTAACCCAAGGATACCAAACTATGCTGACGCTGTTTCTTCTCTGAAGCTTCCCAGAATAAAGCAGAAGCAAACCAACAAATTTCAAGTTTCTAACTTAAATTCCTTGATAAAATCAAAGTAAAGCTTTGATAAAATCTAGTATTAGTTATTATTTAATGTCTGCTAGATAATTTTGCTGGGTTTTTTTGGAACAATTTTCTGGTGTGGTGTGCATTTTTACAGAACCAAAGGGAGGTTTGGGTTGAGCTTTAAAGTCAGTCTGTTTCCAACTCTCCTGACATGGGCAGGGACAACTTTCACTAGACCATCTTGCTCAAAGCCCCATCCAACTTGGCCTTGAACACTTCCAGGGATGGGATATTCACAGCTTTTCTGGGGAGCCTGTTCCAGTGCCTCACCACCCTCACAGTAAAGAATTCCTCAATATGTATGTATAAGTATACATGAATCTATTGTGTGATCTGGTAGAATAATCACAGAAGTGTTAGTTTATCTGCTCTGTAATTCTTCTCAGGGGCCTCCTATGTCTGAGTGTTCTAAGAATACAAGGAAAACATAGACTTTGTTGCAAGGTATCTACAGCTTAAAGGTTGGAGGAGGTATGAAATGTGTATAATTAATTTTCATGTTTGATATAAAGATATTTTGTGTTTAAAAACAAAAGCCACCACAATTTTTTTTTAGTAGTAGAAGGGAAAAACAAAGAGGGGTTTGTGAAGATTCAGTGATTGATTTTTTAATGACTGCCTTTATTTTATTTTAGGTTGCTGCAATTGAGTTGCCAGAACATTGTCCTATAGAACTTTGTAGGGTCACTTGATGGATTGCTGCAGCCTCTTAATTTCTCCATTGATCCTCTTCCCTGCATCGTGAGAACATTTTAGCCAGCACAGAACCTAGAAAAGTTACATGTAAGTCACAATTCCAATTCCTTTCTATTTAAAGGGGAAAAAATGAAAGAAAAAAGAGAAAAAAAAGGTCTTGGGGAGGCAAGGTGGAGACAGGAAATAACACATTTTATAAAAACACTGTAAAAGCTGTAATTCAACTGCAAACATTAGGTGGTGAATAAATTATTATTGCAGTAATTACTTGCTTTTTTGACCTAAATAGTGATTGTCATTTTGAAGGTTTTTCTCAAGTATTCTGCTACTGACAGTAAACCTTTGAAGTATTTAAAATAACTCTCTTCACCCCATCACTCTAACTACGCTTTTTCTCTGCAACTGGTTAAGTGTGTACACTTACCTTGGTGTGCTTTCCAAAGGTTCCAAATGTTCAGCATGAGTTTGCAGGCCATCATTTGCCCAGCAGGACTGCAGGCATTTGTGTATTTCTGCCATGATAAAATTCATATCCTTCTCCTTTGGGATTCTCAGAATACTTGCTTCAGAGGAGCCCTGGTGCTGCTTCCTCTTTCAGCCTGCTGCCCAGAAAAGCTCTGTAAGCATCAAAAGTATCTTCATTACCCCCTTCAGCTCTTTCCAGGTAGAATTAGGTGGAGCACCTAATTCGACCATTTCATTTGTAGGAAGGTGTAGAAAGCTGTGCACAGACCTCCTGGGGACAGAGGAGATTGAGGGGACAGCTTACCCCGTCTTATCTCTTTAGTCTGGGTCATAGTTCCCAGTGCATGTTGTGCTTTGATTTTTCTCCCAAGATGGAGAGTGATGGTAGTGCTGTGCACGTATTTCATCCCCAATCCTGTGATAGCTAAGTCCTCCTCTGAAACCTTGCATATCATCAGCCTGGCATGGAATCAGTGGGGTATTCTAGAGGGGACAAATTGGTTTGACCCTTTGTAATTTATCAGCAGTCCTAACTCTAGTTCTGTGTTTAAAGTGGAAGAAGCTTCTGGACCATTACAAGAATGGCATAGATGAGGTGGTCTGTGCTGTCTGGAGGGTGGGACACTCCAGAGCTGCCAAGTTAGGGACAAGGCTTGGGCACAATTGCTTTCATTAATTTTTAAAACAAAACCAAATCTCCTTATAGTGAAGAGGTTTTTATCTTTGAGATGGTGGTTTAGAGCAGCTTGGCAAAAGGAGATACGTAATACAAAATTGTGGTTCACAGTGTGGCACAATGGCCCTTGTTCCTTCGCTGCAGTAACAAATTCATATGATACAGTTGAATCAGAACTTACTAACACTGTTTTTAGTCTTAGGAACTGATTTGTAATACTACTTCTGAGAAAGTATGAGTATTTTGGAACTGAGGCATTTACATTACAAATATACCTTCATTTGATGTATTTTATTTGTTTATGTGACACTAAAACATTTATTTAAAACAAGGAAAGTCTATTGAAAAGGAGGATAATGTTTTAAAGACAGGATTTTTTTTTTTTGCATGATGAGTATCTGCAAAAATAATTTGAAGAAGTAGGCAGTGGAGAAAGTCCGGGTAGTAATTAACTCTCAAAGAGGCCTTATAAGGTGTAGATTTGATTTTGTTTTCTGAAAATGGGAGAGTGTTGCCATTTCCTTGTGGGCTTGGCAATATATGGTGCAGTTATTAATCAAATCCCCAATAGCACGACTCATCTGAATACACGAAAATTTTGGATCTGGTTTGAAATTTGTTTTTAATGCTTGTCTTAAGGGAAGAAAACTTGAAAATGTGAGTTGTAGTAGCTAGGCAGGCAGAAATAACTTGTTGTTCATTAGTCCTACTTAGCACTATTCTCATGAGGTTTGGAAACTTTATTCACAATTTTTTGGAGGCTTTTCTCATGATATTTGAAAAGCTTATCAATAGGCATCTTGCAAATTCACTATTAAAAACACTTGCAGAGGAACAAACTGTAAGAATATCATCCTTGTTATGGGAATTGAAAAAGCAGCAAGAAATTGAATGGACATAAGTGGAGGAAAAAACCTCTGCCTTTCCAAGAAGTGCATAGGAAGTTTTGTCCTGGTTCTTTTCATGCTACAGATAATCAGATGTCTCCATTTCCAATAGTAAAATCAGTTGTGAGGACTAAATGAACTTGAGAACGAGTGTAAGGATATAGGAGCCTTCATCAAATTTGTACTTTCTTTACCCTTGTTTCCTTTAGGATAGTTTTTTTGTTCTTTCTCTTTTAACTATGGTTGTGTGCTTGAGATACACATAATTTTTAAAACACAATGTGTTCTCTAACTGCTAGAAAACACGGGCATCACCTCACAGGTTTTTGGCACCTATTGAGCATGCAGATCCATGCCGGCACAGGCAGGTGTGAGAGCAAGCTGCCTGTTGCTCATTTGATTTCTCGGTGTTTCCCGCTGTCTGGCTAGTTTTGATGACTGATTCTGCTCGTAACAATTAACTTGTTATAGCAATTTCCATAGAAAGAAGCAAACTTTCCCTTGTTAATTAGCCCTGTTGGAAAGAGCAGTTGCACAAGGTTCACCCAGCTGTGAAAACTATGTTGTTCTTGATTTTCCCAGGGTGCCAGTGTATTTCATAAAAAAGTATGCCTTCCCCCCATTCCATTTATTCTTTAGTTTTTATAATACTACTAGGATGCTGATTTATGTGATCTCCATAAAAACAGTACTTACTGTTTGAATGTTTGAATTCAAAGCCCAAGGTACCTTCCTTGTTCTGACAGAGTATATTGAAACACTCTGTTACGGTGCATGTGCCAAGAAACTAAAAAACCTCATTTCTCTGGGTCCTCTGGGGTTTAATTCTGGGTAAGTTAGACTGCATGTATTATAAGAAGGGTGTACAGGTTTTGAGGAGAACCTGCGCTCTTTACTGAGCGGCTCTTGATTTGTTATCCCAGTCACAAATGGCGGGGTACATGCGGAGCTTTGATCGGGCACTGGGGCTGTGGCTGTGCCTTGGAGCAGATGTTGGGGCAGGGCTGCTGTCACCCTGGTGGAGACAGGCGACTATTCTAGCCGTGTGCACACTTTACTCACATTTCACACTTTGTTTTACATGTGTGTTTTCCTTTAAAAGCAGTAAAAATGGCATCCCAGTCAATGTCCTTCTGCATCTAATAAATAGACCTAATTTGTACTGCTTCTCCAATGTTGAGAATTCAGCAAGGGTCCATAAGTGCTTTATACAGGATAAGAAAATAAGGCAACCCAAAGCTCAGAAACTTCTGCAGAGAAATTTCATCTTTTCTACGTATGACTTCTTCAGAATATTTAAAAAAAATTTTAGAAAGATTACTTGACATACATCCTATGACCATCTGTAGGCAGATGTAAATAATGAAAAATTTTAATGTGCAGATTTTTGGTGGTAAAAATGTCTATCACCCGCCTACCACCACAGCCTGGGAAAAATGTATCTTTTTTTAAATCTGCACTTAAAGGTCAGGTAACTTGACAGAATTAAGAAGGAAATCAGATTTCTGAAGATAAAATCACATAGCTCTGAACACTGACTTACCAAACACTCATAACTCTCAGTACCAAACCTCTGCCCAAGTGCCGTGGCCATACCTGGGGGCAATGTTGGGTTTATCTTGCTGGATGTGAGACATGGCCACATCTGTATTTCATGATTTTTCTGGTATGTTTTCCTCTTTAAGTGCTGCTTTCACAGAAGCAAAAACATTTTCTTACTTATTTTATGGTAGTGGCATATCAGGACTTTGTGCACCAGTGTGTGGAGTACCTCTGACCTTGAAGATCTTCATGACGTCCCACAGCATCCTGTCCTGGGTATCATGCTGGCAACTGCCAGAAAGCACTTTCCTGAGATCTAGGGGAAATCTTCTTTGCCAATAATTAATCCAGTTACATCTCCTGCCCCCATGCCTCCCCTGTTGAGGATACATAAAGGCTTTGAGCACTGCCAGCATTGCCTCAGTCCCTTGGTGTGATCAGGTGCTCCTTGGCATCATCAGTGCTTCTGTACCTGCAGCAGGATGCACCCCCAGCCTGGGTGGCTGGGAACAGCTTTTGATAAGTGTTTGCTGCAAATATATCTGTTGACTAAATGCATTTCTTATTTAGCTATGTATGTATATAGAAATGAAAGACATACAGTTATATGAGTTATATATATGTGTATATAATTTTTATATAAAAATGTATATTTGGACAAATATAATCAGTATGGTCTGAAAAGCCATAGAGCAGCTGAGCATGCACATGTTGTGAGTGGTGAGCCCACATCCCTTTCCAGAGGTTTCTGAGAAGGACTCCTGTGCCCGAGGCATCCCTGTTCAGGTACATGTGGCAAATGCAGGCTCTTTGGCCAGGAGGAGCATTCTGCTTGTGTTCAGCTGGTGGCAATGGAGGAGGGCAGTGGTGTTTTTTGAAGTGTAGTGTGCCATACAAGACTGAGTTATTCTGACACCTCTCCCCTGGTTGCCATTGGCCACAGGTTTGTTTGTTCGTCACCCCAGCGGTACAGTGGGCTGCGTGGGTGCACGGTGTCATTGATCTGTTTACTTGGCGTTTCCCATGTGGCCACCGTGTTGTGGCGAGGACTTTTATTTTTTGCTGTGGCAGGTGACAGCCCGGGTGTGTGCGTGTGCCAGCCCAAGGGACTGAGTCACAGACCTCCCTCTGACAAGGGGTGACAGTACTTCCCCTTACTCAGGGGGTTGAGACGCTGGGCTGTCTCTGTGATACAACTTACCTGCCTGTATGTTGCTTTTTCTTTTTTTTTTTTTTACAGAAAAGTCTGAGAGATGGTGATGGCAAGACCGACTTTCTCTGTAACCCAAACCGGTGAAAAGTAAAATCCATCTCACCGCATCAGTTTTGTTTTCACTGCTGGTTCAACCTCTCCTCTCCCTCTATCAGAACCCTGCACAGTCATTCAGTGCCCGGCTTGGGGGTGGTGTGGTTGTTAGCTCAGTGGTGTATGACCCATTTATTTTCATAATACTTAGATACCCGCACTTCTGCAGCATTCAGCACACAGGTCCTGCGACCTAAATCCTCGTCAGAAAAGCCAACACCTGATTTCAGTAACGTGTGTGGAGAGCAGCTGGCTCTGCTCTTGGCTTGTCAAGAGCGGCAGGAACGTGATGCGTTTTTGGGTCTAGCGGACAATTGATGAGCAAGGGCAGGTAAAGGTACATTTTTCTGGAGCCAGCACTTTCTCTTTGATCATTTATTTAAATATTGATTGCTAGCTGATAGGACATATTTCCTGCTGTGATTTACAAAGAGTTGAGACATAAAAGCTTTGTATTGGATGATTTTCTTGCTGTAACAACTTGCATTTTCAGCAACAGCAAGATGATTGATGGCATGAGATTGTTCACTCTCACCATCCCCAGGTATGGCATCACCTATCACCCTGTTGAGTCTGGTTTTAACACAAACCTTTTTTCCTTTATTTCTTTTTTACTCAACTAGTTGAGTTAGTTTTCTGCAGGTTTTCAGATGATAATCAGGTTCATTCTTGTGTTACTTTCTGTAAAAGGAAAGAATCAGGCACAAGACACACAAGAGAGTAAACTAGCATAGTAGACCTGAGAGTTTTAGGTATAAAATTAATATATAACTTGCGAAGTGACTTGAAGTAAAGTGGATTTAAACACAATGAAATCATCCTTGGCAGCAATTTATTTGAAGTTCTTCTACTGTTATGAGTGTAAAGGGATTTTTTTGTTGTTGCCAGTTTCTGGGTAGAGTATTCAGCATAATTTCTCACAGGTAAGTGAAGCATTAACTCCTTGCACCTCAGTAGTTTGGGCAGGGAGGGGAGGAAAATGAGAGTTGGGGGGAGGTACCTTTTCTACTTCATCATTTGAAAATCAGTCAGTGGTCAGCTAACTTAGAGAAGGACTCTGCCAGGTAACTGAGATAAAAACAACTATTAAATATATGAAAACACAACGGGATCCTGGGCAGTAGATACACACAGCTTGTAAATAGCTGTCTTCAGTGTTTAACAGAATATAATGGCACTCTAGATATAAACTGGAAAAAAAGTAACAGCATCCCTTTTTTCAGATGACTTTGTTTTGTAACTCTTGTTCAGATGAGCTGTGAGTTTTGGAGTTTTGGGGTTTATATACTTTTGGTGTAGGTGTTGGAAGTGTGGGTGGCCATGAAAAAGCAGTGGTTACAATTAAGATTTTCCATTTATTGCCCTTTGTGTACAACTAAAAATAAGATTCAAATGCTTCAGCATTTGTAGAGCAAGCGTACAACTTCTCTTAGATCTGATGACTGGCTTGCCTGCAACTTCGACCCTGACAGGTTGGTGAGTCCTAGGCTTAAATGCTTGTAAACGGGTCTGTTTTGGAGGGAGAGTCAGAGTTTACTTGTGGTGTGGTCTGGCTGAGTTGATGCATCAACTTCTTATTTGGGGAAAAAAAAATAAAAAGTAGTTAGGCTTAGTGCGTAAGTAAGAGGTGGTGATGAAAGAATTTTGGAAGAAGAATTGTTCTGCTCTCTGGAAAAAGCAGCTTTGGAGAGGACTGAAATATCTTTAAAAAAAAAAGCCTTCACTGGTATACCTTGAACTGTTGATCCAGAACTTCATCTTACGGCAAAGAAAAAGGAAAAAAAGAATCTTAGTGTTAACTTTTAGCATGTAAAATCCTTTTGGTTCACTTTTTAGGGTGACAGAATTGAAATGTACTGTCTTGGTAGCTTTTCCAGGTAGTTGCACTGGTTAGGAATCCACTCAATTAGTTGCAGTATCTTGAGCTACTAAATTTGTTCTAACCACATTAGTCAATACGTCAGCTCACGGCCAAGAGAAATATTAAAGAGAGATGTCAGTGTATGCAGGGAAATTTGTAACTTCACGGTGTCAGCTTTGGTGCTGTCCCAGATACAATCATTAAGTAGCCGTGGCATTTCCAGAGAATGAGTGTGCCTGTGCCTGTGCATGTATGATGTCATTCTTGCAATGGATGAGTAGAGAGAGCATCTATCCAAGAGCTGCAGGACTAAAGGTAGAAGCTGAATACTTGCTTTCTGCTGTGTGGCAGCTTGAGCATCACCACTTTCTTGTCACTTTATGACTTTCCCAGCTTTGCCAGGTTTGGCAGGGTAGCAGAGTTGTTGGTCTTGAAAATCAGGCTGTGTAAGACAATAGGTTTTCACTCTGAGTGAAACCACGTGGTGCGGAGGATGTGGGGTGCTGGAGGCACATAGAGACACACGCTTATTCCATGGACTGTTCACACTGTCAATGGTGAGTCTTTCATTAGGCAATGTGAAATCCCTTTAAATTAGCTGGGTGTAATCTTCCCCCTTTTCCTAGGAGAGCTTGGTGCCTGTCATTACTGCCTTTTGCCTTTTTGCTGAAATGTGCCTTTCTGCTTTTACATCTGTGCGTGCCTGCTGGACCAGCTCTTGCCTTGATACAGAGTACGAACTGCAAGAGAGCTAATGCAGTAATCAAGACTTCGCAAATATTTCAGACAGGAGTGGGCAAAACTTTGGCAGTAATTAGTTTCCCCCGCAGCAGTTGCTGCAGGGAATTACATTACATCTGTTACAGTCACCCACATGTCTCAGTCCTGTAGGTGACCAGATGCTGACGTGCAGCATAATTGTTTGTTGTAACATTTTGCTATGAAATTTTTTTCTTTTTGGTACAGTTGTAGCAGTGGCAGGTTTTTTCCCCCACCTGCCCTTTTTTTTCTATTGCGGTGCCTGCTGCAGGTGAGTTCAGACCTGATGGCTTTGAAGATAACAGTAGGAGAGAATGCAACATGTGCATCATGTGGCAGCAGCACTCACACCGCTCACTGCTGCTACACTTTCTAGCTATATGAGACATGCTGGTCTCTTCCAGGGGTATCACCACACGCACTATTTTTAGAGATGGCATACAGGGCATATTGTGCAACTGTCAGTACCCACTACTGGGCTCTTCATTTTTTCCCTTGTATGGTGATGAGGTTTTTAAGGTGTTTACCTTTCTCTTGAAGAGGTAGAAGGATCTCTTTTTGATTTTTTTACCTTCCTGTAGAGTTGCTTCAGGGAACCTGTGAAGCTGTGTTTTCTGTACACTGCTGAAGGGAACAGTCCTCCATGTGGCCGTTAAAAGCCAGTAAATTAGGAATAGTGTAAGTGACCCAAACAACATGGTCGAGATTTTCAGCTGAAGAGCTCTAACAACCTCTTGGGTTGCAGAGCAGAACTGCTACCTCGGGAAACCCCCAGCTTGGGGATTTTTTTTTAACTTTACCACAGCAAACAAGCTGCACTCAGGCATTTTTACAGTTGTCATAAACTCCTTCTGTAGCTCTCAGTTTCTGGAGTCCTTTGAACAGCTATCTCGTGCTGTTCAGGAGGTCCTCTGGGACAGCAACAATGGCAGGTGCTTAGGGATGTGGTGTAGCCTCACAGTGGGAGCAGAGCTGGATACAGCAGTTGACTACTGGCTTATGCATGTCACTGCTGGAGGAGCAGAGCTGGCCAGTCACAGGCTCCTTATTGCGTTGCTCAAATAATGCAAAAACATTAGCAACAGAGATTTTCTGTAATGGTGTGTTTTAAGTGAATCTCTGCTCTACAAGCTTCACTTCTAATGCACTCATTTAAGGAATGCTTTGGAGGTTGCTGCTAATGGATGAATCTCCCAGAAAATTGGAATTTTCAAATAAGATTGACACTTTGGAGTGAGAAATATAAATCTAACGAGAGTATTCCAGCAGAGGTTTGTAATTAGGAATGAATGGAGGGAATTTGTACATGCAGTCTGCAGAAGGGCACAATGGAAGGTGAAATTGCACCCTCTGTGCTGAATGAGGGATGAAAGCCAATGTATCAGTGTCATGGCATGACAGTGTAGAGTATAAATGATACTGTCACTGAGTGCTGCAGAAGGTATCAAGGGAATTCCACTCCAGTAAATTATATTACTTAGACAGACCTGAAGGCATTGTGTCTGAATGATGGGAGGGAAAAAAGGTTGTCAGCACAAAGCAGAAGATATTATAGAACAACTGCCTGCAGGGTTGGAAAGTAGTGTTTTTCTGATGTTTACCGTGCAAAGCTTTTCAGACACTTTTAAATTTATTTTGGGGGGGGTTGAATTAAAAATCTATTGAAGCAATAGTACTTTTGAGATAGTGTTTGGAGTGAATACCAGCCTACAGCTAAAGGTTTGAGTATGCACAGCTCCCATTATTTCAGTAGAAATTGGGACTCTTTCAGACTTGGAAGAAAATCTAATAATATGTGGCCAGCTCAAGCAGTGTTTTTAATGTAGTACTTCATTTGACTGAGGACTTGCTTTGGGGCTGAATCTTGCATGTGGGGTAATTCTAGCATAGGTTTGTGGGGGGAGATGGATTGTTACTGTTCTCACTAGCAGCTGGACTAGGGTCTGGACTGTGGTGAGCAGCAGCAGATCCCAGGACACAGACTTTATAGTCTCATTTAAGGGCATGATGAGGTCCATTATGTGGCCAGGTAGGAGCATGATGTCGTGGTGACGCAGCAAAAATCCAGAGACTTCATCCCTTTCAGCATGCATGCACTGATGCATCCTACTTGTGTTCCTCACACTTTTCTGCTTGTTGTTCACCAAAACTCAGTGCTAATGCTGCCTTGCGTCAAGCCACAGTGATGGTATTGAGTGGAATAGTTATTTGTGACAATTTTTTTCTCTGTAACAACCTATTACATCCACCCGCACAGGGTCAAAACCTTAGAGATGGGACTTAACTACTTCTCTGTCTCTGACCTCACACGCAGACAACACCTACAAGCTCCTGTAATTTCCTAGTTTGCTCATAGGTGAGACAGCCCAGCTTCCACAGTTCTCCCAAACTGCTGCTTGATGATAAAACATCTACTCCCCAAAGATGCTACGCTTCATTCCTGCAGTACATAAAAAGCTCTTTCTGTTCTGGGGCTTCTTGTAAAATTCAGCAGACTTTGTCCTGCCTAAAAAGCATATTTTTCCACTTGCCTGGTCAGGAAAAGCATCACTGAAAGTACATGCTATAGGTAATGATAAGGGAGCGGACTTTGTTTCTCCCCTCCAAAACTTGATTTTCAGCAAAGCCCACAGAAGGCAGGAGGATGGACATGTAGCACAGTTAAATTAGCAGTCCTTAGCACAGACTTCTTTACATGGAAATGCTGATTCAACTTGTGGGAACATTAACCAGGAAATATGACCAAACTGAAAGGTACTGACTGTAGGAAGGTTGTAGTTCAAATGCATCCATAGAAGGGATTCAGCCCTTACAGCCTGTAGCTGGAAGCCAAAGCATCAAATCCACAGACAGTGTGAAAAAGCAGTCACACATTTGTGGATAAGAAGATGTCCTATACAGGATGGGATTCAATAGTAGAGTGAGTTATTAGTGGGTCCTAATCATAGCCAAAAGCGAGTGGGAGGAAGCAAAGTGTAATTTCTGTCTACCCTTCCCACATTAGAACTGGTTAGGAGTGGTCCAGGGTGTAGGACTCTGTCTGTCTGTCTGGATAAAAAGGGGAATTCAGATGTTAGAGATGTAAAGTTTGTCCTTAGACCATCATATTCATGACAAACTACTATGCCTGATGAAGAACCTGTTTGTAGTAGTATTAAAAATCTTCTGTCAGTCACTTCTCCTGTGTTATTTTGTGTCAAAAAGCTGGCATTCTGGCATATTCTATTATTTGCATGTTGGAAAAACAAATGCTTTTTTTTATACAGTATATCCCTGCTGTATTGTGACCTCTCCATTACGACCCCGCAGATTTGCGAGGGAAATTTCTCGCAATTCAGTTTCAGGGATCTGTGAGGTTTCCCAGCCGACGCACGCGCAGTGCCTCTGCTTCGCTGAGGGGCGGTGCCAGCTCTCCCTGTGGGGCATGACAGGGCCAGGCCCCTGGGGAGGGCGCGCGGTTTTTCCAGCTCGCTGTGGTATTTAGAGCCCTGCAGCATCGTGCCCTGGTCCCTGACCTGGTCCTGTGTGTCTCCGTGCCCAGTCCCTACAGTGGAAGGGTCATGCCCCAGGCGGCCGCTGAGATCCAGCGCAGCACTGCCGCAAGACATGCCATTCCTCATAACTCAAAGGCCAGTGAAGCCCAGGCAGCGGGACTGGTGGATGTTAAAGGGAAAGAAACTCCGATACTGATGCGTCCCCCTACCCACCACTCCCCGTCATAAGCGGCATGGGGTGTTGCAGTGTTGCAAACTTAAGGTTTTTCTGGGCTCCAAGAATGCCGACTAGAGCTCGGGGACACCTCTTCCCCGCCACGGAGGCAGGGCGAGCACGCGCAGTGGCAGCAGCCACTTCGGGCCAGTGCAGGCACGAACATTGGGGCCTGGTAGGGGGGCTGGAGGGGGAGCAGCGGCACAGGGTTTGGGCTGCAAGCAGGCGCGGTCACAGCAGCCGCTCAGAAACAGTTCCCTTTGCTCCCCTGTGCTGACAGGGCCCATCAGGAGGAGCGGGAAAGTGTCCGCAGCACTCCGGAGTGCCAGGCGGTGGGGCAGTGAGCATGGCCTGCATGCATATAATGACCCGCGCGTCTTCGCAAGTTTGACGTTCTGTGAGACCCATGGCATGACCCGTTGCTCGCAAATGCGGGGGTATAACTGGATTTAGTGTCATTCCTGCAGTCATAATCAAGCCATGTTTTCAAAATGTGTATCATTGTAGTCATCCGTCAGTCCACAGAAGCTCCATTAGTTTTCACTGTCCTAGCTACTCATATGATGTTATTTTCCTCTCCTCATTCTTGGTCCTGAAGTATAAATGCCCATTACTAGCACCTGTGAAGTCACCAGAGTCACTAATGGCAGGGATAGATGCAAAATTGGCGTTTAAACGCTGAAAAGCACCATGATTGCAAGAGTGGGATAGCGCAGGAGAGGGCATGACCAAACTCTGCCTTAGGAATGATTGGGAGACTAACCATCATTGCTTTAACTGAGAGAGATGTTGAGTCTACTCAGTCAGATCAGCATTCCCTGGCAAATGTATTTTGTTGCGTGAATTACTCCCTGCTGTCCCAGAAAATTATCACTGTCTCTTTCTATCATGTACAATGGATTTCTAAATAATCAATCTTGGTGCAGGAAAGCTGTGGTTTGGTAAGTGTAGCTTGCTAACAAATCAGTGGTTTAATCTTAATTCTCACTTCTTGTGCTTTTGATAACACAGGGCTATAAAGTTTGACATTGTAGGAACTTCTCTATAAACGCTGATTTGTTTGCCAAAAAGTCAGCCCATTACCATTAATTCCCCTCTTATCAATAGTGTTATTAAACTGACTATTGGTGTGTAAAAACTGCCATTTGCGTGAAGTTCACAAAACTGTGGTAAAAGAGACTTTTGTTCTGACTTGGTAAAGAGAAAAAAAAAGCAGCTAAATAATGCCAGTTCTAACAGCAGAGATGCTCATATAAAGACATGTTCTGAACAATAAGATCATTTATCCATGTATGACATAAATGCATTGGAATTTAAATAATGAGAGATCTTGTGAAATGCAGCAAAACGCACACCACGGGCATTGTGAAGTTTCCCTTCTCTAAAGCCCTATTCTCAGGGCAAAGCAGCTTTACTTTTACTTTGAAAATCCATTATCATAAGCCTTTTGAAAAAAAGCATTTTGTCTTAGTGCAATATTAAAGCAATTTTACACCCTAAGAGCAGCTCTTTCGTAAGGTAAATTGCAGTCCCATGTGTGTATGTAATTGCAGTTTATAATACGTCTCACAGCCCTAATTTCCCCAAAATTAAGAAAAACACTAACCTTTCTAGGCTTTCTTTTTCGTAATTGTTTTGTTCTCACTGTCTTTCTTCCCCAAAATACTCTTTTTTAAAAATCCCTTCTCAGAAATAAAAAAAAAAAAAGGCACAAAACGCTCTCTGGATTCGTTGCAAAACACTGCTTGAAGGAAGCATTTTAAGAGTTTAGGTTAAAAACTTTCTGCTTCTTTCAAACTGCATGGATGACATTGCTATTTTGGGAGACCGTGCCATCTGCTTGTTAACAAAAAAGGAGGGAAGATATTCCTAGTTCTAGTATAGATTTTTGGGTTGATTCCACATAAAATTCCCAACTGATCTGCACTGGTGTTTGCCCCCTCTATAAGCTAGAGAGAACAAGGTCATTCACGTTTTTTGCCTTCACAGCTCCCAGGGGAAGGATGCTCAGCTCATGGTCCTGAGTGAGTAAGACATGGTTCACAGCTGGCACAGTCCATCATGACCATATGAAGTCCATAATTCCTCCCTGCAGTTGTTCATGTCCCAAAAGCTATGACAAGGAATAAAAGAATAATACATACAGTGCCCAGCATCTGATTTGCTACAGGTGGCTGTTAACCTGCAAGTGCAGAAAAGGCTGTTTGGGGGAGGCTTGATTGGGTTTTATTGAAGCAGTTGGGTTTTTGTTTTCTTTTGAGTAAGAAAGAGGAGGACAGGTTTTCTGGGGTTTTGCTTTTTTTTAGGGGAAAAATACAGGAGGAGGATGAAGTCTCCTGGCCCACAGATCAGCCATGTACCATGTAGTGCAAGTGGACAAGATGCAGGAGCTAGAGAGGATGGTAAGATTGTCCTCCCCTACGTGGAGAAGAATGGCAGAACTTGCAGGGAGTGTAGATGGGTAGAAGAAGAGCTAGACATAAGCAAGGTGGAGTCTATGTATTATGTCCTGCAAGTCTGTGGAAATAGCACAGGGGGAATGTGGAAATGTGAGAAGTTACTGTAGTCCTCCATAGGTGATGAAGACATTTGTCTGAGACAGGATGGATTTAATTCTATATTATATTGCTGGAGTATTTGCAAATACATAAGTTTCATCGTTGCAGTATCTTCCTGACTGACAAAATATTTCATCCAATCTCTGTTGACAGAAAAGATTGCCTACTGATAATTGCTTTACTTAAGTGTCTGATAATATGCCAGAAATGAGAGCATTCTCTGTTAGGTCATCTTTAATTATGCATGTGCCACCTGTTAGCTTTAAATCTGGAGATTAGTTTTCCCATTGGGTTTAGACTAGGGAAGAGAGCCTTCAACAAGAGGACTAGGCTGTTGCAAATAGTATCTATGGGGGAGTTTCACAAGCAGTCTTCCTCATCATCCCTGGTCATGGATACTGTTGTTGGCACATGCAGAAATACTGGAAATATTGCCTAAGCTGTCTGCCGTAGTGATGGGTTTCGCAGGGAGAGGATTTCAGACCATCTGTTTCATTCTCTAGTTTTCATCTTTTCCTGTTTCAAAGGGAGGGAGTACTGAGCTGAAGGAGGACACATGTCAAGTCGTGGCTCCTTTGGCAGTGTTGGGAGGAAATCCCCACCCCAAAAGCCAAGTGAAGGGGTTATTCACTTACCATTGATGAAAGCACACAATAAAACTAGTCAGGCAAATGAAGACATGCCAAGCTAATAGAAAATTAAGGGCTCAAAAGACTGAAAAATGATGAGCATGGGTGCTTTGCAGAAAACCTCAACAGGGAGAGAGGGTAAAGTTCTCTGAGGATATTAAATTAATGGGGTTGCTATTACCTAGCCTACTTACGATATTTAAAATTACGTTGAAGAAGAAATTTATCTTTGTGCAAAGTGGAGAGGCAGTAATTGTTTGAGAATGGTTGAAGAGATTTTCAGTTCATGGGAGAATACTGGCTGTTTATTTGGTCCAGTAACAGACTTTAGGAAGCTCCTTGGTTTTCTGGTCTCCTTTACTCCAGGGCCAGTTTGGTTGGTTGTCCTCTGAAATGCATCATTTTTACCAGAAAACAGAAATGGCCTTTGTTAAACTTCTCACCTATTTTCAGTGGAAGAGAACATCACTTGCTCTGTCAAATGTTCCTGTTGCTTCTCGCCTATGTATCTCAGTGGCCTGCACTTCCCCCTCTCTGGGATTTTGGTTTTCCACCTTGTCATCACTGCCTCAGCCTCCTGGAAATAATTCCTCAGTTGCACTGGTTAGCTGACACTGATTGTTTTTCCTGGTAATACCTTCAGCCAGTGCTATTTCTGAAAATCTGGGATTTGGAACAGTAGGTCAATTTGTAAAACAAGAACAAGCAAAGAGGGACAGATGGCCGTGGATGTGAGAATGTGTTTCTGTTCATCTCCCATTTGGCTTTTGCTGATGCTTTGTCGTTGCACAAGCATTTGAGGCTGTCATTTTGTATTGGTTAACTGGTTGCTGCTCCTTTGCTGTGAAGACTGCCCTGTGACATTCGTCATGTCCACCACTCTGCTCCAGTGGGACTCCATGGCAAGTTCTATGTGCAGAAGCTTGCAGTGCTTTTGCACCCTAGGACATGGAAAGGATTTATGAGACAAGTGTTCTCTGCTGGGAAATTTGGCTGTGTTTTTCCTGACTTTTTCTCCCAGCAGCTGCTTTGAGTGAGGCTTGCCTGATGATTCCTTTACTCAGGCCAAGGTTGCTGGACTCACCTTTTTTTGTTATTACTGTGTAAACGATGACAACTTCTCCACCCTCTATGGTGCTGCCAGATTTTGCCCAAGTCTTAATTCTGATTGATTCAGACATACTTGCTTCTCCCTCTCTAAATAGTGGTTCCAGTAGCATCACCTCAACATAGCTGAACTTTACAGAGCTGAAATGGAAAAGTGTGGGGGTGTGTCACAACCCTTTTTTCTTTCCTCATGATGCATTCAGCCTTTTTTTCCACCCTCATATTGCATGCTAAAGGGCTCTCCAGTCTCGCAGTGGCCACTGGAAGACATCTCTTTCGTACAGTCTCTTTCACTGTCCTTGCACTACTGCTAAGCTGTGCAGCACCACTGGGCGCTACAGGAGGTGTCCTGTTAACCAGTTTGAGGAACAGCTATAGTTGAATGAATGTGATATTCTTTTGTGTCTGAAAAAATGGGCAACTAGGTGAAGTTTAAGAATACCTGTAAGAATTGAAATAGGTACTTAAAACCATCCAAGCTCTTCTGGCTTGTGAGGTGTTGCTTACATAGTCCTCAGGTTTGGCTGATCCTGTGCACTCTTTCTTCTCCTGTATTTTACAGATGATTAGTTAAACTACCTAGCAGAGTTTTTCTGGAAAACCTTCCTGTTCTCAAACAGAGGATGTCATCAGCTCCCTTGTGCTGTCTAATGCCTAGCTGTCGCTTTTCTGTCCTGGACTTTTCCTTGGAGTTTATCCACTGCCTTGATCACAGAAGGGGCTGCAGCTATCTTCTCCATTTCTTACAGGAACATTTGTTTAACATTTCTCTTGTAACCTTTGCTGTGTTGCTCATTTTAGACTTCACTTTTTTTTCCTCTCCTGTTCTACTCTTTTAGAAACACTACAATAAAACTCTTCACATGCCAGATTTCATATTTGTTACAGTAGAGATTCCCTACAGGATTCATACTTCCATAGCAGTGCAACAGTGCTTGATACTGAAGCTGGTGAAATTCAGAGTGATGTGTTTACATTGAGCTATCCAACTGTATACGCTGCTAATTTTAAGAGGAAGTGGAACCCTTCTTGGGATTATTAGTTTTGCCATGTTTATAGACACAATCTCTTGCTGAAGCATGTTTTTCCTGACTCCTAAGTCGGCTGCTGACAGCTGGTATAACTAGAGTTCACCGGGAGTCTCATGGTCCATGTGTCCTTCTGTATACACAGTACAGACAAGATGAAGCCAGGGAGAGATAATAAAGGCAATGATGCTAAACCCTATAGCAGTGCCCAGTCATGAAGCATTTGAACAACCAGCATAATTCAGATTTTAGCTCTTGTCTGGGCTGTAAAGATCAGGAAAATCACCTTGTCCTTTTACAGGTTTTACCAATCTGGATGAGCACCCAAGAAGTCAGAGGGGTCACCTCCCCTTTACTTACTGCCGTGGCACTGGTAGCACAAATTCTTAAATAGGGGATTTTGCCCGTGCCCCCATGGCCCGTCAGTACATGAGGGTAGTGGCTGTATCTCCCTGCATGCCCTTGGAGCTGCAGGGGCTGAGCAGTGCGTGGATCACATTAACTTCCCCAGTCAGGTTTTGCAGTCTTTCCACTGCTGGTCAGTTGGCACAGTACTTTGATTGATGGTAAATACATGCAACCTTCTCAAAAAGTTCAAGTAGGCAATCAGAGCAAAGCAAGTGGTCGCTTTTACACTTTGGTTACAGAGTGTTTCTGGAGGGATTTCAAGGAAACTTCTTGGTAAAAGGAAGCTGCTGCTCTAGGCATTCAGTGAACAAGCTGCGTGGTCATCTTTTGCGCCTGGTGCCTCCTTCTTCGGGCAGCTTAATGAATACACTGGTACGCCCATTATCAGGCGAGCTCAGTTTCTTTTGCCTGCGCTAATGTGCTGGTGGTTTATGTCACATCAAGTGAGGAGGAAAAGCAGTGATAGGAAACCTTTCTTCTGTTTCCTTAAATAGGATTGATGGCCACAGCTTAACAGCATTCCAAGAAAAAAACGTTTGATCGAAGCTGGCCAAATCCGGCATTAGCTTGCTACAGTTAAATCTGCACACGCATATATGAAGGTACCTCTTGGATTTTCCTCCTCTGCCTCCCCCTACCTCCCATGAAGACCCAAGGGCTTTACAGGATGCCCGTGTCATCAGCAGCTCCGTCTCAAGGGTCTTCCTCCAACAGCATCCGCTTGTTGCCCTTGGGTGCTCCTTTAGCCATGGGGGGCATCTGTTCTGCTGTAGGGGAGCACTGGCAAGCTTTCTGCACACCGTGGGCTGGAATTCCCTCTGAGCTGCTGCAATGAATATTGCAGAAACTTCACTGGGCAGGGTAGGGCATCGTGCTTTTATGTGCAAGGGCTTGCCAGTTTGAATCACATCTGTTGTGTTGCAGAGGGGGATATTGCTCTGGTTGTAGTGAGTTAGTGGAGTACTACTAGCAAGTTGCATCTGTAAGGGGTCCCAGGCTTCAGTCTCATCTGTCACCAAGAGAGGGAATCTACCCTGACAACTTCTGCAAATACTGGTTTCCCTTTTGTTTATTTGTTCTCTACTCGTTCTTTTTTTCTGAAATGCTCTTTATGTACCGCAGGTTTTTTGGTGCAAATCAATTAGCTTTAATTTCTTTGTCAACTACCTGATTTTTATCCCATTGCTTCACCAGCATCCTATTGTTAATTCACATGATTATGCAATGTGATATCCCTCCCTGGTTAGCAAAATGTTAGAATAACTGTTGGCAGCTTCTGGAACAGTAATTAGCAAGTAGGAATTACTCAAAGATGTGCATACTAGCCTAAGTAGGCATTTTTCAGCTGTCTGCGAGTTCAAAAACTCGTAGGGATTTTGCAGGCTCTAACACAAGATTAATTACTTGCTACTAGAAAAGAACATTCACAAAAATGTGTAGTGTGCAATCCGGACTCCTGTGTTTTGTTCCTTAATATGGAAGTGGACTTCTTTGTCACAAAGAACAGGATTTTTACAGTACGTATTTGGTAGCCCTTTTCCTGAGGAGGCGAGCCTTTTCATTACAAGGGGATGTCACGCTCAAATTCAAAATAGTAAAAGCCACCTAAGAAAGCGCTTAGGGCTTTGTGTACATCAATCCTGGCGCCGCAGGGTGTAGAGCTGCCTTGCATAGGGATGGCGATGTAAGCGCCTTTGTGATGACTGCCAGCGCTGGGATCCCCAGCTCCACATGCATCCTGGTGTAGCCCAGGACACTGGCGATTCCTTTCTTTATAATGCGCAGGAGTTTCTGTCCACGATGCTTTCTGTGGAAAGCCATTTCCACTGCTGTGCTTCTGTTTTGCATGAAGAAGCCCATGTAAATAAAATACAGCCACAGCTATACTACGAAAAGCCTCGTTTTTATCCACAGGCAGCTACTGTCAGCCTGCTTTTATGTCTCCTCATTCCTATTCTGTTACCTCTTCAGGATCAGCCTGAGGGCAGCTGGATTTTTGTTTGCTGATTCCTGAGTGTAATGGAGAGAGGGGGCAGGCAGAGGGGAAGTGTGCATAGCTGGTGTATTTGGACTGCTTGATAGTTTTATTTTAGGCTCAGGCTTCTCTTGCTACCTCCATTGCCTCTTCTGCGCTCTGCCTTTTGCTTGACGTCTCTTGCGCCTAATTCTCTAATCAGCTGGATTATCACCTCTTGGCACCGTGTCCTCACCCACTCTCTAGCCTCTCACCAGTGATTCCATCTTACATCTCTTCTCCAATAAGGCACTTCTCCCTGTTTACTCCTCTGAGTGCCTGCAACTTTTCCCTCCCCTCACCTCCCAGCATTATCCCATCTCCCAGAGGGAGAACAATTTCCAGGAATCTTCGTTTTCAGTGTTGCCTCCATTCCCACTGCTCTTTCAAGCTCCTTGGCAGTTATTCCCCTGTCTGTTCTGGGCTGTGAAACCTCTCCCTCTACTGCCTGCTCCCTCTTTTCTGCTGCCTCCCAACAGCCTTACATACTCGCTGTAGTATGCAGTGGCTTTATCTCTGGCTTCTTCAGTTTCTTTTTGCTCACTGAAAATACTGGGCAATAGCCACTCTTTCTCACAATTCGTTCCCCTGTTCCCACTTCAGCCCCTCCATCCCCTGGAGGCAATAGAGCCAGGAATGAGCTCCTGCCCCCTTATTACAGTCCTTTCACCTTTGAAACTTCTCCAGCTTATCCCTGCTCTGCCTTTCCTTCTGTGCAACTCTTGATCCATAAGCCTCTGACCTCTTCAGATCTCTCTTTCTCCAAGGTATTGCTGGTGCTTTCCCTTCTTTTTTTTTCTTGAACCTTTCCACTCATCCATAATAACGCGATTTTTAGTGCCCTTGTGTACGTTGCTCCTCCCAATCCCTTCAACTTTTCACCATTGCTTTTGGATTTTGTAGTTTCAGAATGTTTTTCACATTTTTATTTTCTCCTTCATTATTACTTAAAACATTTTCATGAACATCCTTTGTCAGGATTTTAATTTCTTCTCTTTCTTATGCTCCTTTTGGAAAAATTCTTGCCACACGTAGGAGATAAGAATCCATGTGTGGGTATGTACCTCAGGTAAGAAATGCATCAAATAATGGCTGCAGATTATACTAAGCCACATAATTTGTTGAGTGACATGAGCATTTCCTCCTTGATCCAAGGATGGGTAATGCTGTTGATAGAACTGGCCAAAAGAGTCTTAATAGAGGTCATGTAATTTTTCAGTGTTTGGAAAGTTCATGCCAGGCGACATGGGCTATTCCACAAATACACAACGATAATAATACATATTTTGTAAGAAATAGTAATTAAGCATTGTGCATATGTGTACACATGCGTGTATATACCTATACATATATGTATGTGTGTACATACATATACGTAGCTATAGGCACAAGCACATATGTGTCAGCTTTTGAGGCACTATGTTGGGGCATAGTATGCTGTGATGGAAAAGCATCATCATAATCTAGTGGTGACTGTCCTGTAGTACATCAAGCAACAAGTATTTATTTAAAGCATTTTAACATTCTTTGGGCGTATAACCAAACTGCAGTTTAAATTCTTAAGGTCATAGCATGAATCTGTAGACAGGCTTACCTGATCTTGACCTCTGATAAATATAAATTAACTGAGTCTATTTCTACAAGACTTGAATTGTTCTAATGGCAAATTCTTCATTTAGTCTGATAGCAAAATTGTCTCTTCCTTTCATGAAGCTATATCGCTATGTGGTCAAGTTTGTCTAAAAAGACTGGATTTGGTCAAGCATAACAACATTTGCATTCGTCTGATAGTCCAAGAAACAAAGTTCATTGATTTATTTAGAAGACCTGTGGAATGGGTTTTTTTCATTTTTTTCTTTTAATTGCAGCCTGCAATGTAGTTTATGTGCATTAAGAGTAGGCAGAAGTTGAGGGGGAAGAAGTAAGAAAAAAAGCATGCTTGTTATTACATTGCGGACTGTTCTCTTTTACATGGATATGAAGAGACAAACTCCCTGGCAAGCACTGGAGTTTGCTGTCTAGGCTGGTCCCCTTTTTAGCACAAAAATTGCTGTAGGGGTTTGCAAGCATGAGGAGTATTGATTGTTTCCTAGCTCACTATTTCTATTACATATTTCAGTTAATAATTAGAAATGCTTTTAGATTAGTTTCACTTGAAATACTAATCAATGAGATTTATAGATTCCCCACTTTATACATAAACATGTCAATGAAGCGTAACAGTTTTATTTTATCCTATATTGTTTATACTATATAATTATTAATATGTAGTTTAATCTCCTTGTCCTCATGCTTTTATGACTTGATCCCACTTATTATAGGTGATCTCAAATCTCATTAAAGGGACTCAACACCTTCACGAAGGCTGGAATATGCCAGCTATGTCCTGTTGCATCTCTCAGTTGCATCCTGTTGCATTCTGATGCACCTCTCAGTGCTTCTCACTCTATATGGGCACCAGAAAATGAACTGGCTGCCTTGTATCTTGTAATTTCCTGCTACAAAGCCTTATTTTGAACCACAATAGGTTTTCCAGATTTCAGATGCACAGGTTCAGTTTTCTTGCTGTGATGTTCTCTCAGCCTGTTGTTGGAAAACTACAACCAAAGTTTTTCAGATGAGGGGGAAGTAAAAAATGGAAAATAAAGCTTGAAATTATGTGTTGATTTCCCAATGGTCAACATTTTTTTGTGCTCTTATGAAGCTCTTGTGCCCCCATACTGTGGAGCAAAGACATGAGATCTTGGCTGGAAAGTAGGTTTGGAGCCATGCTGCAGCCATTGCTATTTCCCATGGAAATCCATCTGACCAGTCAAAAAATTTTGAAAAAAACACCAAGGGCATCTAATAGCTGCTGCCTCGAAAGTCAGGCTTCTGACAAAGCAGATGGGCCTGCAGAGCTGCTCTCTGCTTGCTCCATCTGTATTTGACACAATGTTGCACATTACTTGGTTGGGATTTTGCAGACCAGTGATGGTCAATCCATTCTGCTTGGGAAGCAGAAATCTCCTGGCACCTACTCTTGTTCTCACCTGGCTGGGCTCAAGGGTCAGGTTACATAGAGGCACTTTTAGTTTGTTTAAAGCAAGGAAATTATGCACAAAAGCTGTTAAAAGAATATAAGGTTGTCAAGTCAAGCAAGAAATGTTATCGCCTGCTCAGCCTTCTATTGGATCCTGCGTGCATACAAATTTGACAGTCTTTAATTGCACGTCTCTAAGATCTGTGGAAAATATAGCTTCTCAATTCACATTGGAAAAATCATACAGACCTTTTTCTTCTCAGAAAAAGAAAGCATTATCTCTGAAAGATTGTCCAGACTGTAGGTATGGGTGTACATTTCATCAGCCGGGCAAAGCTTCCATAGTTCACAGCTGCTTAAAACACAGCTCTGAGCAGACCTGCCGTGGTCCTGAAAGTAGTATGGCAGTGATGATTGACACTGTGGGGACAAGGTCCTCACCGTTTTCTTCCATGTTGTCCTCACATACGGTGAGCATCTGTTCTCATGTGAATAGAGAGGAAAGGGAGAAAGCAGCAGCAGGCGGCACCGTGCTGCTGAAGGTGGACAAGGTTTGGGATTTTGTGGATCTCCAAGCCACAAAGTCTGCAGGGATTGCAGGGAATGTCGGTTTCAACAGCCCTTTGAAGGCAAATGAGCCATCTAGGGCTGGAAACAAACCACAGAGGGAGAGAGTGACATCAGCGAATACCCAACTGTATATACCAGCCTTTCGCAAGTCTAGTGTAACTCTAAACCAGTATATGTAAATCTAAACCATTATGATGATACAGGAATCATGTTGTTTAACATTTTGTTGGCCAGGTTCTTAGCATTACGGAGGAAGCATTGGAGAGAGTTGCACATGACCAGGAGTTCAAAAGATTTTCACTTAGAGAGGTTCTCTTTAAAATGGACTGGAAAGTACAAGTTTACAGCTTGTTGCGTGAGAAAAGGAAACAAAAAGGGAAGCAGTTTGTCAAACAGTGTTATGTGAGGACAGTCGTAAATCATGTGAATCACAGGGTCTCAAATCCCATACAGTGACCTTATGCAATCAGAGTACATCATTTTACCAGGAGATTATAAATTTATGCATGTACTGTACTCAGAATTGAAAAAGATGTTTTCCAAAGTTAGAACCTGTTGTGTTGGCATAACATTGCATTTAAAGTAAAAAGTGTTGAACGCACTGGGAATTGTTAAAGAATATTCTGCCAGCTCTCGAAATTATGATTTTACACTGCCATCAATAACAAAAAAACGTTACTTTAATGAGAAGCCATTCTGGTTAAATGAAGAAATACAAGTTGTGATAAAACATTTATTAATTGAATATCAAAAAAAGGGAAAAGGCAGAACTGTTCCCCAGGGTTTTTTATATTTGATACTGTAGAAGAGGATGTGTCCATGTGATGTGGAAAGAAGAGAAAGTTTGCTGCTTATAGGAAAGGAGGATCTGAGAGGCAAAAGTGGTTAAAATGAAACATTTTCACATCCTAGTAACGTTTACATCCAGGAATCTTAAAGGAGGTATCCGAAAAGCTCTATTAAATGGCTGGTAATTTATAGTAAATCTTGGGAAACGGGAAATTCCAGAAAATTGGAGGGCTGCCAACTGTATTTCCGATATTTCAAAAAGATAAAAGGGATGTCCTGGGGAACTGATGGCTAGTTTAGCTTGACGTCAGTCCAGGGTAAAATAGTGGAACAGCTATTTCAGAATCTGTCAAGAGAAAACTTGGAGGCTAAAGGTATAGATAATTCCAGTAAGAGTTGAAGAGAGAGCTTTTCAAAAAACCTAATGGTTTTCGTTGCTCTGTCAGGGTTGCAAGTCTGCATGATAACAGCAGCTGTTGATTTGCCTTTAGGAGGCCAGATTAAGTGGTCCTTTCTGCCATTCAGGTTTATGAACCATATAAGGAATGCCCTGAGATTAAAACTCCCATGACAGAGTTTCAAACAGAAATAATCAAGCCACTCTGTTTCTCTGGGATAAAGTGTGGCTTAGTTTGGGGGTTTGGGTGTTAATCTCCTATTTGATTTGATGGCTTTTGCAACTTTAAGTGTGTTGAGTACATTGTAGTTCTGTGAGGGTAAAGAAACCAAACAAACTTCAAAAAGCTTCATGGAAAGCTCAACAAATAATATAAGTACATATCCTCAAACAAAGATAAAATCCAAGTTCTTCTTATAACAGTCTTTGCAGCTTTAATGCCTCATTCTTTACCATGGCAAAGAAGATTTCATAAGCTTCTCTGGATCTCACAGGAGAAGGAAAGCTTGTGTTTGCCTTCTGCTGTCTTTGCAGTCCTGTAAGAAAATGTAAGTGACATCATTGGATGCTACATTGCTATACTTACCCTCAGAACCAGGACCCAAATGTGTCAAGTCTTTTCTTTCTCTGGGCTCCTTCAGGCTGCCGTCACACTTGGTCAAGGTGCCCATTTCTGTCTCAGACCTACTCCTTACCTCAACTGCAGCCTAGTAGGTGTTGGCAGCAGAATTGATTGCTTTCCGTGCGCCTTTCTCCATAGGATGATGTATTATCTACAACAGGAAAGGAAGTCGGGTTCCAGAATAAGGGCCAGTCCATGAATAAAGGTACTTTAAATAGGAATCTAGGCATATGGCACACTCAGAATAGTGGGAAGGCTTGCAATTCCTGCTTAAACCTTCCAGAACAGCAATTCTCAGATCCTTGCAGGATCAAAACCACTGTCAGAATCCTTTGGCATAATCCAGGTACAGTAATACCTCACTGCATTGCAACTTCTCCATTGTGATCTCGCTGATTTACAAGAAATTTTTCTCACAGACCAGCCTCAGTGATTCACGAAGCTTCCTGATCGACACATGCGCAGTGTCTCTGCTTCGCGGAGGGGCAGCACCAGCACTCCCTGTGGGGCAGGACTGGCCCAGCCCCGCAGGAGGGCGCACAGTGCCTCTCGCTCCCGTGGCACCGTGTCCCAGTCCCTGCAGCGCTCCTGTGTGCCTCCATGCCCCATCCCTACAGTGGACGGCTCACACTGCAGTGTGCCCCGGGCGGCTGCTGAGGCCCATCGCAGCACCGCCACAAGCCTCGCCGTTCCCTATTGCTCTAAGCCCAGCTGGGGACTGACCCCTGCCAAGCACATTACTGTTTCCCTGGCTACAGGCAGGGAAGGCAATGCAGTCTGTGCATGGGGGCTGCATGGCCAGCGCACCTGAGGATGACACAGACCCAGGGAAAGTGGGTCTGGGCTCACTGCAGCAGCAGCGGGGCCAGCACTGTGTGCTGGGCCGAGGCAGTGCTGGGATGTGCCCTTGCTGCAGCTGCTGCTGCTGCGCCAGGAGGAGGCTTCTGTTCCCCCATGCCTTCCCCCCACTGCAGCAGGGGGAAGTGGTGCTCTGATGGCTCCATACAGCCAGTGCTGCCTCTCCCGGTGGATGTTAAAGGGAAAGAAACTCTGACACCGATGCCATCCCCCACCATAAGGGGCCCTGGGTATCGCAGTGTTGCAAAGTTAAGGTTTCCCAGGCTCCACAAGTGCCAACCAAAGCCTGGGGACACCCTTTTCCAACTGCGGCCCAGGTCTTCCCTGCCTCGGAGGCAGTGCAAGCATGAGCGGTGGCAGCAACCCAGCGGCAGCTGTGGAAGCAACAACTTAGCTGAAGAGAAGCCAAGGTATTCTCTGGGGTCTCCCCAGGCAGAGAGGGCTCAGAAATGCTTCCCTATGCTTCCCTGTGCTGGGAGAGCCCATGGGGATGAGCGGAAAACGCTCCCCAATGCTCCTGGTTGGCTGGGGGTGGAGCGATGGGCATGGCTTGTATGCATATTAGTGACCCACACGTGTTTTTGAATTTGACAGTTTGCGAGATCTTGAGGAGACCCGTTCCTTGCAAAGGGTGAGGTATTACTGTATTCCCTTGCTCTGAGAGTTTCTAAGTAGTCATTTCAGTGATCTTCTGATAACTTGATCGTTAGAAAAACATGCAAAAATTGCTTTTATTGCATGTGTTGATAGGCCTTCCAAGGTTCAGATGTGTAAATCTGTTGATCTGAATGCAGTAGTCCCTAGAATCTATTCTTTTTAAATTCTAGATTAGTCAAAATCTACCATTTCTTAGTGTTTCACAGAATCACAGGATCACAGGATATTCCAAGTTGGAAGGGACCCACAAGGATCATCTAGTCCAACTCCCAAGCAAACGCCCACACAGGGATTCACCCCACAACCCCGGAGCCATGGGCAACACACTTTGTCCATCCAAGCCTCGCCTTGTCTAGACCATGTCAATGAGTTCCTCATCCAGTCTTTTCTTAAACACCTCCAGGGATGGACTCCACCACCTCCCTGGGCAGACCACTCCACTGAGAGATCACTTTCTCTGTGAAAAACCTCTTCCTAACATCCAGTCTAAACCTCCCCTGGTGTAGCTTAAGGGCGTGTCCTCTTGTTCTGGTGCTGGCCACCTGAGGAAAGAGATTTATGTCCACCCAACTGCAGCCTCCCTTCAGGTAGTTGTAAACAGCAATGAGGTCACCTCTGAGCCTTCTCTTCTCCAGGCTGAACAATCCCAGCTCCCGCAGTCGCTCCCCATAGGGCTTGTTCTGCAGTCCTTTCACCATCCTTGTCACCTTTCTCTGGACCCTCTCAAGTAGTTCAACATCCTTCTTAAACTGAGGAGCCCAGAATTGGACACAGTACTCAAGATGTGGTCTGAGCAGTGCCAAGTACAGGGTAAGAATAACTTCCCTAGTCCTACAGGCCACACTGTCCTGATACAGGCCAGGATGCCATTGGCCCTCTTAGCCACCTGAGCACACTGCTGGCTCATATTAAGTTTTCTGTCAACCATTACTCCCCGATCCCTCTCCATTTCACCACTCTCCAGCCACTCATCCCCCAGCCGATATTGGTTCATGGGATTGTTGTGTCCAAAGTGAAGAACCCGGCACTTGGACTTGTTAAATCTCATATTATTAGAATCTGCCCATTTCTCTAGCCTGTCAGTGTCCCTCTGAAGAGCCCTTCTGCCCTCTGGCAGTTCAACATTTGCCCTTAGCTTGGTATCATCTGCAAACTTTCTGATGGTGGACTCAATTTCCTCGTCCATGTCATCAGTAAAGACATTAAACAGTGCCAGGCCTAGCACTGATCCCTAGCACTTCACTAGTGACCATATTTAACCATAAAGAAACATTTTTAGTCTGCACAAACAGATAGTGGCCCAATCTTCAAGGAGAGGGCAACACCTGTGTTCTTTCCCGAGAGCAGAAGGTGCAAAGTTATACCCTACGAAAGTCTGTCCTAAATTTAACCCAGTGACCTACTGCATGCTTTTCTGCTTTTGACACATTAATCACAACAGATACATTTCAAAGGACGTGCCAATTTGTGTCCCAAGGAAAGATGGATATTCTGACCACCTGCTAACTTGCAGAAAGGATGAAAAGCTTGCATCTTAGGGAGGAAAACAAAGAAAGTAGATTTTTCCCATAACAACCATGTAGTATGACAGGAGAGGAGAAAATGGGATTTGGTTGCTTTTGCAACCTCTGCAGTTTGTGTAGTCGAATATGTTCACTATGATTTTGGCCATAGCCTTACCTGCAGACAGAACTGCTTCCATCAGTTCTGCAGATAGGCTGGAAAAGCAGTAACTGGTACAGCTTAGTGAAAAAAAATTAACTGGGAGTCATAATTTTGAGAGAGAACTTTCCTGTTTTGTTGGGTTTTATTGTGTTTTTTTTATAAAAAAAACCCCAAAAACCGCAAAAACAGTCTTCATTTGATAGTAGCCAAAAATCTCAAGTACAGGACTTCAGCATTGAATTCTACTGGAGCTTTAAAGTATAAGAGAATAAAACATCTGGGAAATTAATAGCTTCTATTTAGATGATTTATTATCATAAATTTATTAGCATAATCTTTCATATTAAAAGACTGTTCAAAGGAGCTGCATAGTGCCATTGTTCAGAATTTGTAGCCTCCAAATATTGGTGGCATTGGTTCAATATCAGCCTGGCCTTTGTTCTCATTGTCATATTAGCAAAAGAGCTTTCAAATAGAGAGGCACCTTCTTTACTATCCTGAAGTGATGTCATACTGACAAGTGACCTGGATAGTTTACAAACCGTTTGTGCTTCAGCAATTTCATAATTCCATATGGCATTGCAGTGCAAATTATACGTATATACATGTGCCATATGCTTATAGAGGTACACATTATTTAAAGCTTTAGGAAAAAGGAGGAGGCCATATTACTGTATTTCTCCTCGAGATAAGCCCCAAAATACTAATTTAAAGCTAGGAAAGCAGTGGGCCTTTGCCAGAATTTCCACCCTCCATTTGTGTGAAGACCTTAAACTTTTTCAGAGAGCTCACCAAGCTGGAAGGCAAAACAAAATCAAATCACTACTCTTTTTTCCATTTCTAATTGTTTAACCTCGCAATCCATTTTACCCAAGAACAATCCAAAAGGCTGTGTCTTTTCCTCAAGGTCCTGAAGCCATTGACTATGTAATTTCAGAAAAACATGATATGTTCTTTGTTGTGATTGGTGGTTTCTTGGCAGTGTTTCAGTGTTGAACATTCCCCATTCTGCTTTGAATAAGTTATTTTGAGTAGCAGACTTGGTTCTGGTCCCCTTCACCGTAGCCAACTACTGTAAAGAGCAATGTGAAAGCCATGGGAAGAGACTTTATCAGGAAAGAGTTCTATATTTCTCACTTTCCATGTTCATATATGTCAGTTGAGTAGCTTGAAACAAGGAGAGAGGACAATTTTTCTGTTGTTCCCCCTGTTTTCCTACCTGGTCTATGTGGAAGGTGTCCATGCCCATAGCATGGGGCTTGAAACTAGGTGATTTTTAAAGTCCCTTCCAACCCAAACCATTCTATGATTTTATGTATTCCCCTAGCCATCTGCAGTGCCTCTCTCCTGAGGGCATCATCAGTATTTACAGATCATTGAAAATGCATGTTGAACTAAGCCTGACTCACTGAGTGTAGGAAAATTAGTAGTATAATTATGTAATTTCTACTGAGTCATAAAAACATGCCTGGGTATACTTTGCCTAGTAGGCCTGCATAGAATGTGTATGTCAATGCATGTACTGTGTAAACATCATTTGCATGTTAATGAAAGTCCCTAAAGGCTGAAAGCTATCACTCCCATGTTCATCTGGGTTACTCTCAAAAAACAGTAACAACGCAACCCTCTGAAGTCAAGAAATAGGTTTTATCTGTTTGTGGAACATAAATCTATTTGGACTTTCAAAGCAACCTCCACTGGGAATCCCTACCTGCTTGTGGTACCAATCTCTCAACAGCCTAAAGTGCAATTTCTTTAGAGTAGAACCTGGAGTTTAAATAAACATTCATCATGATGACTATGGGCATCCTGACAGTACTTTTGGGGGGAAAAGAACCACAAGATGCATTGCAGAAATGAACCTGTGGTATATTTCTGCTCATGCATGCATTCTGCCAGTAGCAAAATCATTGTAAGTAACCAACATTTTGCTACAGATGAAAGTTATATTCAGCAGTTCTGTTTAAAGGTCTGCAAGACCAGAATCTCTCTTCCTTTTTTTCCCCTTAATATCTATCCAGTTGTGCTGTAGGGTCTAAGACCAGTACAGTGAGCCCTCTTCCACTTCGTGCCCCTCAGATAGCAGCTTCACATCTTCGCGGCCTGATTTTTCAGTGATGAAGGAGGCCCGTTTCAGGACTGCGCATGTGCAACCTGACACGCATGAATATTCAAAGTATGCCGTCATGAATATGCAAGTTTCCCCCCACAGCCACCTGTGCCAGTGCCGCGTGGTGCCCGCCCGTGCCCACCGGTGCCAGCAGTGCCCCAGAAGAGACAGCGGACTGGCTTGGCCTCTGACTGTGCCAGCACTGTTGCCATGGTGATGGGCTGGCCAGGCACAGCCAGCCGCTCACTCTCCTCTGCCCAAGCAGGGGAGCCCAGCCAGCAGTGGGGCTCACTCTGCTCTGCCTGAGCAGAGAATGCAAGCTTAAGAGCCAGATGCATTCCAACTTAATCGCCTATTTTGTCACCTTTTCTACAAAGCTTTGGTTTTGTCTGTTTGCTTGGTTTTTTTGAAAGCAGGGGTTTGAAGTTCACAGTTTTTAAGCTCAATTTCTGGAAAAAGTTTGTTCACTTTAGGCTTGCCTGTACCTAAATACATGAATTTATTGCCAAAGTAAAACATGAGTTTAAATTCTGTTAGTCTGACCACTGCAGGGTGCGTCCGAGAGCCTGCAAAATTCCTGGAGAATACAGCCTGCGCTCAGAACCTCTCCTCAGGACCAGGACGCTGCTCTGCCAGTGTGCCATTGGCAGCGTTACCATGGTGACAAGGCAGCCACCAAAGCCACTGCTTTCGCACGTACGGCCAGCCCCAGCAGTTGCTGTGCCATGCCAGGCGTGCCCCATGGGAGGGAACATGCCAGGAAGAGCTCAGAAGTCCATACAGGTGGAGGAGGTGCCTGCTCTGCCCGCTGCAGCTCCCATAGCAGCGTCAGCCAAAGCCCGGGACTTGCTTGGCAGGCAGTGTGGGCTCATGACCCCTTCATCATGATTCTCAANCTGACACGCATGAATATTCAAAGTATGCCGTCATGAATATGCAAGTTTCCCCCCACAGCCACCTGTGCCAGTGCCGCGTGGTGCCCGCCCGTGCCCACCGGTGCCAGCAGTGCCCCAGAAGAGACAGCGGACTGGCTTGGCCTCTGACTGTGCCAGCACTGTTGCCATGGTGATGGGCTGGCCAGGCACAGCCAGCCGCTCACTCTCCTCTGCCCCAGCAGGGGGGCCCCGNTTCCTGGAGAATACAGCCTGCGCTCAGAACCTCTCCTCAGGACCAGGACGCTGCTCTGCCAGTGTGCCATTGGCAGCGTTACCATGGTGACAAGGCAGCCACCAAAGCCACTGCTTTCGCACGTACGGCCAGCCCCAGCAGTTGCTGTGCCATGCCAGGCGTGCCCCATGGGAGGGAACATGCCAGGAAGAGCTCAGAAGTCCATACAGGTGGAGGAGGTGCCTGCTCTGCCCGCTGCAGCTCCCATAGCAGGGTCAGCCAAAGCCCGGGACTTGCTTGGCAGGCAGTGTGGGCTCATGACCCCTTCATCATGATTCTCAAGGACTCCCCAGGTGCAGACAGGGCAGACGAGATGCCCTTTGGTCCCCTGAGTGTGTGAGGACCTTCTGGGAGCGCCCCACTGCTGCTCCAGAGCTGGAGGGGCGAGGTGACTGGGGAAATTTGCATATTAATGAGCTGGCAGTCTACGGTGACAGAGGGATGCGCAGGGAGGGGTCAAGATGCACGNAGCCTGCAAAATTCCTGGAGAATACAGCCTGCGCTCAGAACCTCTCCTCAGGACCAGGACGCTGCTCTGCCAGTGTGCCATTGGCAGCGTTACCATGGTGACAAGGCAGCCACCAAAGCCACTGCTTTCGCACGTACGGCCAGCCCCAGCAGTTGCTGTGCCATGCCAGGCGTGCCCCATGGGAGGGAACATGCCAGGAAGAGCTCAGAAGTCCATACAGGTGGAGGAGGTGCCTGCTCTGCCCGCTGCAGCTCCCATAGCAGCGTCAGCCAAAGCCCGGGACTTGCTTGGCAGGCAGTGTGGGCTCATGACCCCTTCATCATGATTCTCAAGGACTCCCCAGGTGCAGACAGGGCAGACGAGATGCCCTTTGGTCCCCTGAGTGTGTGAGGACCTTCTGGGAGCGCCCCACTGCTGCTCCAGAGCTGGAGGGGCGAGGTGACTGGGGAAATTTGCATATTAATGAGCTGGCAGTCTACGGTGACAGAGGGATGCGCAGGGAGGGGTCAAGATGCACGGTACTGTGGTACAGGAGGCCCAACTGTATAGCACAGCCGCCGGGTGACTTTGCAGTAGGACTTACTTCCTACATCAAAGCTGTGACAGCATATGAGCTGTTCAGAAACAGCCATTCCATGATCTGCAGGACACATCTCTGTTCCTGCCAGTTTAAACTAAGGAACGAATTTCCAGTATTCTCATCTCTATTTTGAAGGCATGTGAATTTTGTCATGCAGAAGTGGGCCTCATGGCCCAGCCCTTCAGCCAGCCCAGGCACTGACTATTCTGATGACTGCCCATTTTGTAGCTCATCAGAGACCATTTTGTGGCCCTTGAACCATATACAGCTGTTGAGCAGTTCCAAGGGTGATCCCTGGGCTGTGGATGCTCAATGTGTTGGAGCCATGCAGCCTCCTCAGCAATGGGAATTCTCACCCTTAGGAGATGTGAGGAGATGTCTACTGACCCCTGCTGTATGTCCAAACAGACCTGCCTCTCTAGAAGGCCTGTAGTTGAATTCTGCCCTGCTACTCATGATCAAGTGAAAGTTGTGCTCCGAGGCAGTAGGTCAGAAAGACCAGCCATTGTTATCACCAGCAATGCACCTCTACAGCTGCTGGCCAGGAATTCTCTATGGTGTCTTTTTCACTTCCATGTACTTTCTGCTTTACATCAGAAGTTACTTGAACTATGTGAAAAGCTCGTTTCTTAAGACAATCATGCTAATGGCTCTGGCACCCACAGTATGTTTGACAGGAGGCGAGTCCTTGTAGCCTGGTGGCTCTCTAGTCTGTTTTCAATTATCTGGGATGCTCAGAGAAGAAGACATTAATATTGCTGAGGATGACATAGCAAATTACTACTGCTCCCTAACCTTTTTAAATTGCTAACACTGTTGTAATCTGTAATTACAGAAATCAGTGTGAGAATTGTGGCACAGTATAATTATCTTTCCTGATACTTTATTGCTGTATGAATTATTAATCAAAATCAGTCTTGTATAGTATTTGCAGCAACTAAGAGGAATAATCTATAATTAAATTTCGTTGTTTCTATTTTTGTGATGGTGTTTTATGATGTTGTAATTGATAATTAATTGGTTAAAAATTCGCACAATTCTTGGGAGTTTCATATGACTATGACTGCTCGGTATTCAGCATTTATTAATTGAATAATGGGCTCACTGAAGAGACCTTTGTGTATAGTCTTCTGTCATTACAATGAGCTCTCAAAAATGGTGAATTAATCATTAGGCCTTTCAATAGTTTCTTTTTAAAGGAAAGCAGTGACAATATAATCATATGCTTTGTTGTTATAGCTATAACTGAGAGATGGTAATAACCAACTATAAGGATGGTCATTTTAGAAGCTCTGAAATGTCAGGCATTAATAACTTTCTTTAAAAACAAAGTGTTGATTACACAGAATTAGTTTTTTCGTAGAAGAAATCTTAGAAGATGAGGAAGGAAGCCTGGAAATCTATTTTCCTCCCACTTGCCACTTAAAAAACAGTGGATGTTTATATCCAAAAACTGTCAAGTCTGATGTTCTTTTGCTTCCATTTGTCAGTAGTACAACTTGCTCTCAACTTTTTTATTATTTTATCGTCATTCTCCCCATTTTTTTCTGAGTACCTTTTGCTAAATTGTTGGGGGGGGAAATAATAGAAAACATCAGAACAAAAGAGCAGTTTTTCACACACTCTGCATCCTATTGAACAGAAATACTGTGAGACATTTACATGCAAATCTGTAGTCCTAGCTACTTCTAATCAAAAAGCCTTAGATGCATTCAAGATAGCCACTTCAAACTAATATTCCTAAGATTCTTTTACTCTTAGTCGAGCTGATTGAGAGAATGTGAGCTGGAACAAAAAGTGCTCCCAGTTCAGTTGATCCTCTCTTAACACAATCATGAGAAAGCAGGGAGTCACCTTGCATAGCAGGATATAATGTGATCTCCAGCTTATGTTTCCAAGCAAAGCCCATGGTTCATTTTACACCAAGTCAGTTATTGTAGTTCCTAAATGAGGAATCACAGTTACCTGTTGGCTTCTGTACTTAAATGTAGCATTACAGACATAAAGAGGAGATACTGATAAACCTTTTTAGGTCTTTGCTGTGAAGTTGTTGGGAGTCTTCTTTGCTCTGCTGTAGATCTGATGTCCTCTTTACACCTCCTAGGATACAAGTGAACTTTTATTTCATGGGTTGAGATTATGCCTTTAGGTCCTTTTTTTCCCCCTTCCTTGGTGGTGTTTTGCAATGGATGGACTACAAAGACACTTCAGCTGAGGTTTATGCACCTGTTATGAGTTGAACGTAACATTGTATGGCTTCTAATGTCCTAAACTGGCTGCTCTTCTGGAATCAGTGGGAGCAGGAGCCCCTGTTGTCAGTGACACCCACCACATGTAATCTCTGGGCAGGTGTTTTCTACTGCCTGCCTTCAACAACTTGGTCCCACGCAACTTCAGTTCCTGTTTGAGAGAGGGGAGCTCTGGACAGCATGCCCATTACTGTCTCTGAAGTTGGGAACACAGAGGTCTAGGAGGCACATGTGGTGGTCATAGATTTTGGGTTTCACATGTGTTGACATCCATCAAATAATTTGTTTCTGACACAGTGGTTAGTAGGTTAGGAAAGATGGGTGGATAATGCTGGCATATTTGTTGTTGGACAGTATGCTGGAGCATGTTAATATTCATCCCTGTACCCTTGTCCTCTCAGTAATGTGACCCTGGATATTTTTCTTAGGAGCAACTAATCCTTTTACACATGTGGTGAGTTCTTTTCCCACTGAGATGCAGCAGTGGTCAGCTGCATATATGGTTTATTGTGGTGACTGTGAAATCTCTAAAGAAAAATGAAATAAGCATCTTGCTACGAGTACAGGGTACAAATTCAGTTCATTTCAATGGTAAGGAATCACAACTCCTTTTTAGAAATTCTGAATTTGTCTTGCTTCTTTTACTTGTGTGTCCTCTCCTTTTTGCAACATTAGAAGCAATAGACAGCTATGCTGCCTTGACCTTTTTATTTTGTATTATTTGCATAGTGTTTATTGAATTGATCATACACATTGAGGAGGGCTTTTTCTCTTTCCTTTTTCATTGTTCTGAGAATTTCTTTTCTCCCTGTTTAAACATTATTAATCAGATCCAGACGCTACACAACAGTGTACTGCACCAGAAGTAACTAGAAAACGTATCTCCTTATTAGAGTATTTTTCTTTTTCCAAAATCTGTCTCTAGGTGGTGACAGTTTGCCAGTCTCCAGTCTGTCTTTTTTGTGAGAGACTCCAAATTGGAATTGAGATTCCAGGTCAGTGAGTTTGTGGTTTACTGTGAGGGTGGTCAAACACTGTAGCAAGTTTTCCAGAGATGGTGTGGAGTCTTCACCTTCGAAGAGACTCAAAACCCTTCTGCATACAGTCCCATTGCTTTGAGCATGGAGGCTGAACTAGGCAATACCTTGAATTCCTCTCCAACCATTCTATAAGTTTTTCGTACTTCTGACTGCTACCTTTGTAGAGCAGAGTGCCCTGGATTTAGTGTGTCACCTTATTAGTGTCTAATTCTTTTTTATATTAAGTCTTTTTAAAATTCCCAACAATCCCCATTACCTTTGATATCTGAACTAATTTTATAAATTTCAGTCTGCCTGGCATGGTCTTTGGACTGCTAGGTCACTAATCAATGTAGGATCATCAGATAATTTCTTTTGGAAAGGACCTGAGGAGATTTCTAGCTCAACCTCATGCTCAAAGGAAGTCAGCTCTGAGATCAGAGCAGATTTCTCAGTGCTATATTCATTGTGGTCTTGAAAACATCTAAGGATGGAGATAACAATTGCTCCAAGCAACCTGTTCCACAGTTTTTCCTTACATACAGTCTAAACCTCGGTTGTTTCACATTGATCCTGGTGTGTGACTCCATCTTCTCAATGGCCTTGCTCTAGGAGTGACAGTATGTTTTTAGGACATCCAGGTGCACATTCAGGGAAGGATCCAGTATTAGGTGTGCCCAACCCTGCTGTGGATCAGAGAAGCTCAGGCATGTTGCACAGCATGACCTTAGGCAGATGTGAGCCAGTTTCTGGAGGAATTTCACTGTTAACATGTTGAAAATTGCCCGTGTCCCTCTTCTGTTGAATACAGTTTATCCTAAGTGATTTCCAGCCTGATGCAACTTCTCACCTTATGACAACTGAGTTTCTCTAACAGCCACTTTTTGTAAAGGTTTTGTCAAAGGATTTCTGAAAGTCAACACTAATTACACGTACCAGTGTTCCTCACTGCTAATTTGACACACTTCAGGAATTCTAATAGATCCCATCAGAGACATGACTTTCACTTGCAGAAGCCATGCTTCTTTGTCACAATGATGATTTGCCTGGTTAAATGCTCTGTAGCTCTGCTATGATCAAGATTTACCTTTTCGCATAATTAGACTGGTTCTGATGCAGGACTTTCTAGTCTGTCTTGGTAAGATTTTCTCTTCCCTCATGTTTTCCTTTAAAAAGAGACACCACATTGCCTGCACTCTTGTGAGGCGGGAGTTGCGTTTTCATGGTAGGTAATGTGTTTTTGGTAGCAGCTCAGTCAGTGTATTTATGAGTTCCTGGAGAGTTTTGGATGAGCGCCAGCCAGTACAGACAAAGTGCTGCAAACCAGAGTGATTCAGATGTTCCATAAGCAACATTTTTTGTTCTCCTGAGATTTTGCATGCCTCCTCCATGCTGCCCATGCTGAAGGGCTTGGTGGGACCTTCCACCCATGGAAGAAACATGTAAGCAGTGTTTCAGTTGACTACACTGTAGTTGCTGGCCTTTACCAGCAACTTTTTTTGGCTAAGTTTCAGTGGTGCTTTCCTTGCCCACAGTACTTTTTGCCAGTTTCTGGAAACTTGTTTCAAAGAGGCTTTTTCTGGCAGCATGGTGACCTATATGCAAACAAATGCACAGCGTGTTCTTTTGAGCCAGAAAGGCTTGCTAAGGCATTCTCTCTTCAGTTCGAAGAAATACCAAGTGTGTAGTAATGATTTCCATGAAGAAGGTTCTGCAAACTCAGCATAATACTGAATTCAACAAAAAATGATGCAGTTTGAATTAACGCTGTGTAAAAGGCTTGCAGCCCAGCTTGCCTCAGAGTTCAGAGATGATACACCAGATCCCTGCTTTTTTTTGTTTGGAGCAGAAGGGGGGGAATTCTGCTAATTTTTGTGCGAAAGTCCTGCAGTGACCTTTTCTCTTTGTCCTCTAAATTCTTTCCCTGTGAAAATGAACAATATACTTTCCAGTGAAGGGTTATGGTTAGGTTCACCATCTTACACCTTTCCTGCAGGATAAAGCCCTCTTGGAGAGGAAACACCTCATGTCTGGAGGTCATTTAGTTGATGGCAGATCGTGGAAAAGGAAAGACCGTAAATCACTTGTGTTCAAACATTAAAAGCTGATAAATAGGTGGTCATGAGCTGTAGCCCAGCCCCGGTTTCCCTGTGCGCAATGCAGGGCTCAGGATGCTTCCTGGAGCAGCCAGGGGCACAGCCGGGGGAAGTCTGTGTCAGGCTGAGGCTGCAGCCGCCGGCCAGGGCATCCATATGGACCCTCAGCTGCCCTGGGAAGGGACGCGTGTGGATCTGCCTTCGGAGAGCCTCTGGAGTCACAAGAGCCTTGGGAATGTAGGATGATACAGGCAACCAACTGGATGGAGATTCTTCTCGGGGGCATAGCTAGGGATCCGCTGGAGTGGATGTTGCAGTTCACAGCCCCAGCCTCTCAGGACTGCGTCGGTCAGGTTTCCTAGCATAGGAGGCAGGCTTGCTCACTAGAGGGGAAATACACCATGGTATTTTCAGCACTTCACAGGGCATGCAGCAAATTTTTTTAAAAATACACTTGATGAGAGCTGTAGTTAAAAAGGGGGAAATTACTAATTAGTAACCAAGTAATTCAGGGTTTGATTCACACAAACTCCATTATTACTGTAAGAAAGAATTGAAATTTCAGGCTAACAGTGGGTTTTGTTGGGGTTTTTTCAAGGCACTGAATATATAATTGATGCTCTGTTCATTATCTGCCAGGTTTCAGGTTTCGTGTCCTTTTTTTCATCATCTGAGATATTACAGGCTTAAGACATGCCTGGAAAATAAAGGGGAAAAAAAGCTTTCTGCTTTCCCCTTTTCATTGTCATTTGCAACTCTCAGGTTTCCCCACTAGATTGTTCTTGTAAATTCTTGCTTTTCATAGCAGGCAAGAGTGACCATTTCGAACATCATTACTATAACACTATCATTAGCATCAGTTCAGTTACACAAAAAGCTATGAGCTAAGTGTCATTTTCTCTTTTACCTTACTGGAGTGCTAATAACATGACTGTTGTCAATTCCTCTCATTAGTTTCAATTTATGAGGAGGAAAAAAATTTTTTTTTTTTTTTTGGTTAAGGAACACAACTGGTGTAAACCCTCTCCAAGTGTCTCCTTCCCCTACCTGTATGCAGAACAATAGGCAGCTGCATATCTTCTCTCTAGATGTTACATCGGTTGAAGGGCTAATTGAAGGTGGTGTTTGGTTGTAGGTTTTTTCTGTTCATGTAAGCATTTCAGCTGAGTACTCAAAAGTGTAGCATGAGTCAGCATGAAAATTGAAAATACCAGTAAAAAAGAAGCCCTAAGCATTCCATTTAGACTTCCAGTAATGTTTCAATTTTGTACTGTTGGCAAAAATACCCGTGTTGTAGAAAGAGTCATCCTAGGCACTGGCTTAAAAATGCTCTTATAAAGGTGGGAAGATGGAGTTCTCATTGAGAAGTCTAGTAAATACAGGTAAAAAAATGTGACCTCTTCAATCCATTCTTGTCTAGATTATTAGTATTTTTCAAATTATATTAGAGGAAAATGGTACCCTAATTTGAACTCTCTAATTTGAACAAAATAAATAGTTTGAAGTCATGTTGTGTTTAGTCATGTACCTGTATATGCACTAGCAAAGGAAAATGCTGCAAAGATCCATGTTAAAAAGCAGGAGAGGGGAACTTTGTTTCAAATTGCTATAGCAGTCAGAGACTTAAAACAAAATACGGCCAACTGTTGCCCTTCACCCTTCAAGCCCCTGAATCTTACTTCTCAGAAGGCAGTTGTTGTTTGCAATAAGGAAAATGATTCCTTAAAAATACTTGAGTTTTGTGCATTTGCACAATTTTACCTTCAACAGCAGGTAGAGTAATACTGTGTACAAGTAATACTTTTCTCCATGTAAGGCCTAAATTAAGTGTGTTTTGGTTATTTTGGAGCATATATTGCGTTCAGACACAGCACAAGGTTTTACACTTTCCTACTCAGAAAAGTTGAAATAGAAGAATGATGCAAAGAGGATTCAGTCTGGTGCTGGGCAAAAAGTGTTAGGTACATGAATTGCTTCAACATGTTTGAGTGCAAAGGGCGTTCATGCAGTTTTGGCTGTTGCGGGAAGCTGATCCCTTCTATCGTCACTGGCACTGATCCAGTCCCCATGTTCAGAGGCATTGCCACTTCTACATGTGTCAGAAATTGCAGAACATCAAGCAGAGAACTTTCTAACCCAGACAGTTGTAATGGGTGTGTAATGATTGGCTTACGTCCTTCCAACCTCTGCTCAACTTTCAGAAGGGAGAGTCTTACCTGCAGACAGGAGTAGCCTCAGCACCTCTGTACTGACAGATCTCCGTACAGATCAAGGGATTTTTTTGGATCTGTGGGTCTGGAATTCAGAAACATTTATGTTTCCATAAATGGCTGAAACCACTGGTGTGAATGTATGTTGCTTTAGNGATGCGGTCTAACCAGTGCCGAGTACAGTGGAAGGATAACCTCTCTTGACCTACCAGCCACTCCATTCTTGACACAGGCCAGGATGCCATTGGCCCTTTTGGCTGCCTGGGCACACTCTCCCCCTTAAGGCTTAAAATTCTGATTGAGAAATTAAATCACTATAGTTAATCGTTTGTCTTCATTGGGTAGGGTTCCAGCTTGCCTTTCACTTGAACCAAGGTCTTCACTGTAAATGTGTAGTGCTGACTGTCCACTGGAGAATAGACTGGTGTTTTGAGGGGTTTTAAGGGTTTTTTCCCTTTAATCTGAAAATACCAGAAGCAAGGACAAAGCCTTTATTTTCACCGTTAGAAGATCCAAAAGTCACTCTTGCTTTTTTTCCTAAAATCTTCTAAAATTTCCAATGTCCTTGTGTTGCTGCCTCTACTAAATTGAAAATTGGAGTTGTATAGTATGTGATTGAAAGGGAAAGGACTTTGCAATCCATCTAAACCATCTATTTGGTTTTGATGGGAAGAGTCGGGGGGGCAATTAGGTAATTGAAACATGGCAGGGTAAAATCTGGTAGCATCAAATATCCTTCCCAATATCTTTTCCTAGCTGCTTTCTCGGATCTAGATATCAATGGGCTGTTTGGCCGTGGTCCTGAGCTATCCAGATATTAGGCAGCTTCTCGCCGTACCACATTCACCCAGCAACTGAGTTGCTCCTCATCACTTTATGTTTTCTTCTCCCTTGTCCTCTGCAGGGTGTGAACGGCATGTCTGTGGATGAGAAGACTGACTCCCCCATGTATGTGTATGAGTCAACGGTGCACTGTACCAATATTCTTCTCTGCTTAAATGACCAGCGGAAGCAGGACATTCTCTGTGACGTGACGCTGATTGTGGAGGGGAAGGAGTTCCGCGCCCACCGGGCTGTGCTGGCTGCCTGCAGCGAGTACTTCTTGCAGGCCTTGGTAGGGCAGACGGAAAATGACCTGGTGGTCAGCCTGCCAGAGGAGGTACAGTATGTCACCATGTCCCCACCATAAAAGCGACCCTCCTTTTTCCCACGTGGTGAGGAAGACCTCTGCAGTCTGCTAAGGTGTCCAGAGGGAGCATGGTACAGGTGTCAGTGCCTGCCCCGGCATGGCTCTGGATGTGCTTTTTGTGTTTGGGTGGGCCATTCACACTATGCCAACCTTCTTCACCAGCAGTAATACATCATGATTATGGTGGCAAAGCTTTAAAATGCTTCATCTCACCTTTGTCACTGCCACCAAGGGAGTTTTACCCAAATGCTTACTTACCACAGTCTCATTTAGCCATTTCAGGATCCTAATATTCTTCTGCTTTTCCAGATAGGAAATTTGAAAGCTGTGATGTGGCTGCTATGCGGCAGGTTATTAAAAGAAAAGAAGGGTAGTCTCAGGGGAACAGAGGGCCCTGTATTTTGACTGGACCCATCCCACAGGGAAGTCTTCTGCCTCCCTGAGGCCCAGGTACAAGACATCACCAGGAGTCTGCCCAAGCTAATTCAGCCCTCTAATTATTACCTACTGCTGGTTGTCCAGGTTGGCAGTGATGAGGTTGACAACAAGGGTACCAATTGGTTGATGGGGCAGGAGCACAGGTGGTATTGTGCTCAGTTCCTTCAGTGACAGGGATGAATACTGAAAGGAAGAGGAGAACACACATTATCTATAAATGGCTTCGAGGCTGGCACCATCTGTGGAATATTGGGTTCTGTGATCATGGGGCAACTTGTACTGCACCTGGCCTGCTAGACCCAGATGGGCTCCACCTATCTAAAAAAGCCAAAAGGATTCTAGCCCATGAGTTGGCAGGGCTTACTGAGAGGGCTTTGAACTAGGTTTTAAGGGAGAAGGGGATGAAACCAGGCTATCCAGAGAGGAGCCCAAGGGTGGTAAGCCGGAATTAGGGGTGAGTCAGCAGCCCAGTTAAAGTACGTGTACACTAATGTACGCAGTATGTGTAACAAACAAGACGAGCTGGAAGCCTTGGTGCAGCAGGAGAGCTATGATGTAGTCACAGAAATGTGGTGGGTTGACTCACATGACTGGAGTGCTGCAATGGATGGATACAAGCTCTTCAGGAGAGACAAGTGAGGGAGAAGGGGTGGAGGGCTGGCTCTGTGTGTTAGGAAGCCTCTTAACACTGTGGAGTTTGAGACTTATGACAATAGAGTTGAGTGCCTATGGGTAAGAATTAGGGGGAAGGCCAGCAAGGCTGACATCCTGGTTGGAGTCTGTTATAGACCACTCAACCAGGATGAAGAGGTAGATGTGTTATTCTGTAAACAGCTGAAGGATGTTTCAAGATCAGCAGCCCTTGTTCTTGTAGGAGACTTTAACCTACCAGATGTCTGCTGGGAACTTAACACAACTGAGAAGAGGCAGTCTAGAAGGTTCTTAGAGTGTATGGTTGACATCTTCTTGTCACAGCCTACCAGGGATGAGGATCTGCTGGACCTCCTGTTCACAACTAGAGAAGGGCTGGTGGGAGATGTGATGATCAGAGGCCACCTGGGCTACAGTGACCTTGAAATACGTAATAGAGTTTTCAAAATACAGTGAAACAAGGAGAGGCATCAACAAAATTCCCACACTAGACTTCTGGAGGGCAGAGTTCAGCTTATTCAAGAGACTAACTCAGAGAGTACCTTGGGTAACAGCGCTTAAAAACAAAGGGGTCCAAGAAGGATGGACGTACTTCAAGGAAGAAGTCTTGAAGGCACAGGAGCATGCTGTCGCTATATACCAAAATACGAGCTGGTGGGGAAGGCGACCAGCCTGGATGGGCAAGGAGCTTTTGAAAGAACTGAGGGAGAAAAAGAGGGTGTATCACCTTCAAAAATGGAGGTGATTCAGGAAATGCTTAAGGATGTTGGAAATGTTGGAAATGTTTTTCATGTAGGAAAAACATGAGAGAGGCCAAAGCCCAGTTAGAACTTAAAGTGGACACTTCTGTGGAGGATAATAAAAATATTTTTATAAATACGTTAATGGCAAAAAAGGGGGCAAGGATGACCTTCACTCTTTATTGGATGCGGAGGTAGCTAAAGATGAGGAAAAGGCAGAGGTACTTAACACGTTCTTTGTCTCAATTTTCAATAGTGAGACAGGTTGTCCTCGAGATCCCTGGCCTCCTGAGCTGGTAGATGGGGTCAGGAAGCAGTAGCCTCCCTGTAATCCAGGAGGAAGCAATTAAGAGACCTGCTGAGCCACTTGGATCCTCACAAGTCTATGGGACTAGATGGGATCCATTCTAGGGTGATGAGAGACCTGGCAGATGAGCTTGCAAAGCCCCTCTCTGTCATTTATTACCAGTCCTGGATCACCAGGATGGTCCAGGATGACTGGGAGCTGGCCAATGTGAAGGACAAGAAGGAGGATCTGGGAAATTACAGGC
>WEKX01008954.1:65854-175022 GCA_013390025.1 Pitta sordida | reverse complement strand
CCTTCCCTTCCCTTCCCTTCCCTGGTGTTCTCAGACATTACAACCATCAGCACTTGAATTTACTGGATGGCTTTTGCAGGATGGGTTGACCCTGATGTAGCAAAAATCTGACACTATCAGCAATTCCTGCTTTCTCCATTCTCTTTGCCTGGCCCAAGCCAAAACAGTTCAGATAAAGCATCAAGAATTCCCAACACAGTAAAAAAAAATCACTTCGATGTGTGAAATGGTCTTTTAATGTCCAGTTATTTTTTCTCCATATTCACTACAGGATTCAAATCTAAAAATAAGGCCATAGAATCACAGAACTACAGAATCATTTAGTTGGGAGAAGTCCTGAAGATCATTAAGTCCAAGCATTCCCCCAGCACTGCCAACCCCACCACTAACCATGTCCTCAAGTGCCACATCCACACACCTTTTAAATCCCTCCAAGGATGGGGACTCCACCACTGCCCTGGACAACATTTTCTCATGCTTGACCACCCTTTGGATGAAGAAATTTTCCCCAATATCCAAGCTAAACTGGCTCTGGAACAACTTGAGACCGTTTCTGTTGCCCCATCACTTGTTCCATGGGAGCAGAGCCCAACTCCCACTTGGCTACAACCTCCTTTTGGAGAGAGTGAGCAGGTCCCCCCTGAGCCTCCTTTTCTCCAGGCTGAGACCCCCCAGCTCCCTCAGCTAATCCTCATCAGACTTTTCTCCAGACCCCTCTCCAGCTTTGTTGTCCTTCTCTGGACAAGCTGCAGTCCCTCAATGTCCTTCTTCTCATGAGGAACCTAAAAACTCAACACAGTCATTCCCTGATGTTCACAGAGATTGAATAAAGATAAAATATGCTCAGAATTTTCCATCTTAAAGACAGGAATAACTGTCATACCATCCCTGTGTATCCTAATTTATCGTCACTATGGATATGATTCAGCTTGTCCTCAGAAAAAATGTCATACACATCATGCACAAACACGTAGAAAGAACAAAAAGCACTTCAGAAAGAAGAGAACACTCAGCAGCACAGCGGTGACATGCCCCAGGGACAAGCTGTTTCTTTGGATCCTTTATTCCCTTCGGGCTTTTTCTCATCTTTAAAAGCATCTCTAAGCCCCATACAGGTAATTCTACAATGTTCCCTCTTTAGTGCTCATTACACTCCCAGGGTGAGAAGGATCGGTAGCCCCTGCAGATTTCTCTAATCAGTAGAAACTAGTCAAGGATCACAGGCTGGGACTTGTCTTGACATGAGCAGGAGAATTTGCACAAGAGTCAGGGCTGAGAGCCGAGCTGGGGACATAAGAAGAGTGACATGACAAGACATGACATGACTGACAGCCGAGAGGGACTGTCCCTGCCCATGCCCTGACTGCAACAATCCAGCTCCTTTCATGGGAAAGGTGAGACCATGGTGATTCCCAAAGGGCACCATTCCCTGTCCTGCACCAGGGGATGGCTGGGAAACATCCCAGTACAGCCCAGCACTGAGTTTCTTCTGGCAACTCTACAGCTGAGCCACGCTGGGAGAGTCACCACCCAGCAAGTACCAGGCTCACTGTCTGTCTAGAAAGGAAAAGGAAGTTTCTCTTCCATTCCTTGGGATTCTTAAGAGCAAATTCTGCGCTTGACCTCTTGAGGAAGGGGCAGAGAATGAGCCTGTTCCTGACTCATCTCAAGAGCTCAGCTCTCACCCTCTGAGCCTTTGGCTGCTCAGCCTCTTCCAGCCAAAGGTTTGCAGGTCACTCACCACTGCAATAAATCTGGCCAACAATGACTCTTAAGAGCTGCTTTAACTCAGAACTGACTCACCTGGAAGCCCTTGGAAACCACAATAAAAATAACGTCCTGTGTGTTTGCTGGAGCACAGACTGGAGATATCTGTGTCCATCTGTTTGCAAGGCCCATGACTTGAATATATATTAAATATTTTGCAGCATTCACAAGGAAGTAAAAATTAACTTTGACACTCATGGTCAAAACATTAGTGTCAGTTTTTTAGTATTCCACCCTTAAATAAACAACTGGGACCCTGGGGAAAGGGAGGAGAAAATAAAAAACAAAAAATCACATCTCTATACTGCATTTCCATGGAAATATTAAGCTTTTTTATTTCATGATGAAGGGAGCCACACCTACCCCGCACTCGGTTCTGGGTACTGTAAAAGCTGAGAATAGTCCTTGTCCTCGAGGTTTCACAGTTTAAATGACAGGAAACAGTGGATTAAAGAAGGAAACTAAGCCAGTCACACGTCTAAGGTCTCCCAGGGGTGATGTGGCTTGGCTTGGATTAGAGCAAATGGCTTTTGATGCTCTAGAAAAGAATATGTGGTGGATGAGAGGCTGGACATGAGCCAACAGTGTGTGCCGGCTGCCCAGAAATTCAGCCATGTCACAGAATCACAGAATATTCTGAGTTGGAAGGGACCCACAAGGATCATCGAGTCCAACTCTTAAACAGCACCACTGCCTGCCTGGCAAGGAATCGAACCCTGGTCTCCCATGTGAGAGGCGGGGACACTCACCACTGCACTAAAGTGGATTTCTATATCCTGGGCTCATCCCACAGCGTGGGCAGCAGGAAAGGAGGGGATCCTGCCCCTCTGCCCTGCTCAGGTGAGACTCCACCTGCAGAGCTGCTCCAGCAATTCCCAAGCATAGAAGGACATGGAGCTGCTGGAGAGTTCAGAGGAGGCAGCAGAACGATCAGAGGGAATGGAGAAAAGACTGAGATAATTGGGATTGTTCAGACTGGAAAAGAGAATCTTTGGGGTGACCTAATTGTGGCCTTCCAGGACCTGAAGGAGCTACAAGAAGGATGGGGAGAGACTATTTTCAAGGGCCTGAAGTGACAGGACAGGGGGGAATGGCTTCACACTGACAGAGAGTGGGGTTAGATGGGATATTGGGAAGAAATGGATCCATGAGGGTGGGGAGGCCCTGGCACAGGGTGCCCAGAGAAGCTGTGGCTGCCCCATCCCTGGAAGTGTCCAAGGCCAGGTTGGAGCAGCCTGGGATAGTGGAAGGTGTCCCTGCCCATGTCAGGAGGTGGAACAAGACGATCTTTAAGATCTCTTTCAACCCAAACCAGTTTAGTATTCTATGATTTACCATCTCCCCTGCAAACCATAGTGGTTTGCACTCTTTCTTGCCTGCTCTTTCACACTTTCTCCTTTCGTGGCCAATCCCCTCTCCAATCTGCTGACAAGGATCCCGTCCTTGCTGCTGACAGCCTCTGTCACCCTCACTCACCAAACCACACGTGCTGCTCAGAACATGACTTTGAGCTCTCTGGAGTATCAAAAGCTGCACCCAACTCTTGCAATAGGAAGATTTCTAGCAGTGTTATTGGAGTGATAAGAGTTGGCTGAATTTTTAGGGTAGAGAGAAGGGATGTTACAGAAGGTCTGAGACATGAGAAAATAATTTCCTTTCTTTGAGCTTGTTTTCTAAAAACAGAAATCTGAAATGGGGAGGTGGGGGAACCCAAAACTTGTTGCACTCTCACTAAGAAATACTCGAATTTCCAGCCTGTTTCTCTATCCAGGGAAAAAGGAGAAGTCTCTGCTCATCACTGTGTGTGCATTTAGACATCAGAGAAAGTTTCCATCTTAATGAGAACTTTCCTGGTGAAAAAAAATTCCAGTTTCAACAGTCTGGGTAAATCTAAATGGCAACATCTCCACAGACGGTCCTTCCAAGCACTTCCTAAGTGGGTGGATTTCCCTTCTGGAGGGAGGGCTGCTGCGGAGTGGCAGGGAGCAAACAAGGAACTAGCCTTCCCTGGGATAGTCCCATGGCCATCCAGCTGCCAGCTGAGCTTGTGCCTCCCAGATCCTCTGCTGAGCAGCTCCAGGGGTTGTCCATGGGGAGCATCCCTCCTCATCAGGGATAGCAGCTGTCAATAAATTAACACGACTTTTTTTTTCTACAGATATAATAAAGCCACATCTTTTCCAAGTAGCACTAACTGGCTTCTGCGAAGCGAATTGAAATGATTTTGGAGAAGACAAACCCACAGCAGCCAAACATCCTATTTCAGGCCTGATCCCTGCACTGTCGGGTGCAAAAGATACACATTGAGCAACCTGCAGCCTGATGTGACTTGTGCTAAAGTGTAGCCATGAAGCATCGCTTCAGAGAACCAGACCCCTTCTTCGGGGTCACTCTCTTCTCACCATCCCTAAAATCCTCTTCCCGTTTCTCTGGGAAAGAAGAAACCGCGCGGCTCCGCTGCAGCCGCTCGCTCTCGCTCTCCCCCTTGCTTCTCACTTTCACTCCCATCGGTTTCACGTCCCCTCTGCCATGCGGAAAAGCTTTCAGGTTTATCCAGCCCAGCAGCAGGGTTTATCCTGGTTCCACCCACCGGGACTTTCCTGGCTTCCTCCTGCACAGAGAGGGGGGGAAAAGGCCGGCCCGGCGGCCGGGAGCGGGGAGCGCGGTGCTCCCGTTCCCTGCCCGGGTTTCTATTGTAGGCGGCGCATTCCTTGGGAGGGAGGGTGTGTGTGTGCGGCGGTGCCTTCCCACACTCGGGACAGCTCTTATTTAATGGGGGTCTCCATGCAGGGCAGACGCCAGAAGAGGTTTTGCCCTTCGCAGCTCCCATCGAGGACGAGCAGCTGCGGTGATGGAGGGCGTTGTCATCGAGACCATCCCGGAGGCAGCGGCTGCCGGGACCAGCCAAGGCTCTGGGATGCACCTCGGGAAGGATTTGAGGAAGATACGGTGCGCGGTGGTGCTGTGCCTGCTGGCCGTGCTGCTGCTCATGCTGCCCACTGCCTACCTGCTGGTTGGGAACCTGCGAGCCCCCAGCTCCTGTGTCAGCCAGGTAAGACAGCGGCACCTCCCTCCTGGCCCACCGTGGCCCCGGGGCTGGGGTTGTTCGGTTCTTTTAATTCTCTGCACGATTTTATAACGTTTAAGGCATTGTGTGAAGCTCCCTGCTACATCCCTTCTTCCTTACGCTGAGATAAATATTATTGTCGTGCAGATTTTTTAACTAACGGTTTCTGTTCTTGTTTCCATTCCACTGAGGTCACAGTACAGGGCATGACTTTAAAACTTTTATTGACATGCTGCAGAAAGTGCCTTAAAAATCACTAGTTGATGTAAATCAGTGTGTCTCCACTCATTTCAGCCAGATTTTGGCATTATGGCTCATTTTTCTGCCTCCTTTTGGGTTAAATCTGAGACTTCCCCTTTCAGTACCTGGTTTCAGCAGCATCTACTGACTGCACTGTGATGTCAGTGGGTCAGTGCCTGTCACCCATCCTTGGGCTGACAGGTACAGATCTTATGTATTACTGTTATTATTATTAGTAGTATTACATATTATTATTATTATTAACTTCTGCAGAGGTCTGATTTGAGACAATTAAGGAGTCTGAACCTACATTTCACATCTTATTTTTCACTCTCCAAACTTTCTCTGTATCTAGAGATCTCAGATCTCCTTTGACAGCTAAACTCACTTTAAAACTTTCTCTAACTCTAGAGATCTCAGATCTCCTCTGACAGCCACACTCACTTTGCTCCCAGCTACACAAGTTTGTGCTGTGCTGCTCCATCCCTCCTGGTGCCAGACTGCAATTCCCAGTGTAGACTGTGAGTTCAGCAGGACTGCCTGCAGGATGCTAGACCTGTGTAGGTCTGAAAAACTAAGGATGGAATTTTAGCTTCAGGTCTGAAATTCCTCAGTTAATTCACGTGCTCCTTCTGAACTTATTTAGGAACTGCTCAGGAATGCAGGGTTAGTTAGTGGCCTCAAAGGCAGGTTTCTGACCTTATGTGTGTTTAGCCTGTGGATGTTTAGGGGGTGTGAGAGTGGCACAGGTAGTCCCAACCCCTGGTTGACCCCGAGTTGGCACCACAGCATCTTCTGTGTTACCTGGTTCCACCTTTGTGCAGCCCAGTGAGGAACCTCAGGCTGTTAAATCTGCCAATTCTCTGCATGTGTGAAGGTTGTTGCTGCACTGCACCTGTCCCTGCTGTTGGGAGCAAGGGCACACGAGGTGAAGAGGCCCCTTGGACAGTCTCAGGTGCCTTTGTTTGTGTCCTGTGAGGTTGTGCAGAGCACAAGAGTCCAGCCTTGAAACAACCTTAAAGTGAAAGAATAATAAAACCTTTACTTGTTTGCTCAGTCTCATGTGTCCCTGGCTCTTGATCCCGCTGGCACAGTTAGCAGAGGAAAGTAATTTCATGAGCGGATTTGGCTTCTGAAGAGCCCATTGTAAGCCATGGGAATTGTTATTGCCTGGGCTGCCCGGTGTGTATTTCCATGTGGAGGTACTTCTTTGTTAGCACATCCCACAATGATGTAACAAGGGGATCAGATGATTTACAACCTCCCAGGGGAGGAAGAGGAAAGTCCTGGGCTTGGCCAGGCGCCCGTGGGAGGAACCCCGGCTGAGTCCTGTCTGTTCTCATTCACTTCTTCATTTCATTCACATTTTCATTCATTCTGCTGTTTTCTGACTGTACCGTCGGTGTTGGCCAGCAGGATTTCTCTGCCTGTGTGGCTCTGAATTCCCATGTCACACACTGAGCCCAGGAGCTCAGTCCTGCAGCTCCGCTGTTTCAGGCCATGGGAATGTTTTTGGGCATCAAAGCTCTTGGGAAAAATGCCTTTTTGCATTTTGAACTGGATTGCTAAATGACTCCTGCCCCGTGTGCCCCATTGATAGCCCAAAGCAGGTGGACTTTGGGGACCAGATGTGTGTCAGAGCTCTCTGTGGCACTGGTTTTGGGGTGTGGGTTGTCTGGGCATACTGGGACAAGTGGGTTTGCCCCAGATGAGCATTGGATTCCAGACCCTCACATCAGAGAGCCCATGGGAAGAGCCCTCTCCTTGCTCCAGGACTAAAACTCAGCCCACACACGTTTGGATTGTCACCTTCTGGTGCTCTGGGGACAGCCCTGGGAAGAGGGAAGGACTCAGCATGCGAGAAGTAAACATAGAAAATTCCTGAGCGAGTCCTTCCTGGAGCAAGGAGGAGGAGCAGGGAATCCCAGGAAGGCTTGTGCAACAGGGACGTGTTTCTCCTGGTACTGCCCGCGGGGTGAGGCACTTTGTTCATCTCTGGGTCTGTGTGGGCGCATGTGGTGTCACCTTCTGCCTCTGAAGGGATGCAAACTCACCTTTTCCTCTGGAAATGTTCCTTTCAGGAAAAAGCAGGGCAAGTTATGTCATTCCAGCGACATGTGTGGGCCACCCCTTTTGTCAGTGTCATGGTACAATGTGTGAATAATTCGAGTCTGATGATGGTTTCCCTGGACACATTCCAGGCTCAGTGCACTCCTCCTTTCAGAAAGTCAAATCACTTTCTTTTGTGCTTCAAGACAGAGTGAGGTGAGGAAATAGGGTGATTTAAATAATGCTATTAGCAGAAAATCTGTATAAAGGGTCTCGTGGGGTCCTTCCTGAGGAAGGTCCAGGACTGCTGAGCATCCTTCCCAAAGGAAAGGCAAGTTTCAGGCTGAGCTCACAAATACAAGGGAAGGGCACAGCAGCCAGGAGGACATCTGGCTGCCTCTGCTACCTGCTCAGCTGGCCCAGGAAAGCAGAGCATCCATCCTGTGGCCTGGAGATGTTGGTACTTGGGTTTACTTTCATGGCATTCTTGGCATGTCAGGACCACGGGCAGCACAAAAAGAAATTCCAAAGGCTGCCCAGAGGGTTGCACATGAGCCTGTGTGCCATGTCTGTGCCATGTCAGCCTGGCAATGGGGAAGGGACCTGTTGCAGTGCAGGAGGGATTTGAAAGTCCCAGTGGCTGCACATCAGTCCTGCCCCAAAGGAACTCAGAATTGAGACACCAAACTTGGCAAAGATCTGCCCTCTTCACCTGCCCATATGGGAAAGAGAACCTGAAATGTCTCCCTGATCCTTAGGGAAGCTGAAATGCCAGGGAAGCAGCAGTGAGCTGGGATGGGCCCAGGTGTTGGGATTGCCTTTCCAAGAGCCAGCAGCCGTCAAACTCCTGTCCAGCCACTGCTGCTGGATGCACTTGGTCCTTGTGGGCACAGAAGGCAGTGAGCACATGCCCTGGGTACAGGCTTTCTCTGGGCACTACTGGCCTGCCAAAATGTTCCCATGGAAGGCAGTTTTTAATGGCACAGGTCAGGTCCCCACTAAAAATGCCCAACCCAGGCCATGAAGCATCTCTGGAGTGAGCAAAAATCTGGGTCCATGTGCTGCATCTGACCTGTAAAATAGTGTCTTGTGCTAAAAATGGGCTGGATGGAGGTGCCAGGGATATTTTGCTTCTCCCACACAGTTGTCTGATGGATATCCCTTGCCCTGTCCTGAGGTGTGAGAGGCAAAGCCTGTGAACAGGGATGTCCTGCACTTCTTGTTTTGTATTTAGCAATATCTGGATATAAAAGCACTGAGACTTTTGGACATTCTTGGTATCAAAAATCCTGCAGAAATGTTTTGCACAGTGCAGTGCTCAGGGGGATCAGAGCTGCTCAGGGTGCCTGTGCAAGGTGGGATTTTCAACATCACTCAGGGCTGGTTGGTCTCTCCCCAGAGGGGAAATTGAAGCAAGGCTCTGAATTTTTCAGAAGCACAGCTCAGCAAGAAAGGAAAAAAGAGAAAAACCCTAATTGTGTAAATCATCTATTATCTCATCTGCTTGGCTCTCCCTCATCAATGTCCATCTGTGCCTATTTAGGTCAAGAATTACTGACACCTGGTCATTATGTAGCATTGTTTGGGGCTAGAATATTTTTGTAGGAGATATATACTTGTATTCTTACCAAGTAGGAATAAAAAGAACGGTCATGGCTGTGCCAAGCAACAGAATTATTTCACACCTTGCAGCACCCTGTCTGCTCCATCTCACTGTCCTCTAGCATCTCTGAATGCAGCTTTCTGCATCTGAAGTATCCATCTGAATTTCTTTGGAAACAAGTAAATTTAGGCTAAACCAAACCCGTCTTCATAACTTTTACAAAGAAGCAGAGTTCTCCTTGTTACCCTTCCCATTTTCCTGCCACCTGTTTGTATTGCGACATCCAAGTTTATATGAAGCGATTCAGCATAAATTAGGCTTCGAGTATGTAAACAGTTCCCCAGAAGTTACAGTTCAATGTGGGTTTGTGATTGATTTGTAGCTCCTTGCAGGGCTTAGCATAGTTAGAAAATTTCACTTGGGAAATGTGTAGGAGGTGTCCCACGAATCATGGTGTAAGTACACTCATGGCTGTGTACATGTGTGTGAAAGCAAGGGCAGCGTGTGAAGGAAATCCTCACCTCTGCTCTTGTGCTTCCCACCAGGAAAAGGACCAAGTCACCTGCCTGTGACTGTGTCACATCAACAGTGCAAACATGTTTAGGCACCACAGCGAGCAGGACCTTGGAGAAAGTCCTTACACACAATAAAAGGCTCTGACATGTCCTTAGATGGCATTTCCAGCAGAGCAGGAGGCTGCTGGGGCTGGCTGCTGGCTGTGTGTACAGGGGGCAAGGGAGGAAAACAGGAGATTTTTTCCCTGCTGTTTTCCTTCTACCTTTTTTTCCCAATACTGTGGAGTAACTATTGCAGAAATTGCAGTTTTCTGCAGGAGCACATGGGTGTTTACAGAATCACAGAATCACAGAATCACAGAACACTATGAGTTGGAAGGGACCCACAAGGATCATCTAGTCCAACTCACCACCTAACACCCGTACAGAGACCGAGAGCACATCCCAGAGCACAACACCAACCTAGATCCCTCACAGTCAAGCAGGCCACTCCGAGCCGGAAGGGGCCCAGGGTCATCCAGCCCTACACCCCCTGGCTAGACCATGTCACTGCTGGCAAAACATTCAAATATCTTTGGCAGCCAGCAGTTGCCAAACCCAGGCAGCCTGACCCTTCTCCCACAGATATTCTCCTTCCCCTGGCCAATATAAATTATCTGTTTTCTACTTCTCCTGCAGTATTCGGAGCTGTGGGAGACACAGCCACCAGGACACAGCTTCAGCATATACATATTAATACTATTTCAACCTGTTTACTAAAAGTGCATCAAATCCTTCTCTGCAAGCTGAGCAGTGACAGTTTATTCAATGTATTTGTGGGAGCTGTCTATAAACCACATCAGACCAGCCCCACGGGCTCCTGCCAAGTGTGTGACGGGGTTTCTGAGAGCCCTGAGAGTCAGCCCTGAGCTGGCTGCACACCCCACACTGCCTGGCATCCACCTGTGCCCTCGGGACAGCACAAGGGATGCTCCTCACACCTCAGGGAAGCCGGATCCAGAGTCAACATCCTCCCTTTGGAGCTGGCACTTGGAGAGGAGCCACGGGCATGGCAGGGGAGGAGCAGCCCCTGTGAGAGTCCCTTGGAACTGCTCCAGTCAAACGTCACAGGCACTTGGCAGGGCCCAGGGCCATGCCCTGCAGGAGGGGGTAACATGAATATTCAGCTGTAGAATGTAGGTGAGGAAGGATGAGCTGCCCTGCCTTCCCCTGGTGCAGAGTCCCTCCCTGTCAGCTGCTCTCAGACCTGCTCAGCTCCTTTCTGTCTCTGTCTCACCCATCACTCAAGACAAACCTGAGCAACATACCCACAGTCTGAAATAAGACAGATGCAGGAAGAAAAGCAGATGCACTTCAATTAGTCTCTTCATTATGGATGAACTTTCGTGCCTGGCAAGGTTCAGACCTGCCAAGTCTTGAGACAGGAGAATCGCTCATGTTGCTCTTTTGCTCTGCATGGATTGAGGAGAGTCTCTGAGCAGCAGAGATGTCACTCTGGATGGAATCAGCATTCCAGAAGAGGGTCAGTGATGGCTCATTCACACTGGCCACTCTGTGGTTCTGTCCCAGTTATGCCAAGGGACAAGCCCAGCCCCAGACAAGGCTGGAGTTTAACACAAGCCCCACCACAGGAGCCCAGGTGCTGTCCTTGGCACCCTTTCAGAGATGCAGGAAGTTTCAAACCAACAGCAGAAAAGTCTTGCAGTGAAGCCAAGACTTGTCAAGGTTTGTCCTTTTTGCAGCTGAACTCACTAACGTTACTGTGGCATATTGCATTCTCTGGGATAACTCAAACAAGACTCTTTGTGGAGGTACATCCTGGAGCCCTGAGCTAACAGCCTGTAAATCTCTCCTGCAGGTCCCAGAAGAGAGGGGCTCTCGCTTTCTGAAGCAACGGGCAGTCGCTGCTGGTGAGTTTGCCTTTCCCCCATCCCACATCCTTGCAATCCCAGCATGGTGCTGCCTTCTGCTCTCACCTCCCTAATCCCTCCTGAGCCAAACAAGCCAGGGCAGACAGAGGCAAACGTGGGTGACAAGGTGCAGGGAGATAACTGGGGCCGTTGTGAAAGTGCGAGCATTTTAACCCCAGGGCTGGGAAGGGTCTCTCTGTCTCATGCGGGCACAGATCCCCCTGCAGCTCTGTGGGATCAGAGTAATTCCCTGAACATGCAAAAGCAGAGATTTGGGAGCCTATGCACGACACACTCTTGTGTGTGACACACCACAACTTCCCTCTGCTCACCCTCCAGCCGGTCTGATGAACTCACTCCTTTGCAAAGGGATTTTATCACCGCAGTGGTGTCAATAAGTGGTCACGGCAAATAACTCCTGACTCGGACTTATGGAAATGGAAAGGGCCTGCACAAATTCCTCAGAGGCATCAATAACCATTGAATAGGAACAGGTTCTGCCCCCAGAGGGTGGTTGGGCACTGCCCAGGCTCCCCAGGGTTTGGGCACAGCCCCAAGGCTGCCAGAGCTCCAGGAGGGTTTGAACAACACTCAGGGCCAGGGTGGGATTGTTGGGGTGTCTGTGCAGGGCCAGGAGTTGGACTGGATGGTCCTGGTGGGTCCCTCCCAACCCAGGATGTTCTGTGACTCTGCGACTTGTACAACAGCAAACATCCTTACACTGTTTTGTTTTTTTCTTTCCCCTCAGTTACAGAAACGCTCTCCAGTGCAGAGAAGCCACGAGCTCACCTGACAGGTAATGCTTGTTCCAAACCAAAGGGTTTCCTGTGGCTCTTACCTTACAGCACGTTGTGGTGCAATAGGATCAGGTGCTGCGGGAGACAGGGAAAATAATCCTCAGCTTTGCCTTGTGGACCATGACAGATTGACTGCAGGCTGTGTCTGTAGAAAAGGGCCCCCAAAGGAGGCAGCTGACAGAAATGTCACCACTTTTCCAAGCTGTTTCATTGAATGAGCAGCTCTTGTAACTGAAGTTAAATGGGTGCCAGGTATCTCAGAGATCTGCTTGAATCACCTAGAAAACGCAGGGCGGGGAGCTCAAGCTTTGAACTGGTTTGGACTACCAGTTTTGTAGCATAAACAGGTCAAATAAGGCCAGTTTTAGACTTTATTTTTCTGCAAGGCCTGACTTGGGTCATACACACCACAGTCCCACCAGTTCCCCCTGTTTCCAATGAGATCATCTCTAACATCAGAGCAAACAAGGGGAGGGCAATGCCCAGCGGAACCCTCCAAGCCTTTATCTTGTGTCAGGAAGGGGTTATCTTCCTGATAACACCTTCCTGAGGCTTCCAAAGCCCTGCTGCAGGGTGAGCTGCCATTCCTTGCCAGAGGATTGTCGTGCCTGTCCAAGGGATTGTTGCCATACGTTTCGGAGGGGCTGCCAGCATTTTGAAGGTCCCCATCTCACCACTGCAGCCTCAAAGCTGTCACCACACCCAGGCCACCCTTCTGAGCCATCCCCCATCCTCACCAGCTCCACCCACCTGGAAAATTTAGGTATTACCAGAGAAGAGAGGAAAGTTCCTGCCTGGTTCCAGTGGGAACGGAGCCAAGTGCTGAAGGGCTTTCCAGCTGGCCCAAGTCTATTTACATCTTTCCAAAGTACAGCTCATTGCAGAGGCTTCCCCAACACCCCGAGTGCTGCCCCAGGGTGCACTTTCCAACCCCAAACATGCAGGAAGTGCCGTGATCCTTCACACAAATCCATCTCTGGGCTTCAATCAAGCCTGGGCTGATTTCATTCCCTAATCCACAAGCTTCCTCCTCTGAGGGCAGGGTGGTTGTGCACGGGCAGGGAGAAAAAGGGAAGGCTTTGAGATTCCCTTGGCAATCACCATTGTATTAGGTTTATGAGATTCAGAAAAGGAATGTTCTCAGCTCCCAGGGGCATCCATTTCCCTCTCTTTTCTAGCAATAAATAATCCCCAAGGAGACCAGAAGGTGTGAGGAGTGCAATTCCTTGCATATTTTCTGAGTAGCAGAACAAAATAATGCCCTTTTTTTCAGCCTGCCTGTCAGTGCTGCTGAAATATCAAATCTTTCTGATGTTTTCCCAGGAGACAGAGTACACAAGCAGAGTATTTCTGTGGGGAGGAAGGACAGACAGGGATTGTGGGAACAAGCCAAGCTAAATTTAGGACTATGAGGCTTCGAGGCAATAGAGATTTGCCTGATAGAGAGAGAAGGATAAAAGAAAATGAAAGCACTCCCTGTTTGCCTTCATCCTCATCCACCTCTCAGTGCTCAGGGACCAGTTTGAGTCCTGGCAATACCTCAAGTAGCTTTGAGTCACTGCAAGGTTTACAAGAGCTCCGGGTCTTGACATGTCTGAGAGAGCAGCTCATAGCAAACCAAAACTTATTTGAGATGGGAAGGATCAGGAAAGATCAGAATATTCCCAGAAAATGGTCTGGGCTCTTTTCCATCTTGAAAATTTTGGGGGGAAATCAAAGAGAAGCTGCCTGTGAAGTACTCTCCTCTGCGTGGGATGACGCATTTAAAATGTCAACGACACTCAATTCCTCCACTTTTCTTACAACTAATGGCAGCTCAGATGAAGTACATGATTTCAAAACTTCTAGAGTTAGGCAAGTTGAACAGCTATAACCTCCCTTTTAGGATAAATCTCATTCTATTGATGGTCTCTGTTTCAAGTTTAATTAATTTTCTCTGTGCTTTGACTACTGGTCAAGAGGAAAAGTACATGGTCAAGTGCCTTTGAGTAGAGTACAGCTCCTTTTCCAGCAGCAGCTCTATTTTGTCCTTGTCATTTATTTATATATTTCGAGAAGTATGGATCTACACTTGCTGCAAATTCATCTATTGTGCTAATTCTAGAAGTAAATAAATTCTGCTTTTAATAAGGGATTTATTGTTGCACTTCCACTTTCCCATCCACTATAAATTTCTGGCATCCTTTACTTCTCGTGTCCCCAGATCCCTTTTGGTTTAGTCCCTTGCTGGAGAATCCCTGCTGCTTGTCAGATTCTGAGCATATTTTGTGGCATATTGCTGAACTTTTGGGGTTTCTACAATTCTGAGCCCTCATATGAGTCTAATCCTGAGCTCTGTGCTCTGGGCCTCAGCGAGAGATTAAAATCTGAGTCTCCTGCTGTAACAAAGCTCTCACTCTCTCTGTTCTCACCTTCAGAATGTATGTGCCCAAACCTAGAAAATTGCAGAGAAAAGACAGATCTGGATGAGTGTTTCTACAAGTGAGGGTTTGTATTCTACCACTTTCACTTTGAGAATGGTTCCTGAGGTGCAGAAATATAACAAATATCAGAAGAATAACTATTCTTGTTACACTTTCTATGCACGAGTCATGATTTCTGAGAAAAGTAAACCAGGGTGGAACCCAATAAATTGTTATGTAGCAAGTTTAAAGTAACAGAAAATATTTTCTGACTTCAATGTGCTGTTGGAAATTCATTGCCACAGGGTACAGTGCCAAAAATGCTCAGGTTGAAAAACAGGTCAAAGATAAGGGTATTGGCTTCCCTGTACAGAAGGTTGGATGTAGTCTTTCTGGACAGAAAAGAGAGATAAAATCCCCCTGGACTTTCTGCTTTTTTGTGCTCCTTACCACGGCCAACAGTGACTGGCCTGAAAAACTGGGCTGGAGAGGATGGGCACAGTCCCAGCGAGGCTCCTTGGGAATGATGACAAAGGAATTTTTGTAAATATGGGGCCTGAGGAAATTGGAAGAAAACTGTTGGGTGCTTCCTTGTGGCAGCTGGGCTTTTGGGCAACCGAGGAATGTTCCCATCAGCAGAGCAGTGCTTGGGTGCTCCTCTGAGTCCCTCACCAGGAGCCTCTGGATCTCTCTGCCGTGGAAGGACTTGGGAAAACAGCACCTCACAATAGCAGACATGGTCCTTTTGCTCTTGCAAACGTGTACTTAAGCAAAGATGTGATTTTGGCCAAGGACAGGTCAGTTCTGGAGCTCTAGAAACCCCTGTGCCAAAGGGAAGGAGACCAAGGATGTGGAGCAGTGCAGTCCTGGTACCCATGTGAAGAACTCTTCCAGTGCTGGTTTCACTAAAGGATGAGGGGGTTGCTCTGTAAATGGGTCAGACGGCAAGGTAAAGCCATCCCAGTGCCACGAGACTCAGAATTTAGGAAGGACAGTCCCATCATTTGGTATCTGTCCCACAACCAGGACCCCCAAGCACAACACACCCCTTTATGCAGCCAGCACTGAGATCAAGGTCTCCCCAGAGCATCCTTGGCTTTCACTCCGGATTGCTCCGACCTGGACACCCTGTGAGCACCCCCAAAAATACCAACACTGCACACCTGCCCCGCAGCCAATTCGCTGCAGCTTTCAAGCCACGAAATAAGAACATTTCTGCCCCAGAATTTTGATTATCCCTTGAATTCCTCACCCTTTGAGGCAGCACCTGAGCTAACCCAGCTCCTCTCTCTCTCTCTTCCTCCCGCAGTGAAGAAACAAGATCTTGCCAGCACCGTGGGAAACCACCTGCCCATCCTGCAGTGGGAAGACAAGCGAGGCTTGGCCTTTACCAAGAACAACCTGAGTTATTCCAGCAACGCTCTGGTGATTCCTGTGTCTGGGGACTACTATGTCTATGCTCAGGTCACTTTCCGAGGGCCCATTGAGAGTAACAGTAAACCCAGTTCTGTCACTGAGATCATCACCAAGGTCACTGACAGTTACCCCGAGCCCACCCAGCTGCTGACGGGCACCAAGACCCTCAGTGACAACTGGAATGGCTGGTTCCAGCCCATTTATCTGGGAGCTGTGGTCTCCTTGGAAGTGGGAGACAAGCTGATGGTCAACGTCAGCGACATCAAGCTGGTGGATTACACCAAGGAGCACAAAACCTTCTTTGGTGCCTTTTTGCTGTAGGTCTCTGGCAGCAGCTGGTGGGGATTCCCCTCAGGGCTCGGGGGGGACCTCCCTGGACTTTGGCTTTGTGGGCGAGCGTTGGGGTGCAATTCCTGCTGTTCTCCTTCTTCTCTGGCATCACTGCCCTGCAGCTCACTGGAACCTTCATTTAATGCCTAGGGAAAGCTGAAGCTGCAGGTTGAGCTGAAACAATGCCTCCCTCTCCCCCCCCTCAAAAATAAGCCCAGGAAAAACCAAACAAACCAAAAATCACACCCCAAAAAAAAAAAAATTCCAGCCAAACACAAAACCACCAAAACAAAACAAAAAAACTCCCCAAACCCCCAAACCAACCAATCAAAAAAACCCAAACAAACACACCCCCCCAAGAAACAAAACAACCCACCCCCAAAACCACAAAAAAATGGATTTTTGTATTTTTGAAAGTACAAGTTGAAAGTTCTTCAGAAATTTGTAAGCTAGAGAGGAACAGTTGGTACCTGTGGGTAGGAATTGTGATCTGGAATTTTGCAGCTAAGCTACATCACTATTTCCACCTCCAATGTACAATTTCCTCAGCTTTTTTTTTTAAAAAAAAAAAGTGTTTTGAATTTTCTCCATCATTTCCAGTGTAGTTTTGCATGACCCTTCTTCAGATTTTTGGTTCTAAAAGGTCATTAATTTTCATAATTTCCTTATGAATAGATTCACTCAGTACTTTGCACTAACATAAGGCTCAGGTTAATTATTAACTGCTTAATTAATCCCTTCCAACTTCCCTGTAAAGTAGATTAAAATTGTATCGTGTTTTGCAGCAGCTACTTGAAATTTTTGTTTTTTCCAAAAAATTGTTTACAGTTTTCTAAGTCAACATACGGCCTCAGAATATGATTTCAAAGATCTAGGGAGCACACACTAACACTTTCTGTTTCAGCACGAAAGTGGAATCTCCCATCCAGGTCCTAATATTAGGAAAAGAGGAAAGACAAGGCAGAGAGGGACACACAGCAAAAGTTTGGACACTTTTTAAACAGCCACTGAAATTGTGAGGGAAAACCACCACAATATTTTGCTTTCCAGTATGTTTAATGCAGAGCAGGTGCAAGCAAAGAAATCTTGGTGCTTCCCCTTGCCAGTGGTGGTCCCCTGCCCCAAGGGCCTCCCCTGGGTGCAGGTTGGCCACCAGTTGTCCCTCCACAAGGTCAGAATGTCCAAAGGCACCATCCTGGTGCCATGGCCAGGTGTGGAGCTCAGGAGGGTCCAACTTCCCACTTTGCACTTATTTATTTCCATAGCCCTCACCGTCTCTCAGGGAAATTCCCCAGCTTTCCCATCTCCTCCTGCAGCAAACACATCCCTGACCCGTGTTCTCATCCATCTGGACTTTACGCTCCTCACTTCCAGGAGGTCTCACACCCCAGCACCTCCCACTCAGCTGCTCTGCAAACACCAGCCTTCACCCTCTTCTCCTCTTCCTCTTTCCTGCCTCTCCTCACGGGATTTCCTTCATTTTTCCTCTTCTTGGCCAGGAATGACAGCAAAGTTTGATTGCCTGAGCTGATGTTTCCACTCAGAGTGATGGTGGAGCCCAAATTCACACCCTTGGTGTTGGGGAGGGGCTGAGTTTAGGGAATGTGCAGCACTGGGGACGAGGGAGTTGTGTCTGAAGAGCTGAACTGGGCACAGAAGTTCTGTAGAGGAGACGGCCCAGCTGTACAATTCCACGTGTGTTCCTGCAGCTCTGCCAGCAGTGACACCAGGTTGCTTTGCCCCAATTCTCTCCCCAGAAGGAGATAATTTATCCCCAGATAAAGATCTGTTTGAGCTGACAAGGAAAAGTCGGTAGTGAAGGTGAAACAGAGAGAAAAGCCAAGGCAGGTTGGGGATGAGGGGAGGAGAGGACCAGAGCAGGAGTTGGGAAGGTCCAGGCAACACCAGGATCTCTGTGTCTTCATGGCTGACAGCATGACTATACCTCTCAAACCTTTTATGTAGAAAATCATCTCAAAAAAAAAAAAAAAAAAAGCTTTTTGGTCATCTTTTCTGCAGGGCCTGGATCCCACAGTCTCAGTCCTTCACTCTTATCTACCCTGAGTCAGCATCAAACACATCACAACTGCCAGGAGAACATCTTGTCACAGAATCACAGAATCACAGAATCAGTAAGGTTGGAAAAGACCATAGAGATCATCAAGTCCAACCTACCACCTATCACCCATTACCTAATCTAATCTAGTCAAACCTGTTACCTAACCTGACCTGTTGCCATCCTACTACCAACACCTCGTCCTACCCTAATATCTAGGTCATGTCACCAAGAACTTCATCCAACCTTTTCTTAAACACCTTTAGGGACGGCGACTCCACCTGCCCTTCTGTCCTCTGTCGGTGTCTTTCTTCCTTCCAGCTCGTCTTTGAGTCACTGGGTGTTGGCCCAGGGCACCACTTTACCCATCCAGGAGACTTTCCTGATGTCCTCACCTCAAAACCTCCTCACAGTTTGGCTTCCCATCCTTTCTTTGGCTCGTCCTTTGTTTTCCCCACATCTCTTGCTCCCACAGACACTTTCCTGCTTTCTTGGCCCTGTCCATTAGTTGTGAGGACACTTCCTGATCCAAATGCCATTTTCTACCTGTAACTTCTCTCTTATGGTGCCCTCAGAGAGAACAGACATCTCAAAATAGGTTTGGATGGCAGCAAGTGAAGGCACTGATCCTACAAACTCTCTTGGCCAAAGGAACCTCTGATGTCTTTATTAACTTCCATCTCTGAGTCCTTACTCCTATGTCTCCTCCACTCGTCCAGCCTGTTTTTTAAACTGAGTTTGAAGCATTTTTCCCCCCTTTGTTCAGTGCTCAGCCTCGTTACCCCTCAGAAAGGCTGACTGGTCACCCAGGGCTGTTCTTACTGCTCAGAGACTCCTCACACCACACTAAAGTCTGGTGAAATCTCACACTCTTGGCAGTTCTAGACAAAATTACTCTCTGGGAAACCCTGAGGCTTTTCATAGCTCAGATTTTCTGAAGTGTTGCCTCAACACTCCACGCTGAGTCCTTATGAGCTTCTCATCTCTTGGTTGTGTGTCCTGAAACCGGACCTGAACTCATGGCAACATGAAATCTGTAGCCCTTGAAGATCACACAAAACATGGCCAATCTCAGACAGTAATTTAAAAGTGACCTGTCCAGGACAGGTAATTCCAACAACCAGGCAGGAAAACTTCTGTGAAGGGCTACATGGGATGAATTTGGCTTATCCTTGGAGAAAATTGAAGTGGAAATTTTATCTGTTCTGAAACAGTTACAGTAATTCAGGAAACTTTTTTTTTCTACACTGAGATGATGAGATGACATAGCTTTGTTCTGAGGGCACCTGGTAGGCCTGGACAGCAGATTTCTATAAAAACTATATCCAAAGTCCTCACCTCTTAATCCTGGTGGGCTGAGTGATGGGAAGTGTGAGGTCTGGGGCAGAGGAGTGCTGGATGCAGCATTTGCCATTCACCCAAAGGGCTCTCTATGGGATATGTACACATGTATACATAGACATATATTTGTGTCTATTCCATAGGCATCCCACTGGCAATAATGATTTTTTTCTAGCACAAGGCACATTGTTTGTGTCCATTGTACACTAACAATGAATTTCACAAGCCATTTTTTTCTGCTGGAACTCCATTACAGGTGTGACTCTCTCCACTGTCCATGGCACAGGAATGTTCATTTTAATCCAGTTACAGCAAGCTTTGACACCCTGTTACACAAACCAGCTTTTAGCACATTTTAGATGACACCAAATCACGCATCTGCCATTACTTGTTTTAAAGTGGTGCAGGAATTTTAATCCCCCCGTTTCCCCTGGTGGGAATTCTCCCTTTGTCCCCTTTTCCCCACTCTCAAAGCTTTTTCTGTAAAAGCAACCAGAAGATATAATAAGTATTCAGGAGGTCATTCTGATGCTGTTTTATACCAGATATTCCTCCACCCAGAAGGAAGTCAGAGTACAGCCACTTAAGTGAGAGGTCAAGCTTGAAAGGAAATATCTCCAACAGACTAAATGTAAACTGTGGACCCTCAGATTATTTTTTGAAAGCTAAGTAACGACAAACTCGTCCTCAGAAATTTGTGTTTATTGACTTAGAAAATGTTCTCTAATGTAAAGCATTTGTGGGGATGTGAAATGTACGTGCATCAGCATTTTCAACCCAACGAGAAGCTGATGAAATCTGGTCATGGGAACCAGTGACCTCGAAGTCAAAGCAGACACATGATTTGTTTGGGTGGTTGTGAAACTAAAACTATTATCAAAAGAAAAAAAAAAAAAAAGAAGCTGGAGAAAAAGGGTAAAATAGGCAGCTCAGGCTCAATGACTTAAAACGTGATTTCAGGTTTTGGCCTTGTTTTTCTTAGGAAAAAAGAACAAAGAAAAGCACTTTTCAGAGCAAAACCATCGAAAGAAGTATCAGATTATTATTATTATTTAACAATTGCTCAAAATATTTTTAATATCTACTCAAAATACTTAGGATCTTATGAATTGTCTTTACCCCAATCTCTTTGATCCCCCCAAACTAACACTAAACACAAGTCAAATTCATAAAATATTTGCTTGCCTCCCACTTCCTTTCCCCTTAAAAACTAAATATTGCTAAATAAGCATTAACTTTCTCCCCGTATTGAGGCAGAAGTAAATTTTAATCAACCCCTAAGGACTGCAGCTCCAATCCTACCAACAGAAACTTGTGCTGAGCTTAGTCCTGAGCACGTGGCTAATGGGGATCACTGTAAAAACCAGCTGAGTTTTCCTCTTTGGTGTATGGGAGGAGTAAAATCCACATTGCTCAAATTAAAAGTGCCTGGAATGTTGGCCTTGTATTAATGGCAAGAGGAACTCTCTAAATCCAGGAGTGCTCGCATGGACCATCCAGCACATGAATGTTGGCAGGATTAGAGTCTAGAGGTGGAAAACGTGACCCAAATGACCAAAAAGATGCTGCTGAGATGACTTGGGATGTCACAGGATGTGATGAGCCCCTGTACAAAGGGCCGCTGCAGCCCAAAGGATTCAGGGATTCACCTGAAATGTTCAGGGGGTAGAAGGAATCCCAGTTTTCAGCCCTGTATGTCATAACTGACCACACTGTTTTATTTATCTCCTGGGTGGCCGATCATTTCAGATGAGGAATGAGGAGACAATTCATTCTTTAGAAGAATCAGAAACTGTCAAGAGTCTTTGCCCAAATCTGGGTGTTAAACACCAGTATAGCATTTTGCTACTCTAAGGGATTTTTTATAACGGTTGTATATTGTCTTGTGCCTCAGCACTGACGTGTATCTTTACCGGAAGAACTGACTCAGCTTCTTTTTTTTTCCAAGTTTTATCGTAATAAAAATGCAACGTGCCTAATGTGACAACTCTGATGCTGGTCCCCTTCCAAAAACACTAACCAAGGAACATGCCTAAGAGTGACCAGCCAGTGCAGCTGGGTAATGCTGACGTGTTAGAAACCTTTTTTGTTGCGTGTTAATGTGTGAATAATCATTATTTTATGTCCCACATCAGAGTGAACTTTAATTCAGGCTTTTCCCTGGGAGCTTATAGACACTTAAATTTCATAAGGCAAAAATGCAAAGGTTGAGCAGATTTTCCTTCCCAGTCCCTTCTCCACTTTGCAGCTCAGGGGAGCAGCTGGTTCCCTCTTTTTGTTCTTTTTTTAGCCTCTTTTGAAAAAAAAGGAAGTCCTAGGGGAAGGCAGGTTCAGAAATCACCGTGGCTCTGCTCTCAGCCCACAGAGTCCCAAGGGAGACAGGAGCTGCAATTCCACCCCTTGCCCAAAAAGCCAAGTTTGTCCCATCTCCCACCACACCGCGGCAGCTTGGGAATTGGATGTTCCCAACTGCTCAGCTCCTGGATGCCAGGCACAACCCAACTAGGAAATCTTGGCCAAATAAAAGCCAAAGCCTTGTTTGAAGGCACCCTCAGCCTTGTGCTCTCCTCACCCTTCCAGCATAACAACCACTGGATGTGGATCCCTTATCCTGGGTGCTGTTATCTTCAATTCCTCTGCCAAGAATGCAGATTTCCTTCTTTCCAGGAACACAATTGAGAAACCTTCTCCCACTAGGCATATTATTTGGTATTTCCAAAATTTGTTTTCCTGGCTTGAGCTCAGAGTATCACATTTCAATTGCTTCAGAAGAGGTTTCTGGTTAAGGGCTCTGTGCTCTGGCTCAGGGAAGGTTTTCACTTGAATACTCTGGTGGAGGACATTTGTTTACCCTGGTTTCCATCCACTTGCAAATCTCTGAGAGGGTTTTTTTTTAACAGCCTCTGTAGATCGGCCAAGAGTTAATCAGACAGTGGGAGTCAAGCTGTGTTCCCCTGCGACACCAGAAAGATGGTGTGTTCTTGGCTGTTGTGGGTTTTTTTTAAATCCAATATCTACCTCACATTTAAAAGAACAGCAAAAGAAAACGATAATTTTATTATTATCATTTTCTTTATCATTTTCTATTTTAACTTGAGCTAAGCAGAATTCAGTTTTATTGCCATTTTACTCCGTGCTTTGCACATTTAGGGCAATAACTTGAGATGACATCTTCGTGGTCTGAATACACTGGCACACGCAGTCCCTCCACGAACATTATGCTGCACTTTGGCTTTCTTTAATCATATACAAAGTGTCTGCTCGCAATAAATCTTTAGGCTCCCTCTCTGGCTTGGGGGAGCAGAGTGAAGGCTGCACAGCCTGGGGAGGGTGGGGATTACAGAGGTGCTTCTCTGCCAAGGGTGCAGAGGGATGTATATAGTGTGAGTTTTATTTTCTGGCTAAATGCAAATAAGGGAACAAAACACTTGGGAAAAAGGATAATTGCACTGCACCCGCACTCTGAGGTGGGTGGGCAAAGCTGTGCAGAACCTCCAGAGGGTTTAAATTCACAAATACACACATGGCCATGAATCTTGAAGGAAAGGTGAACGTCACCTTCATCCTGTAAAGCTCCATGGAATTCATGCTCCAGAGTAGGGTGTGAGAGTTTAACACTCCCAGCCCTGATGCCCAACCTCGGCTGGATCTGCCCCTTCCCAGCTTTGTTCTGGCCTGAAGACTCTTTTTCCAGCTGGGGACACATTCAACATCCCAGTTAATACATCCAGGTTTTGGGAAGAGCTTTGAGTTCACTCGGGCAGGCTGCGAAGGTTTGTCCCAAAACCTCTTCCAGGAAGGAGAGTGGAAGTGACAGAAGGTCCAATGCTGTAAAAATCTCAGCTCCTGGACAAGGAGCTGAATAAGGACCGTTTTTCCCACCCCACTCAGCATCTGCCAGGAAATCCGAGCTCCCCTGTTGGAATTCTCTCTCATGCCAACACCAGGCATGATTCTCTTCCAAAGTGGGAACTTCGCAGCGACACTTCCAAATTCTTGTTGCCTTCTTGTTGCCAAATCCTTTGGAAAAGCATGAAAGGCATTGCCTGAGAGATTAAACCCTCTTTATTGAGCAATCTAAGTCAGCAGTGTTTGGGTTTTCTATTGAATTATGAACTGAATTTGTCCAGCTGTTCTCCTTCTTGCACAAATCTTGTTGCGTTCTTCCATTGATTGTAGAGTTTTATATTAAAACGTCAAAAAGGCACTGAAAAAATGTTTGCTGCATATTTATTGCTCCTGTACATAAAGATGTCTTCGTTTTATGTAAAAGAAATTGTAAAATTCATGGTATTACGTTTAAATCTCTTGTACTTCATGCTGTTTCTTTTAGAAATGGAGTTTATAGGTCGCTCTTCAAAATGGACTTGGTGTCTTAAGGCAAAAAATAAAATTAATTTGATTCATATTTATTCCTCATTGTATATTTATTTTATTAGCACCCACCCATGCTCATGTTTACAGCTGGGAAGGGCAGATATTTATTTACCCATGCCAAAATATAGGTTTTGTTCTATGTGTTTGCTCATATGTGTTGGGGGGTTTATATAATTTCTATTATTTTTATCTCTCTTAAATTATAGAATTCATATAATACATTAATTATATTCAGAATACGCACAGAAAATTATTAATCCTAACATTTCAAGAGCTGTGAAATTAAGCCCTATTGATCTGAACACAGGCTTCAAATATATTTATGAGCATTTAAGGGCTTAAAATAATTTTGCTTCACTGGTTTATGACTGAGGACTAGGACAGTAATTTTTAATTCCACAAGTTAAATTCTTTTGCACTAGATATAACTTAATTTCGCCTTCATTTTTAAAAGTGCTCTCACTAACAACACCCTCTCCAAAAAAATAGAAATCAGTGCATCCCGAAGGTGCTTCTGAATGAAAAACTCCCATTTATCTGCTTTCTACTCAACAATAAGAAGATTATTTAGTAAAACCTTGCTGTGTTTGGAGACTCCTTTAGAAACAGCATTTATGCCTGAGAAAATAAGAATTTATGGGGATTAACTAAATTACTAATTCTCAAAATAAGATCCATTTGACCAACCCCATAAATTGCTATTTCTGTAAAGGAATAAGTAACAAAGGGGAAAATTAATTCTGTTTTGTACCATAATGAATTTTGTTCATGGGTGTCAGCTGGAGTTACAAAAGTAGTTCCAACCTGGAATTCCAGCAGTAGTCTGGATTCTTCTGGAGTCCAACAGTGATGGCTCAGCTCTCTGCCAGGGCCATCTCCTGTCTCAGTTAATTCCAGAGATTGCAGAAGTAGGAATCAGGCCCTGCCCCCTGTTTCTGAGCAGGTTCCTGTTTGGGTGAGAAATCCACAGGTTCACATGTTCACAGGTTATTTATTCTGAGTTGGAATGGACCCACAAGGATCATCGAGCCCAACTCGAGGCAAGGAGGATTGAAAAAGATCTTCTCTTCACTAAAAGGACAGGACTGATGTCCAATGGCATCCTGGCCCGTGTCAAGAACAGTGTGGCCACAAGGACCATGAAAGTGATTATCCCCTTTACTGGGCACTGGGGAGGCACCTCAAGCCCTGTGTCCAGTTCTGGGCCCCTCCTTACAATAGAGACATGGAGGGGCTGGCGCTTGCCCAGGGAAGGGGACAGAGCTGGAGCCCCAGGAGTCACTGACAGCCTCATCACCTTCTAAACCAGTTGGTATTATTTGTTCCTTCAGCTTCCTGTAGGAGGTTCCTTAAATTCTTTGCCACTGGTGAGAGCACTCTTCCCTGTTTCAACCTGTTTCAACATGCGAAGAGCCCTTGAGCCTGGGGCTGCAGCTCTCACCTGGGGCACAGGAGGCACAGGATCAGCCTGGGACAGGTTCTCTGTCTTGGCTGAAGCTCTGGAACACGACACTTGTATGTCAGCATTCATGTTCCCAGTTGTTTATCATTCAGCAACCTGAAAAACCTCATCAGAAGCCACAATCGATCTTCTCTCCCTCCCACAGAGATACAGAGGCTAACTTGTGCGTCTTTTTGGCCACCAGAGCAGTCAAGGAGCCACAGGAATTAGCAGGAATGCCAATAACCCACAGACCTGGCTCCCTGCACTGTGTGAGTCCAGGGAGATCCCTGCTAACGCCCTGTGACTGTGATACTGGGACACAAAGGGGGATGAATAAGGGATGGTGTCAGGCAGCTTCCAGACTCTGATAAATCCCACTGAACAAGTTATTTCCTCCTACCCTGCCCTCCCCCATTTCTTACGTATGTATCACTGATCTGTGAGATAGAGGAGATAGAGCTCAGCCAGGAATTTCTGTCTTGTCACTGTTTTCCCCTTTGGTGGCTCTCCCATCTGGCTCTTCAGCCAACACAAATACCTTCTTATTTGCTTTCCCTTTTCCCTGTTCCCTTCAGGACAGGCAATCACAGAGCCAGGGACTGCTGGGAGCCCACCCAGTTCTTTGGGAGTCGTGCTCCAGCAATTAGAGGAGTGTGGCAGAAGGCTGCTCTCTGCCACTTCCCAGCTCCCCACAGCAGGGATTTACGAGGAACTCCAGAAATCACAGCAGCAGGCTCAGACAGCAGAGTCACGGCTCCTCACCACCCTGCTGTCACTGTCAATTAGATGGACAGGGCCTAGAGAAAGCCTTTGGCTCAAGCAGCAAAGTTCTCACTTAAGTCAGAGTCACATAATCATCAGCCTGAACTCTTGTGTGTCTAGAACAGTTTTTCTTTGGGTCCTTAAAGGAGTCAGAACTGACTAAGAAATTTGAAAAGAAAATAATTATAAATATGTGACTCTAAGTCTGTGTCACTCAGCTTCCGTGACAACCACCCCAAATAACACATTGTCACAGAGTGGTTTGGATTGGAAAAGATCTTTGAGATCATCTCATTCCACCCCCTGCCATGGACAGGGACACCTTCTACTATCCCAGGTTACTCCAACCTGCCCTTGGACACTTCCAGGGATGGGGCAGCCACAGCTTCTCTGGGCACCCTGTGCCAGGGCCTCCCCACCCTCACAACCAGCAATTCCTTCCCAATATCCCAACTCTGCCCTCCAGCAGTGGGAAGCCATTCCCCCTTGTCCTGTCCTTCTGTCCCTTATCCCAAGTCCCTCTCCAGATCTCTGGCATTCCCTTTAGGCTCTGGAAGGGGCTCTAAGGTCTCCATGGAGTCGTCTCTTCTCCAGGTGAACACCCCCAGCTCTCCCAGCCTGGCTCCAGAGAGGTGTTAAGCCTCAGTTTCCCTCCATACCTTCAGGGATCAGCACATCCACACACCTGAGCAGCACCACACACCAAAGTACCGACTGCAGACCCCCCTCTTGGCCTGAAACAACCCACCCCCAACACATCCACACTCTTCTCCCACTCTTCCCTTCATATTCCTCTCCATTGCACCTGTAGGAGCAGAAAAGAACGGGGTTTATGTATTACAGAATCACAGAATATTCTGAGTTGGAAGGGACCCACAAGGATCATCGAGTCCAACTCTTAACACTGTCTCCCTGGCAGGAATTGAACCCAGGTCTCCCACACACATGTAGTCAATTAACTCTCATTAACACCTTCGTGACACCAAAGCAGGTGTCACTCCCTGCTGTGAGCCCACTGGGATGTGTCACTGCCCTGGAAGGACTTCCCTAACTTGGCAGGTCTCTGTTCTGCACCCTCCTCTTCAGGGAAATGCAGCATTTAACAAAACCACACTGAAACACTGAAGCAAAGCCTTGTTGCCTTCCATGGTGTCCTGAGGATCCAGGATCCCTCTCTCCCACTGCTTGAGCCCAGCCCACAAGCCATGTCAGGTTCCCATTCCCTTCATTGCTTCTCTGCCTGCACATTCTGATCGAGGTGTGGTGAAGAAGGACCTGCCAGGAAACCTCTGCACCTTCCTTGGAAATGGTGTCCTGATCCCCATCCAGGGGTGGCAAAAGTCTCTCCCTGCACAAGTGTCTTTGTGCTCTCAACAGGAATATTCACTGTTTACACTGGAGAATATATTGTGATTTACTCCTTGGTTCCCCTGCCTTTCCAGCTTTCACTTTAGGTACTCAAGGACCTAAAGCAGCAACCTCTGATCCAGCCAAATTCCAATGTCTTGTCCATGACAAATGGAATTAGTTATCGAGAACAAGCTCCAAACATCCCTGTGTGCTCTGATGCAGTCACACAAAATATTGTTTGTTTTCTCAGGAATAACTGATCTATTCCCAGAAAATCAGGACCTCTGCTGTCTGTTTGCCTGGGGGAGGTTGATTTAACCAGACTCAGTCTCCATCAAACGAGTGTTCAAGGCTCATCAGTGTATTTATCCTGGTAACATTCCTGTCAGATTGGGAAAGTCTGCTTTTGCAAATGGGGAACCATGGAAACATTAAATGACTCTGCTGGAGTCACACAGGAAATTTGTGGTGGGAAAGAAAAGGGAACCAGAGAGGTCTTCCAACTTGTCCCCTAACCTCTTCCCCATGGCCTGACACCCTGAGGTTGTTGGTCAGGGCACAGTGAGAGCCTCCAGCGTGTGGCCGGTGTGGAATTCCCCCTCCTCCACAGGCTGAGTCAGGGGTGGGCACTGCTGTCACCCTGCTCTGCAGCACCCACTGCCCATCCACCCCAAAACCATCCCTGGAGTGAGAAACAGGAGCAGGAGGTGAAGTAGCCCAAGAAAAAACAAGCCCAGTGTCCTCTGGGGCCAGCACAGAGCCTGGGCTGTCACCTGTGTTCCCTCAGTCACCAGCAGTGGGAGATGGGGCTGGGACCCGCTGGCTCTGCAGTGTGCAGCATCCCTAGGTCCAAATATCCATTGGACTGTTTTCTGTCACTGAAAAACACTTTCAAAACACATTTTTCTTCTCAAAAAATTGTCACTTTGGAGGGTTTTACTTTGAATTAATATGGGTTGTCTCTGCTCTGGGATGAAAGTTATTGATCCAGTCCTTGATTATCATCATCAGTCTTTGTTCCTGGTCTTATTATCAACTACAGAGGGTGAAAGTCTGTAATCAGGGACTGCAATTTATGGCCTTATTCCAAAGAGTCACCAGCAAGGCAGCCCTTAGCATGGATGCCACCAGAATTCCAGCTGGCTGCAATGTTGCTGGGCCACCTGGAATTAGCAGGGAGCCTTCAGGTGGAGGGACATGAGGAACCCTCCAGCCTCCCAAAGCCTGCAGGGAGGGTGAGCCTTTCCAAGGTCAGGGTTTCCCCAGCACTTCCCCGGGGCTTCCTGCAGAACCACGGGAGCTGGTAGTTAGTGGTTAGTCAGGGACAGTAATAAATCCCTCCTGCAGTTTCTCAGGAATAAATATCTGTCCCAGGGTTGACATCTGCTGCAAGGTGAGGGAACTTTAAGAGGCATTTATTATCTTGTAAACTGGCTTGATCTACTTTTAGAAATCCACGTTCCCGTCTGGTTATCCACCTCTGGATAGAGCCGGGAGCAGTGCAGAGCCAAGGAGACCCCAGAGCACATTTGGGCCTCCAGGTAGAAAGCTGCTGCTGGGAACCTGTTACAACAGGTGTAACAGCTTGTTAGACCTGTTGTAACAAGTAGGAGAGATGTGTGACAGTGAGTAAATACCAGGGGCTGTTCAAGAATGGTGTGTGAAGTCCCCCAAATATCATTCCTACGAGTCTCCTGAGTGCCTGCACCTTTCCCAGAGGGGACAGGCTGCCAGAGCCCTCACACACACATGGCCATCGTGCAGAGAACCCCAAATTCCCTCCCAGACCTCGTGCATGGATGAGACTGATGCAGATGGCTCCATGCCATCCTGTGGCTCCTTGTGAGAGACACAAACTCCAGGTGTTGCAGCTGTTGCAGCTGAGTATCCATGTCCCCATCCCAGGAAACCACAATGGTTTCAATTAGATATAAGGAGTGTTCATTCCCAGCTGGACTCCACTGGATATGACCTCAAGGCGTTACTGGGTTACACCCTTGGACACGTTAACTAGACGCAGCTTATGGAACAAGAAATGTTGTCATGTGGCAAAAGGTCAACCCCTGCAAGTCTCCTGAGCAAAGGGAAGGCTTGAACAGCTCCTTCCTGTCCATTTTGTCCTCAGATGTGTTTCTCTAAAGCAGATCTGGGAGAGGAGCTGGGTTAACACCCCAAATCCTGCAGTTTGTCAAACCAAACAGGAAAATCTATGGTGAGCTGGTTTTGCTCATAAAGGGGGGTTTGGAATGAGATGAGCTTTAATGTCTCTTCCAACCCAAACCATTCTGTGCTTTCTGTAGTAAACACGGTGGCCAGAAGAAGCATTTACCTTCTTCAAGCAAGAGAGGAGGGGGAAAATTATTGTAGGCCTGACTTTAGGCCTGGGGCTTGTGGCAGGACAGACTCATCGCCGGTCTCCTGAGAGCTTTGCACAGACCATGCTCTGCATTTTCCAAATAATCTATATTTTTTAATAGGAAGCTTCAGGATTAAGTGTCTGAAGTGTATTTTCTTTGCTGATCTTTTATTTGCCCAATCCTCCTCTAAAATAGCAACTAGCTGAACAATATCTGACAAAGCCATAAATGCTGCACATAGTCAGCATGATGTTAAGGTTATTGCTCTCTGGGGAGTTTGGGATGCTGGACTGGAGCTCTGTTTGCATCACGATTTGCATCAGGACAGACTGGCTAACGCAGTGAGTAAAGCCTGGATGATTGCTGGAGAGTGCAGGACAGCACAGCTGGCCTTCAAGAACAAACTTGCACTTCTGCATCTGCACTGACTGGGGGGAGATAAAAAATGGACCAACGGAGAAGGTCCATCCATTGAAACCTGCTCTGAGGAGAACATTGCTCAGTCTCCAGAGCAAAAATGACCTGCAGAAGGTGGTAGCTCATTGACTGGCTCAGCAGGGCACTGGTCATGTTCTAAGACATGAGGATGTGGGAAGGATTCCCATTTTCCGTTTGGTTTTAGCCTAAACTGACCAAGTGTTCACACACAGAGGTTCACAGAACCATGGAATGGTTTGGTTTGGAAAGGATCTTTTAAGGCCATCCAGTCTCATGGGCAGGGAGACCTTCCACCATCCCAGGTTGCTCCAACCTGGCCTTTGACATTTCCAGGGATGGGGCAGCCACAGCTTCTCTGGCCACCCTGTGCCAGGGGCTCACCACTGTTATTGGAAAAAGCTTCTTATATCCCATCTAAATTATTTTTATTTTAGTTGAAAAGTTTAAAACCTTCCCCCCTTATCCTCTCACAACTGGCCTTGCTAAAAAGTGTCCCCATCTCTTAAACAAATCCCCTTTAAGCACTGAAATGCCACAATAAGGTCTCCCTGGAACCTTCTCTTGTTATATAAGATCTCTCCTTGAACAGCTCCTTCCTATCGATTTTGTCCCCACTCATTGTTTTTTTAAAGGATAAAACATTTCCAGACATGCATCCCAAGGATGTTGGAGATTAAACTCAGCCACTAAATAAACAAAGTGTGTCCAGGACACAAAAAAAAACCAAGGACATGAAAACTCTGGGGCTCTGTGTGCCCATCCCACAGCAGATGTCACCAGAACCTCTCACTGAGGACACCAATGTGTCCTTTCAATAACTTTCCCTCCCCTAAAGCAAAATTTAGGACATGGAATGGATGAGGGAGAAGGACTGGGGCACCCTGTGGGCAGAAGCTGGGAGCTGGATCAGAGATTAAAGCAGCTTCTGTTCCACGAAACAAACACAAAACAAAACCAAAAGTTGAATCTGAGTTTAGGCTTCTCCTTCAAGACAAGTGAGCAAACTGCGATTATTCACGTTGCTGTGTTTGTTTTGGGGTTTCTTGGGGGTTTTCTTTTGGTTCCTCGAGACAGGCAACTTCTATTCAGCTCAAAACACGCGGTTGGGAATTGCATCAGACTTTCCAAACACAGCCAGTCACCTGGGACTTGTCTCCTCAGGTCACTGAGCAGGTGGAAAACCCACATCCTGAGTTTCTCATCAACCTCAGGCTTTGGGAACCTCTTTGAGGGGCAGGATTTTGGGATCATTTCCTGGAGCACCTGGAGCCACTCACCTGAGCAGGGCAGGGATCACCTCTGGAGGCAGAAGCAGCAGGATCCTGGAGAATTCTGCAGTCAGAGTTACAGAAGAGCTTTTTTTCTCCCAGGAAGTTCCCTCTGGATCTCCCTGACATGCTCTGGGCTGGCTCTGGGTTGGTTTAGTTTCAACCTGATGTTTCGAAGTTTGAGGTTTGGGAAAACGTGGTGTTCAAGGACAGCTACTGAAAACCTCTCTGTGCTGGTGTCCAGGAATTCTACACCCTTCCCTACCTCTAAGAAAGGTCTTGTGCATTCCATGTGGAGCTTCCAGGGTTTGCTTGTCCTCTTTAAAACCCAGCTGGGAAAAACACAGGAGTAAAAAAATCCAATTTCATCTTTCTGTATTTGCTCCTCAGGTAAAAGAACTCCAAGCTTTGAAATGTTTAACCTTCAAACATGCAGAACTAGTTAAGCAAGGAGGGGGTGATTTCCTATAAAATAAGGTTTTTCTCTGAGCAAATTTGCTGATGGGAACACTGAGAGACTTGTAGCCTTAAAGTCCTGGTTTATTACAGTCAAAACCAGAACTTGCACCCCAGGGTAATTTCTGACATTTGACTTGGTTTTGATTTACTTTAAAGTAGGATGAAAACGAGAAATATGGAAGTTCACTGAATAAAGACACCCGAGAATTTTTTCTTTGAAGAAGGTGACACAAAAACTTCTGTAATTTCTAAACAAATATATTTGCTTTCTAAAGCTGGTGTCTCCAAATGCCTCCCACACAGATATTTCCCCCTCTTCAAAAGATGTTTTGCTCTAAAGCATAAAGGTCCCACTAAAAGCACCTAATTCCCATTAAAAATACCCAATTCAGTGTCGATGTCTCATATTATTCTTTGAAGTGAAAAGGTTTTATTCAACCTATAGATTAGATCCTGAACACCAGTTGGTGGCTGGGTTTTGAAAGTATGAAATGAGAAAATGACAAAGAATTGGGAAAGGTATCAGCAAACCAATAAATAAATAAATAAAACCCCACAAAGCCTTCCAAATTTTACAAGGTGCTTTCCCACAGAATATTTTAGGGCGTCGAAAAGAGGAATAAAAAGGTAGAGAAAAACTTTGCAAAGGTGAACGAGCAGAAGGGAAAGTCACCTACAAAATTACCTGGTTTCTCTGCCTGCTTGTTTTGCATAAAGCAACGTATCACCTCCCAACTGCAAACGTACCACAGGGTGAAATTCAGGGTTAAAAAACGGAGGCAAAAGTTGCACAAACTGGTTAATTGTTTGGTTCCAAGTGCAGCAAATTATTGCTGGAAATTTGGTAGTCTTTCCCCTACTTTTTGAACAGTGAAATTAATGTCTACTTTGACCTTTAACAAATAACATCTCAAACAGCCTCATAACCAGCAGGGACCACCAAGTGTCACCACCACATCCATCTTCTTCCTTTTCCTAGGATCACTGGAAGCCTGCAAGACAGAGCTGGTGCAAAGTGTCCCTGGACTGAAACCTTGACATAATCATAAATAATTCCCTTGTTTCATGTTGCATTTACCAAACCTAATTGCCTTTGGCTTGCAAAGGACATGATACTCACTCCATCAGTCCTGGCTGAGGGGTTTTTTTGTTTGGTGTGTGGCTGTGAGATGTAAAAGACTCCTGCAGGTGATGAGATCTTAAGGGAAAGGTGGGGAATTTACTTTTATCCTCACCTCATTAAATCTTACAGAGCAGGATGGTGAGTTTATAGCGCCTGAAGAGAAGAGCACATCCCTCAGATGGTTTTCAGGTGCCAAGTGGACATTCAGGAGCCTGGCAGACTCCTCCAGGCGCTGCTGGGGGCAGGACACAGCAGGGATGTCCTGGAGGAGACAAACTTTGGGGCACATGTGGAAATGGAGAAGTGGGATGTCCCAGCCAGCCACGGGCAGGACACCAGCCCAGCAGTGGAACCTCATGGGCAGCAGACAGAGGAGAACAGGGTGACCACAGGCTGAAAACAGAAGTTTCATTTAAAAAAATTCATGAGGTCACAAATTTGACTCATGGCATTAGCCAGAGGTGGGACAGGGAGGACTTTTTTTTTTTTTTACTTTTAAAAGTAATTTTTTCTCCTGTTTCAGTTGAAGCGGAGACTAAGGAACTCAGCACATGAGCTGAGCCCTGCCGAGGATGTGGCTTCAAGCTACACCAGAGGAGGTTCAAGTTGGACAAGAGGAGGAATTTCTTCAGAGAAAGTGTTGTTAAACATTGGAAGGGGCTTTCTAGGCAGATTTGGAGTCCCCATCCCTGGAGGTGTCCAAGGAATGGCTGGACGTGGCAGTTGATGCTCTGGGCTGGGGGACAAGGTGGGGATGGGGCACAGGTTAGACTCAGTGATCTTGGAGGTCTTTTCCAATCTTAATGATTTTATGAGTCCATAATTGTGTGTATTGTCTTTCAGAACCAACATATGTGACATCAGAGACAAACTTCCCTGCTCCAGAAAGTACAACATCATTTATCCATTGCTTATTTACATGGGCCCACTCTAAATCCACCATAAATCCACAATTAATCCACAACAAATTCACAATAAATACACAACAGCTGTGTGGGCAGCACCCAGCACTCCTTGCCCTGTGGGGCCGTCCTGTTTCCTCTACAGTATAAACTCTTTCAGCCCAACTGGACACAGAAACCTCGAAATGAAACATTCCCCATGCACAGGTACAATATTTGCAGTCCACAGACTCCAGAGCCCTTCCCTTCCCGTGCAAACACCGGCCCACAAAGGGATTAATCATTCCTCAGAAACAGCACAACCCACTGCAGAGTTATTGGCACCTCTCCCACCTCCTTCAAGTCAGGGAACTCTTGGCATTGCTTGACTCATCTTCCCAGTACGTCTCTTCAAGCCCGTACTCATCACCTGCCAGGTAAAGAGCCAACAAGACTTTCACTTCTCCAGTTTTGGCCAAATCAAATATCAAAAATCAGATCACCAGTTGAACCCATTCCTTTTTTAGCACAAAATGCCCTTTTTTTAAGGATTCTCCTAAAAAATAAAAGAATTTCCTGGCCTCTCTGTCCATTTGGGATGGGAACTTATGAGAAGGGCAGTGGCAAAATGCAGCAGCACTGCCCTGGTGTTTGCCCAGGAGCTGAACTCTGGGATTCTCGGACCCAAAGCAGGTCAGGCCAAAAAGTATGTACTTTAAAAATAACACATTTACAATGAAAAGGCCATGAATTCACTACTTATTTTCTTTTGAAAAATGATGCAAAATTGTGGTTTTGCTAGCATCCCAGTAAGGTTTGGCTTTGTGCAGAAGAAAGGAAACCAAAAGGGAGGAGTAAGAGAATGAAATGGGATTTGAGAAGCACATGACCTTAGACAAGAGATTAACCAAAAAGAACATTTTTTTCTGAGCACAGTTAGACCAGGAACTGAGATCTAGACCAAGTATCACAAAACTGTGAATGTCCAGGTCAAGAAATAAGGATGAACATACCTTTGCTTACTAACTTGTACCTCAGCCTGAGACAAGATGTTCCCAACAGCCTCTTCAACGAATTAAATATCTGTACAAGCCTCCAGATCATTTGCACTGAAACAAAACCTGTGGCACTTTTCCCTCAGGATCAAGTGAAGTGAAAACAACTGCACAGTTGAAACTGGATACAGAGCATCTGTGAACATGAAGTTAAGGTGAGAAATAAATCTGAATATTGTTCTCGGTGATGGTCTGTTAGCAACTCTCCTACAAAAGGGAGTCAAAGACAGAACCAAAGACTCAGGTCAGGCAAGTTCTGCTCCCATCCATGGCCTAAATCAGGATCTATCCTGAAGAAAACATTTTCTGGTACTGTTTTTAATTTCCAAGAGTGGTGGTAATTTTTAAAACAACATTGTCCAAGCAAGAATTTCTCAAAATATGTTTGTGTTTATTCGTCCCTCACACGACCTCAGTGGAGCTGCATTTTCATTTGGCCTGTTCTTGCATCATTGCAATTATTCGTGAGGCAACAGCTTGAACCCCTTCCAGCTGAAACTGTAGAGATCTGTGTATAATGAAACTTCTTCCAACACTGGAGCAAAGGGTTTAGTTTTCATTTTACCTGAGGGGACTTGAAGTTCTTTACAGCAACTTAGAGACGGAGACGGGTTAAAAGAAATTCTTGTCAACCTGATGTTTGTAAGTGTGGCAAATTCCTTGTGTCCTTCTCTAGAACCCACCGAATAAAGTTCATCATTCCGAAAGAATGAAGATTTTTCTTTCAGAGCTGCAATTCAGCAGCATTTGTGGTCTCATCAGGATTTCCATCTATTCCTGGCTGTGGTTGACTCAGTGTTTGTAAGAGAGCCCTGGAGCACTGCTTGAGTCAGGCATTGGACATCAGCTCATGCACTTTTCCCATCCCAAACTCACATTTTGTGGTTTGTCTAACATTAACTACATCACCATTAACAGGGTTTTTTCACACATGTAGTAAGCAAAAAAAAGGGTGTCAGTTATGGGAATAGAGGATTTCTACCCATGGGTCTCAAATCACACATTCTGTGCTACAAATCTCATTGAAAATTCGCACATTTTATTTATATTTATAGCACATCAGCTATTCATCTCAATCGCATAGATTTAAAATATCCTGCAGTGATATAATGGTGAACCTCAAAGAGTGAGTGACTAAAAAGTACAGTGGCTCATGTTACAGCCTTAATTGTTCCAACATCATTAAAGACTTGCACTGGGATTTTAAAGTGCTGAAGATTTCCAATGGCAGATGGAAAAATTGAATCAATTCTATGCTCTCCTAAAAAACTTATTCAGCTTTGAAAATCCAATGGATTAAATGCTGATTTCATGTTGTTTTCTGTGTTCAGTATTTGTTACTCATCAGGAACTGTAGTGATAGAACAAGGGGGAATGAGTTATGCTGAAAGAGAGCAGGTATAGATGGATATTGGGAAGGAATTCTTCCCTCTGAGGGTGATGAGACCCTGGCACAGGGTGCCCAGAGAAGCTGTGGCTGCCCCATCTCTGGAAGTGTCCAAGGCCAGGTTGGAGTAACTGGGACGGTGGTTGCTACCCCCATGGCAGGGGGTGGAATGAGAGGAGATTTAAATCCCTTCCAACCCCAACCATTCCATGATTCTATAAATCATTTAACTATTAACCCCATCACACTGGGGAATTTCAAATAAATTTGCTTTTTGTCTGTTGAAATTTGCATGTAGCCCGTGGGTTTCCTTGAACAGAAACTAGGAAAATTGTGTGTGTATTAAGTGAAATTCACTCCAGAAGGACCCGACATCCTTCCCAGGATGTCCCAGGCAGGGGACACAGGGTCACAGACTCAATTCCTTGGGGCATTGCCCTTTGCCTGTTCCTCCCTGGGCTGGACAAGGCCTGGAGCTCAGTTCTGCTTTAGCAGAAAGGTGGAAAATCACATTTCTCGTCCTCCTTGGGGAACTTTTCCGTAATGAAATGAAAAGAAGCACCAACTAACCAAGTCTGTGTCTCGTCTCTGTTCTTTTGGCATTGAGACAGACGTTCCTGTTTCAGTCCTGTAGGAAAAGGGAAGCCAAGCTCCACTCAAGTTGTTGTTCTCTAAATGCTTCACAAATGCCAACAGATGCCAATGGAAACCTTTCCAGATCCTTCCTTGGAGTCCTCCTTCTGGGAGGAATCTGGCCATGAGCTCAGCAGTGCTGGAAATCCCCACATCAGATGGAGCTCAGCACAGAGGTGTAGGAAGGAAGGAAGGACATGATAGGAAGCCAGATTCCCCTCCCCAGAAACCACAGAGGGATAGAAGGGGAAGTAGGGAGACAGGTCCAGGAAGGAGAGAGAGGATGCACAGAGAAGCTGCATCAGCAGGAGAGCTGATGATGTCGTAATTCCAAAGCTGCCTTGCCCTTTACCTTGCCCCAGTGACATCCATATCCTGTGGTGTCATTCCCACGTTCTTTGTAAATCAAGGTGTGACTTACATCCCCAGGGCTGAGTTTGCAGGAGAAAGCTCATGGAAAATCTTAGTTCCTTGCCCATAAGGGAAAAAACAGACTTGTTTAGGGAAGGAGGGTGGGAAGCAGGATAAGCATGCCCAAAGCAATGAGTGATAGGGAGAACATGCAGAGGCAAATATTTGGAGCTTCTCAAACAGGAAAAGCCAGAGGAGACTTGGAAGGGAAAGGATACATTTAAAATGAGGAGGCTTTCTAGTGTGTCACAAATTATTTTGCATTGAAGTGATATTGTCTGAAGTGACGAGTTGGAAATTACATGTTTTATTCCTTCTGTGATGGAGAAAATGTGTTTGTCAGGGGCTCAGCCTGTTCGGAATGTGGAATCAGGGCCCACTGTCAAAGGTGATACAGAGATTTGAAAGCACTGAGAAGATGCAGAATGGATGTCTTTCAGTTCACAGTTATTACAGACAGAGTCGTGCTGAGCCAGAGGCACAGCCCTTCTTTCTGGAATAACTCCTTGTGGCCAAGGATCCCAGATTTCTGTGTGGGATGGGAAAAGAGGGTGGAATGTGACCCCTCTCAGCCACGGGAACCCCTCCTGCCCACTCTGCCCGAATTGCACAAGCACCTCCACAGAGCCAGCACCACATCTTTGGTTCAAAAAGTGATTATACTGTGTCACAGGAACAGGGTTCACCCAGGACATCTCTAAGGCTGTGAGTCCCCATGCGACTCATGCAGATCTTTCAGCAAGACTCTTCAGCCCCATCTCATGCCTTAATCCTCTAAAAATAACCCCTGTAGGTGCTGATGTTGGTATGTGCCCACAGCTGGCATCACCCACCTGGTCAAACATCTCCACTGTTACACAGATCGTGGGGAAAATGGGATTTACAGCTCCCATGGCCACACACCTGCTGGTGTCTGCACTCTCCAGGAGCTGGGCCTTTCCCAAGGACGATTTCCAAAACCTCACATGTGCCCTCTACAGCTGATAAAATCCTGTGCTGTCCCTCAGTGAATGAAGTATCACACCATGCTTGCAGGGAACTGCATCAAAGAGCTTCCAGTAAACATTTAATGCATCAGCACTTCCCAAAAAAAGTCACCTTTTCCTCCAGGGTGAGTTCTGGCCTTTTGAATTGGTAGCAGAACATGTGGGTGAGCCATTGGTCCAAGACCTCCCGTGAAACACAGTCCTGGGAGAGACAAATAAGCTCCTGACACAGGCAGGTTGGACAGCTGGGAATCTGTGATACAGATCTAGGTTGGGGCATGATCTAATCTCCTGTTAATCCTTCTAGACGTGGTTTTGGAGCTGAGGTGGGAAGGCTTTAACAGGCAGCCAGCTGCTGCAATGTCTCTGAGTAATAAAGGTCTAATTTTGTGCATTCCAGACACAGCATCTAGACACAACAGAGCTTTTCCTGAAGAATTTTAAGAAAGTAAGAGGCAAGTATGATAGTAGTGATAAATCTTGCGAAGGAGTCATTACTGTAACGAGATTACAAAACCACCCGTCTGGTTCTTAACCCTAAAGCCCAGCCGAAGGAGGAAGGCAGCCCGCGGTGTCTGTCAGCAGCTGTGCACCCCTGGGCTTGTGCCCTGACATCTGGCAAGAGATGTGACCAAAAATGCAGGGCTGGCCGCAGTACATTCTCCCTCAGCGTGAAGGTTCTCAGCCTGGAATCCACCTCACAGCACACCCTGGAGTAAGAGGAGGGAAAATCACTCCTGCCTGACACAGCACTGACCTGTGGCTGTCACCTCTGTCACCTCCCTCTTCATGGGGCTGGAAGCAGGAGGAGAGCAGAAAGGTCCCCGACCTTTGGTGTGATTCATTCCCACCTTGCCTTGGCTTGGAAGTGTCAGATCAAGAGAATCAGAAGTATCCTGGATTTCCCAGGTGTTGTTTTTAGATACGTGGCAAATCCAGAGAGCCAGAGCTATTCTAGGAAGTCACCTCCAAGTGGGACAATTGGAGTGTCCTTAACAGGCACTTGTAAAAGAACTGATACTGGACCAGGCCCACAGGTCGACACGGGCATGAATTTGCCAGACCTGCTCAGGCATGATGGACAATGTGAGGAGGAGATCCATCACCTTCCAGGCTCTGGGGAAACACCACGACAGGGGCATCTCTGAGAGGGATCAGCAGGACATCAGAGGGATGCTTCGTTCCCGTTCTCCTCGATTTCAACCCGTTATCTTTGGCCTGGACCTCGCAGACACTATTCAGCCATGTTTACATAGTTCTCTCGGAGATGTCAACATCATCTCTGCTCTTTTCACTGTTATTACCCCTTGAAGCACCGACTTGTCACACCATTTTGTCCCTTGTACATCCTGCCACGGAAATTCCCTGCAGCCCAGGGCCAGGAAGGGTTTGTGGATGAGAATGTGAATGAGAATGTGAATAAGGGCTCACAGACAAGGATGGGTGCCAGCCACGCTCATGGCCAGTGCTCCCAGCAGCTGGCCCTTGTCCCAGGGTGCAGGAAGGAACAGCTGGAAGGAGCTGGGTTGCAAAACCGCTGCTCGCTTCCTGAATGCATCTGACAGGCAGCTGGCACAGAAAGGGGAACCTGGAGAGAGCAGAGACTTGGCAAACTCAGAAATGCCGCAAAGAGGGGGAAGAGGTGAAGCCGAGCCACAGCCACCCTCACTGTGACTGTCCTGTTGCTGGAAGGGCTTTGGGTAAGGAAGAACAGGGCAGACTGGAAGAATTCTCAGACAAGGGGTGGGAATCAAATCCTGGTCAGGATTGAGCCGAGTTTTACTGGTGGAGTTTTTCCAACACATGATGGAAATGTAGGAAACAAATCCCCTCACCCACAGCAAAGGGACAGAGCTCATCACAGAGGGAGATCCAGCAGCAGATGCAGGTCAGGAAACCACCAGCTCTAGGGCTGAGAAAGCAGGTGGAGCTGGTTGTTCTGCAGGCTAAAGAAAATTAAATTAAATTACATTAAATTAAGTCATCTTTTTGCACATTAAATGACTTCCTCAGCTCAGGAGGACAAGCTGGAGGTTACAGCAGTTCTGGTCAGACACAAGAGGAGTTGCTAGGAAGAGGAAATTGCCAGAAAAAGGCTGAGTAAAACCATCCCAGGGTCAGGCATTTTAAGGCAATGGCTTTCCAGCTGAGCTATGGAATGTTGGAAATATTAATGGCAACATGTTAATGTCACATTTCCAGGCAGGTGACAAGACACAGGGGCCTTCCTGCCAAGGGCACATCCCAAGGGGAGAGCAGACCATCCTCAAGGAAGCGCCCTCTGCTTCAGGGAGAATAGAAAAGTAAACTCTGTAGTAACCAGCAAAGCAAAGGGATTGACACGCTGCAGCTCTCTGTCAAACCGATGGAGGCTGGAAACAGTCCAGAAGTTATCAGCCCTCTTTGGCTCTGTGCATGTCCAGAAAATCAGATTTTGATGAAAAGTAACTATTTCTCCTTTTAGAAGAAGGGGGGGCTGGTCATGTGAGCAAAGGAGGACACACATCACCCCTCCTGCTGCTCCTGTCACCTCCACCTTCCCTGCTCCAGGCACCGTCCACCCAAACTCTGCTTTCCAGTCAAACACTGCAGGCAGAGCCACACTCAGATACTCTGGACCATATAAATCCTGAAGCCCTTTATCTCCTCCCTCTCTGGACTATATCAATCATGGAGGCCCTTAGCTACTCTTCCCTCTCTGGATCATATAAATCCTGGAGCCCGTTATCGACTCCCTCTGGACCACATAAATCCTGGAGCCTTTTATCTTCTCTTCCTCTGGACTGTGTGGATCCTGCAGCCCTTTATCTCCTCCCTCTGGACCATATAAATCCTGGAGCCCTCCCTCTTGATTTATCCAACTGAAAATAAAGCTTTGCCATTGATCTCAGTGCTGCTTTGCTGAGCAATAAATACGCTGCCTACCAGTGAGCAAAAATGGAAAAGAAATTATGAGAGATGCCTGGATGCATCTCCTGAGGATTTCTTTCCCGGGTGGAAGGTCGTCCCTTCGCCTCCCAAAGCACAGGACTGAAATTGTAAGTTTTTTGTGTTCAATTTTGGGCCGGAGAATAAGGAGGCCAAAGCCATTAATACTGATAGAATTTTGGCCACCAGAGGGAACTTGAATTCGGGAAGGATGGGAAGTAGAGAGGCTGGAAGAGCAGCTCCATAGGTGTGTAAAGTAACAAAAAATAACGGTGTAGGGGAGAAAAAAACTGTGTCCAAGGGACTTTTTCAGTAGGGGCTCTGGGAGTCTTCCTCCCATCAGGGACCTGAAAGGGACCGAGTTAAAAAAAAGCAGATGCCAAGGTCTGCAAATCAGCCTCTCTTTGGGTCAGTAACTGGCACACAGAGGGCTGATCCTTCCTCAGAGGCTGCAGGGCCAGGCACCAGCCCAGCAGCAGTGGGAGACTCTACTGGAAGCCAGGCTGAGGTGTTCCTGCCCTTTGGAAAAGAGCAAGTAAAGCCAGGCTGTGTCCCAGTCCATCCCTGACTCCAGGCAGCTCAGCAGCCAGCACAGGAGGTGACTTCAGCTCTCACTCCTGCCTGTGATTCCCCTGCCCTCCTTCCCCACTGGATGTTTTTGCTGTTGTTCCTGGAGTTTTGCCGATTAATACCAAGTGAAAACCTGTCCCATGGCACACAGTCCTTGTTCATCACATCTTCTTGGGATGAGGCAGAGAATAAACAGGGTTAAACTCTAACAAGTTGATACGAGCCGGGCATTAGGAAATATCCTGGTGGTAAGAACAGGGATGTGGGGGCATCTGAATCAATAAATATCTAAATTTAACACTGGAGCCTCGTTTTTAAATGTCACATTGAGGCATTTCATACTGGAAAGTGTTGAAAGGTGGCACTCCAGCTTCAAAAGAAAATCAATGCAGACTTTGACAGATTGTTTGGTTTGACCTAAAGTTGAAATTTCAATGGATAAGTTATTCATAAAAACATCTGATCCAGTTCTAATTAGTGCCTTTACCACCAGCCAGGTGAAATAACTGCAGTCTCGGGCTCTGAACAAACCAGAAAAGGGAAATAAATACCAAAGCAAACAACTCTGAGCAGTCTGACAGAAGCCTCCTTGCCAGTACGTTGCGGTTTCATGAATTCTCCATCATTTTTCGCATTCCCAGCGTAAGAGAGAAAGTTACTGCAGCAGCCAAGGGCAACACAGTTTTTTAAAAGTCCTTTCAGACCTGATAAAAACAAAAGGAAGGGCACAAATCCTCAGGCTTTCCATTGTGCTGGCGTTTTAATGCCCTTTGAAGTGCTGCTGGAATTATAAACCTATCAATGAACACTAAGCAACTGAAAGGAAAAGCCTCAAATTCCAACAGTTTGTTTGTAAGGGGACATGCAGGAACACGTGGATCACACAGACACATCACCACTGGAAATACCAGCACTCACTGGGGGGAACTGGCTGCCTTGGAGGGAAGGAGAACAGAGCCTTTGGACAGGAGTCCTTGGCCATCAGCTGAACAGTGTGCTTGCTCTCCCTTCCAATTTAATCAGCCTTATGCTGCTTTAGTTAAAGCAAATTTAATTAAACCTCCACTAAATTAGTCAAAGGCGAGCAAACCAGATGCCAGTGTGAAAGAGGGACGTGAGGAGCTGACTCTGCTGAGGCAGCTGGAAACTGCAGATGTCTGGGCCCACTCCCAGTTCATCTATCCCTACATTTACACCTGGAGAGATGGCTGGGGGGGCTGGTTAATGAACTCAGCTAAAGAAAACAAAGGGAGGAGGACCCTGTCAAGTGGAAAATGACAAATCCTGAGAGAAACCCCGTCTAGAGGGGCAGGACAACCACAGAAAGGTCCCCAGGGGGAAGGAGGAGATGTTGCTCACCAAAGAGAAGTTCTCCATCCTCTCTCTAAACTAATTAATCTGGACACATATTAATACCCTGTGGAAGTTACATGAGGCTCTTATATCCCACATTCCTTTGCAACCTGGTGCTTGCTCCAGGCTCATTTGAGATGAAGTTATTTAGCTCAGACCTTTGCCAGCCCCAAAAGTCCCTCCATGTTTTTCCCAAACCATTTCCAAGCCCTTCTGGAGCTGCTCAAGACAAGACACCAACCAACAGGAGCCCTCCCACCTTCACATCTGCTCAGCCTCCTGCAGATCTTAGATCAGAGTCAGATCCTTATCTCCAGGACACCTGGGAACAAGGCAAGGAACCAAGTCTGGATTTCCTCCAGCAAAGAGTGTTGGGGATGCCTGGGAATGAACGAGGTGAATGACACACAGTCCTGGAATCATTTCCTTTCATTCCTCAAACGCCAGAAATTGCATGGACCCATCCCATGCCCACTGCAGACTGGGGAGGGGATGTGTGCAGACATGAGGGAGGTGTTTAGGTGAAAAATGCCTGAGCTGACATCAGATTTACTCTCTCAAACACTCCAGGGGCGGCTGTTGGCCAAGGCATGTTCCTGTGCCACGGGAAGGAAACCCCCAGTGCTCCTTGCCAACCAAGTGTGTCCCTGAATGACCTTTGGGGAACTCAGCTTTAGATTCCATATTTATTTGTAATATCAATTGAATGGGTAATGAGATAAAGGAGAATAACCTCAGCTACCTAAAGCTGTGAGAGTAAATCCTTGCTCTTGATGATTAAAACTTCCCTATAAACGATGGAATCTCTCCAGTCTTGACAGTCCTAGTGGTGGTTTTATCTTCCCAGAGAGGTGGGCAGACACCTCTCACAAGCCCTCCCCAAAAATTCTTCTATCAAAAAAAAAAAATCCATTTTTTTCTCAGCTGTCCATTTCCCTGGTGGGAGAAGAACCTTTCTGCCTAAACAATCACAACAGTGTGGATTGCAGTCTGGTGTAAACAGCAAAAATGCAACAAGAAGCAAGAATTTGAGGTGCAAAGTCCAGCCTGTGGACACTGAACGCCTGAAACGCTGACTCAGGCGAGTCTCACGCTGAGAAAATCTGCCTCACACCTTGTTTTTCTTCCAGCTGACAAAGTCAGACACTTAAAAGTGAAAGAACCAGCAGTCACAGCTGCTTCTGTGGGTGAGAAGGGAAAACAGAGCAGTTAAACGTTCTTTAGGGGCTCGTGCTGTAACACATCCACTCCTGTCCTGACCAGAGGGAAGGAAACCACCCTACAAGGACCTCCTGAGCCACCACTTCATCCCCTGCTGGAGAGAGAAGCTGCTGGGATGCTCCAGGGCAAGACAGCTCTGCTCGAGCACCAGCCTGGGGAGGGGAGAAGTGGAGAGAACTCTGGAGAAACACCTCCAGGATTGAAGGCAAGATGCTGAAGGGTCGATTAGAGAAACATGGCTCCAGCCCTGAGGAGCTTCACTGCACAGCACCAGGGGAAACTCTGCGAGGAGACTGCCAGAGGTGTTTCTGTTCTCATTTAACAGGTGGGTTTTTGGAGGCTGGGCTGGTTAAATTTTCTTGCTGTAAGTCACTGACCTGGTTTGGTGCTGCTGCACACCTTTGGGAGAAATGCACCTGTGCAAAACTAGTGTGAAATGGGACTAAATCAGAGCCTTCCCCTTTCCCTGGTGGGATTCTGCATCCACTGTCTGCCAGAACCATTTGTGGCAGGTGGGCAAAGTGCTGAATTGGGGCTTAATATTCACTGTGGAATTAATAAATCACCTGCAAACCTGTCTGGGTCTCAGCCAGCCTGTTCCCTGTGCTGTCAATGGCTGTGTAAGGGCTTCTGCTCCCTGAATAAATGACTTAAACCACATAAGAAAGCTCCACTGAAGCAGTTCCTTGTGCTAATATTTGCAAAGCACTTCCAATCCACGGGAGCTCACAGCTGTACTTCAGGAATCCACTTCCTACCACAGGAAACAAGTGTTTCCCTCTCTGACAAGGCAGGTAGAGCTTGGGCAAGTCAAGATTACTCCAGGTTGTCTCTGAGCATGGAAAGGAGACTGGTGTGCAACACAAAAAATTCCCTTTGTGTTGCTTTGTGTGAAAAGTGCATTCCAAGTGAATTAACAAATTAACAAATCTCCCTCCTCCCACCTCTTCTGCAGTTTGGGCAAAGTGGGAGCTGTTCAGTGCAAGTGTTTGGAGGAGTTCTCTTTCCTTCAGAAGAATACTGGAAGATATATTTCTACATTTTCTAGAGAGAGAGCACCCAGCAAGTGGAAACAAGGAGAAAAAGTTTTGAGACTTACTAGGATGGGCTTTAACTTGCACCCAGCACCTGGATCATCCCAGCAGAAACAGGGATGACAGGGATGTTCCCTGAAGCAGCAACTGCCTAAACCAGTCACTGCAGATGTGGCTGCAAACCCCCCCAGTCAGCAGCACACCAAGGCAGCTTTGTTGGGCCTACAAACACCAGCCCAGCTCACATTTTACTCTGGGCATCTCTGTTCCAAAATTAAACCTTCCTGTATGGATATTTGCCAAGCAGGGCACGGCCATGTGGATGAAGTCAAGTGAGCAATGGGTGCATCTTGTAATGGAAAGGATATTTCTCTAACTGAGAAGGTTTCCTGGCTCTGACGTGGCTGGAGCATTATTTCTCAATGTTTGTCACTTTATTGTCAGGCCACAGCCACATGCTCACCCTGAGGCCTCACACTTGGTCTTGCCCACACCAGAAGCACAAAGGGTATTTAGAGTTGGCATTTCCACAGCTGAGGCTTTCCTGATTCCAGAGTGTTCCTGCATCCTCCACCAGGGATGCAGCCAAGGCATGGAGGGAAACAGGGACTCGGACTCAGCCCCTCACCCAGACTGTGAGAAATCAATTATTTTCCGTGCCAGCCACCTACATCCCAAATGACTGCCTCAGCCTTTCACCTCTGTCTGCTGTGGCTAAAGTTCAACAGAGTTGATGGGAAATGATGAAGAAGTGCAAAGTTTTGAGCACTTTGTTTACCTGAGCAACAGAATCTTCTAGGGTTTGCAAAACGAAGCCCGGAAATTGCTCAATGACAAAACTTCTATTTGCTTTCTCCTTCCAGGCAGGCTAAAAATAAAATAAAACCTTGTGCCAGGCTCATTTCTGCTGCAAGCACACTGATCTCAGCAGAGTTAAACGGGGGGTGAGGACGGGCCTTTACCAGGTTGGGTTTTTAGCAGTGCAGCTTCCAGTCACAACCAGGGAAACAGAAACCAGTGGTGAGCCCAGCACTGCTCCCCTGGGCTCCTCATGTCCCTCAAACCCACCTCACCTCCTCCTGCTGGGCACCAACACTGAGGTGTCTGAAAGGCAACTTTTTTGTGTGTTGAAGGGAACTGAGGCAAGACCCAGCACAAACCCACTCCTGCAAGGTCCCAGCTTGGTGTTCAGGCAGGGTTGGATGCAGCTGAAGGAGGTTTGAAGCTCCTACAGCTTTGTCCTTCCTTGTCTTCTGCAAAATTGGTATCTAAATTCAGTTTACTTCCCTTGGGGATCATCCATTTCTCCTGGAAATGCAGTGTGGGGAAGAAACTGTCATTTCACCAGGGGTGAGAGGCAACACTGATCAGCCTGATGGACAAATTGCCTGTGCTTTTACCCCAACAGGGTTGTAACTGGCAGAGCCAGTGCTATTCATGACACCCCTGACCATCCCAAGTGCTGTGCCGGAGTCAGGAACACGGGATAGCAGCCCAGACTCCGGGCTTCTGGCTGGACACTCTTTTTCCAGGAATTTCTCCAGCGAGTTCCCCCACAGTGGCATTTTTTGCACCTGACAATCCACTCCAGCTTCACCCCTCAGCTGAGCTCAGGGGAAGGGGCAGAGCCCTCAGTGTGGGGACGTTCTCCTGCAGGAGATCCCACAGACAGCGATGGGAAGGAGACCTTCACCTCTCTCAGCCATGAGCTCTGCTAGGAACAGAACACAAGCACACAGGGAAGGGCTGGGTGGCCCAGGAGCTGCTGGGGATGTTGCAGAAGCCACAGAATGATCTCAAGTGTGTCATCAGAGAGTCTGTGTTGTGCTGAGGCTTGGCTGTGTCACTGATGTGAGGGGAGAAGGGAACAGGGCCCAGTTTGGTGGTTTATAATCACAGAGTCAAGTATCTTTGAGGAACTGCTTGGGTATGGCCACGAGCCAGGGGATGGCTCTTCCTTTGGAGCAAACTTCCTACCTACTCGCACACTGCGCCCCCATCCTTCAAGAGTGTCTCTCTCCATCCAAGGGATGCCAGAGGGCTACACTCAAACACTAAACCTCACAGAGCTCCTTCAGAACAGACCCTTTGGAGCCCTCAGGCTCTTGCCACACACAGTACAAAATGCTCCCATGGTCCAGCAAAAAAAATTCAGCTGTTGACAGCAGAACCAGCTGCTGTAAACCTTAAATAACTCCAAACTAAACCTTACCAGGCTTGGTGCAGGCACCTGCCTTCTTTCCGCTTTTAAAATAAGGTGAAATCACCAGTATTCTGGTTCTGGAGCTCAGAGCTTCAGGCAAGAGGTTTAATGGTTTGTCTGAGGGATAGGGTGGGATTTTCACTCTCTAATGAGCATTTCACTGGGAGGTTATTTCCCTGTGTGACAGGAGAGCGAGAACCGAGTCAATTAAGTGACAAATTTCTTTCACTAAACGGGAACAAGTGTCCCGGGGGTTGTGTTGTCACCAGGCTGGAAGGAGATAAGGCTCAGCTCCCACTGCAGAGATTTCATGAGCATTGATAATTTTAAATCCTTATGATGTCTAGCAACAGTAATTATATTTCATACCTTGGATGAATAAACACAATTCTCCAATATCTTTCGGTGTCTGTGACAAGGAGAACGTGGAGCTGCGCCTTCCGCTGGGACCGGACATGCAGGTCACTGGGCAAGGAAATAATAGATGAGTTAGACTGACAGGCAGACCCTAAAATTACTCCCAAATACGCTCAGTTCTGAGCTGTGGAGGAAAAAAAATATTTACAAAAATCAAGGACATTTAATTTATGCATCCAAAACAACAGTGTTGGGACCTTGGGAGAGTTTCTGACCCTGACTCCTCTCTCTCAGTTACCACAAACAACTTCAGCAGCCGTGTGGCAAATCATTTCAGAAAACGCATCGAAATTTCAAGCAACAACAACAAAAATTCCGTCCTATCTTTCCATTCAGTCAGATGTACACATATAAACATTTTTGGGGGCTGAAGAAAAGAAAACTACGGCGACTTCAACCATCATCTGTAGCTTTGTGGTCCCGGCAAAAGTCCCTTGGCCCTTCTTTGTCTCTCTCAGTTGCAAGTTCAGAGATCAGGTATAGGGGATGAAACTTAATCAGGAAATAAAATATTGGGTGGAAGGGAAATGCAACCAACAAGGCACGATTGTTGTTCTGATGTTGGGACCAATTCCCAGCACCCAGCGCCTCGTTGTGACCTTCAAGATAACCACACGAAAAAAGGGCTTTTCACACTCCGCATCGTGAAATGACTGACTGCTTACTCAGGCAGCGTCCTCGGGGCCAATTACTCACTCTGTCACTCCTCCTGGTTTCTTTGTTTCTTGTTCTCTCTGCACTGAAGCCCTGGAAGGCACCTCTGGGTCAGGCCCTGCTGTATCTTCATCATCATCGTGATCCCTGCACAAAGGGCACGTTAATCACCTGGAAACAAGGGGGGATTAAGCCCAAAATTCTGCATTTTTGTGCATCCTGGTCTGTGTTGGCTCCTATGGGGGATATCTGTGAAGGTGCTTCATATTCTTCGTTGTCCTTAACAACTCTGTTAGTTTTTTCCTGAAAAGAATCTACCTAGTCAAGAAATACCCACAAGCCTTGCAATAATTGCTAATAAATTCATCTCTCCCACACCTCTGGGAAGTGTGAGTCTCTCTGGCACGGAAAAAAAGGGACAGGGTCTGGAGATTGGGATCGAAGAGCAGAAATGAGCCTTTTGTCAGAGCCCACCCAGCTCATCCTTGGCCTTTATCCAAAACCACTCCCTGGGTCTCACCTGGGATCCACCAGGACACTGTGAGGAGGATCCCCTGTCACATCCTGAAGCGAGTCCCCAGCTGTGGGGCACATCTGGATTTTGACAAGGATGTTGCTCTCACTGCACTGTGAACCTCGGAGCTTCTCCTGCTTGACAGGGACGAAGAAGCTCCATGGGAGCCCCAGTGCTGTCCCTTGCTGTGACACATTCCCCTTCTCCTGTCACCTCCCTTCCCCATGGCCACCATTCAGCCCCAGCACCTTTGCCCCAGGAAGGTGAGCCATGGTTTCCAATCAACCAACCTTAATGACTTCATTAAATGATTCTTATCCCTTCCAAAGCATCAGGTCTGAACCCTCTCTTTGGGTTCTCCTTTTCCCTCCTGTCACTGCTGGCCATGACTGACCCTCCAGCTGGAAAGGTTTCGGAAAGGTTCAAAAGCATTTTTGCAGATGTATCCACAGGTCATCCAGGGGAAACTCTTGGCACCATTATGCACAAATCCATAATTAATTAATGGTGCCCTTGAGCCAGCACTGCACAGGGGTGCCTGGAGGAGGCTCCTGCCCCATGCATGGGCAGGGAGGGCAACTCAGCCCCTCCTGGGGGCAAATACCTAATTCCCAATGTGTATTTCAGCTCCATCCCTAATCCACATCATCCCCCTCTGGCATAAATATCACATCACATCCTCTCAACCTGCACCAAACAGATCAAAGCTGCCTGAAACTTTGATTTTCAAGTGTCTCTCATAAGGCAGGGAGGGACCTGCACCAAATCTAACCCCACAGCAGCCACAGAACCTTTGTGCTCTCTTCCCTCTTTTATACACAGCAAGAGAGTTTTTCCAGTAGAAAGAGCTGATCAGAATTATCTTGCCAGTTTACCTCATCACCCACAAGATTTTCCAAATTTTGCTGAGATCTGGAACCACCCCAAGAGAGCTGATAGATTTTTTTGTTTGGCTGTGAGTGCTGGCTCAGATTCCTTAATCATCCACCTGCTCTGACACGAGCCAGAGGTGTCTGAATGTTTGCACCTGAGATCCCTGAAAGGTGGATACACTTTACAATTACTAATCTCATCTGTGAGATATAAATCTGTGTGCTTTGCTTCCTGACAGTGGCAACTCTATTCATCAGATCAGTTATGATAATCCTGTTCATAAATAACTCTCCTGTTAGTATAATTAGCTGTAGGTATGAATGTGACTTGTCTAATGTGCTGATGTACAAGATTCTTCATCCAGGGTGAACTTGGGTAGGGTTCTTAACCCTGATTTCTAACCATTTGCTGGAATAAGCCACGGATAATTCCATGATAATTCCCACCCAAGGAAATTTGTCCATCCATTTGCCTTTATTGCTCTGCATCTGTCATTTTGGGAAATCTCAAGGCTGCCCTCATCTTTTGGGCTTTTCCTTATGCCCAAGCACTGCCATATCATTTGGGAACCACTTTAACACCCAGAAAACATTTGTATCAGGCTTGAGCTCCTGCTTTCACCACCAACTTCCCCTGTGAGCATAAACCACGTCTCACTCCAGGTCCCCTCCCTTTGCACACAGCTGTGAGGAGGAGATGATGTGGTTTTCTCACTTTGGTGACTCATATGTGATGAGTCTTTTAGGGGCAGGACCCTCTCCTTGCTGACAGAGCACTGGGGGCTCTTCCATCTTAACTAAACCTAAAGGAAAGATGGAGAGAGAGACTATTTACAAGGGCTTGGAGTGGCAGGACAAGGAAGAATGGATTCAAACAGGGATAGATGGGATATTGGGAAGGAATCCTTCCCTGGGATGGAGGGGGAGGCCCTGGCACAGGGTGCCCAGAGAAGCTGTGGCTACCCCATCCCTGGAAGTGTCCAAGGCCAGGCTGGAGCAGCCTGGGGTAGTGGCAGATGTTCTGTGTGACACATCTGGGCACAGCTGTGTCAGCAGTGCTCCAGCACAACAATGAGGCTACAACAGACACCTCATGGGCCACAGATGCAGGGAGGGCTTTATCACCCCTTTGCTACAGATAAGGAGCTGCAACATGGATAAACCCAGCACGCCCTGGAAGTCTCACATACCATCATCTGCCACCACATGTGTGGCAGGTCTGTTTGAGCAATGACTCTGCACAGCACCTGCTTTAGAGCACGTGCATGAGTCACTGAGAGCACCCCTGAGCACTGCACCCAGTGAAGCATCACTAGCTCCTGCAGGCACGTTTCTTTTCCAAACATCCCCTCAGGCCTGAGAAAAAGAATGTTAAAAGGGCTGGCTCTGCCCTGGGTGCACTGAAATCTGGGCACCTCTTGTGTGATGCAGGGCATGCAGCCTGCTGACAGAATATCCTGGGTTGGAGGGACCCACCAGGACCATCCAGTCCAACCTCAGCCCCTGCACAGACACCCCAACAATCCCACCCTGGCCCTGAGTGTTGTCCAAACCCTCCTGGAGCTCTGGCAGCCTTGGGCCTGTGCCCAAACCCTGGGGAGCCTGGGCAGTGCCCGACCACCCTCTGGGGGAAGAACTTTCTCCTAATATCCAACCTAATCCTCCCCTGACAACTCCAAGCCATTCCCTTGAGTCCTGTCACTGTCGCAGAGAGCAGAGATCGGAGCTGTCCCTTGGGAAGGAGCTGCAGACCCTGGTGAGCTCTGCCCTCAGTCTCCACTTCTCCATCTGAACAAACCCAGTGCTCTCAGCTTCTCCTCCTATGGCCCCTCCAGACCCCTCACCACTGTGTCCCTCCTGTGAATCCTCTCTAATAACTTGAGATCCTTCTTAAATTATGGTACCCAGAACTTCCCTCACCAGGACTCGAGGTGAGGCCACCTCAGCCCAGAGCAGAGCGGGACAATCCCCTCCTTTGAGCAGCTGACGATGCTTTGCCTGATGCCCCCCAGAACCCAGATGTCCCTCGGGACTGCCAGGGCACTGCTGACTCGCATTCAACTTGTCATTGACCCCAGGTTCCCTTTCCCTGGCACCGTTCCCATCATGTTTAGCCTTCATCCCTCTCCCTGTCTCCATCATTCAAGCAGGAATTCCCACTAAAGCACAAGAGCTTGTTTGCTTTTCAGCATCACAAACAAACCTCATTTCCCAGACTGCCAGGTGGAAGAGGCTGTCGGAGCACCAAAGTCGTCTGGAAACATGAAGCTCTTGAATAAGCAATTCCAGAGCCGTGAGCTCAGATCCAGTAACTCCAGCTATTTTTAAGTCACTTATTTTATTCAGCACAGCTAAATTTTCACTCTAGCCCAGTGCTTGATCCAGGATATAAATAGAAATTAAGCTGCAAAGTCAAGCCTAGGCCCAGCTCTCTGCCCACAGCCCTCACTCTTGGGAGGAAGGACCTGAACGTCACAGAGACCGTGACCCCTTGGCTCTGCTCACTATAAGCAAGACCATGATGAGGTCACCTGTTTATAAAGAAAAAACATCTTCTCCAGGGCAAAAAGAGGCCCCCACGTAGCTGGGTGTCCTCTTCAGGAAGAAAAGTTCCTGCAAGGTTTTTTGGTTCCCAGTATCCCGATGAAAGGGAACGGGCTCCTCTGGGTGCTAAAACTTGGTGTCTTCCCCAGCCAGGGGTACACAGAGAAAAGGATGGGGGGAGAAAATAAAACTCAAAAGCAAGTGCCAAGGAGAGAGAAGAACATATATAATATTATATAATATAATGTATAATTATATATCAATACAATCTTAAAATCCTGCAGTGGTTTGAAGTGGGAGGGACCTTAAAGCTCATCTTGTGCTTCCCCAGAGCCGCCCCTGCCCCCTAGAAAGGGCTCTGGGTTGGGTGTGTATCCAGCTGGGTGCTCGTGGCTCACCTCCTCCTGCTACTCCAGGCTTCAGAAGTCTGGGGGTTGGAAGCAGCCCTGCTCCCTGCACATGGCACAGTGTCCATCACAGGGTTGGGTTTTGCTCCTTCTGGACAAATCATTTGAGCTTCCCAAGGACCTGATCCTCTCTTGGAATTGGCATCTCCCAGCCCAGCACAATCAGCAAAAGGCTGCACAGAGAATTAGTTCAAAGGGTCACTACCTTCAGTGTTTTGTGGGGAGATACAAAGCCCTAAAACACGGGAAGGATTTTGAGAAATACTCCCGGTCATAGAGAAAACCTGGGATAATACCCAAACCACCCCAATCTCTGCAGCCACAGGTCTCTGCTCTCCCCACCATCAGCAGCTCCAGATTTCCAGAGGGAAGCCACAGTCAGGTCTCCTCTGCCTCCCAAGAATGCTGCAGTCGTTTCTTGCCACAGCCATTTGTAATCCAGATTTTCAGTGCTCCCCAGGAGCTAATGCTCTACTGCCAATGGATGTGACACCCCAGAGCGGCTGGGATGGATTAGGGACAGAGCTTTTACCAACAGAAATATGGATGAATGCTAATTTATAAAACCCCTCTATCTGCCAGCCTAAGGAGGAAATTAATTTTAAACCCATCTCCTGGAAAATACAGCGCTGGCAAAATTCATCAAAACATCATTTAATCTCCTCGGTACTTTGTCATGTTTTTATCCCATTTCTCAGGGGTTTTGGGGGGAGATGTTGTTACAAAAGAATAAGAACAACAGGGTAAGGTGGCCAAGGGAAAATAGGAGCTGGCTGAGGTTATTTCTATGAACCACTTACAGTAATAGGTTTGAACACAGAGTGTGAGCAGATGAGACCATAATTTTTAATAGGTGTATGTTTAATAATCCAAAGTCAGGGTAGAGATGATTAATTGCCTTTTCAGTGATTTTTTTATTTAGATTTATACCGAGGAGGAAATAACATTTTCCTGGACTCGATGCATCTCCACTAGTCATTTTTGAGGCTTTTTTTGACAAAATCTTTAACAGCCCAAGCCACCTCAGCCATTTAACTCCCAGCTGAGCCCTCTTTCCCTCTCACATCCTAATCCTGCCTTCCTCATTGTCTCTGGCAAACACTCAGGGCATGGCAAAGGTGGCAGGGCTGTGCAGGGAGGAGCAGCAGCACTCCAGAATCCCCAGTTCTTGGAATCCCACCACAGATTCTGTGCCACGAGATCTGGGACAGCTTCCAGTGTGCTGTGGGATTGATCCCATCAGCTTCTTCCAGCCCTTCTCCCAGAGCTGCTTTGCCCCAACCGCACATAGTGTGATACCCAAGGCCCAGAAAAATGCCTTGGCTGAGCAGGAAACAGGGAAAATGAAGCTGTTTGTGCAAGAGCACAGTGAGAGCAAAGCCAGGAGCAGAGCTGGTACCTCCTGCCCTACCCTGGGCACCCAACTGTGGTGCCTGTTCAGGAAATCTCCCCACTGGATCTTTCACATCCTGCAGATCTGGCTTATGTCCTGGTGAAAGAGAAGAGCCAGGATTGGTAAGGAGGGCAGGTTCCTCAGGATTCTGCCTGGCTCCAAGGGGAAGAGCAGACTAGGGGTGGCAGGATGGCCCCAGAGCAGGTCTTGCACTCACTGGTGCATCACCAGACCAGGGGCAGAGACCTCTGGGCACTTCTTTACTCCAGGAGACATTTTTCCCTTATATGAGTGACTCCTGAAAAGATCCTAGCCCTGGATTCCCTCACTCCAATCTGAGGAAGCTGGTTCTGGAGAAATTCTGATATGGCATTCAGACACCAGAGATGGGAGACTGGCAGGAAAAGTGCCTGAAAGTTCAGGAGTTATCCCACGGTGGTAAAACAGACCAGCCTCAAGCAGCACAGGAAGATCTCATGACACAGATTCCAGAATTTTCACTCATTTTGCCACAATTAACTCTGCTGGTGACATTTTGTCAGCGTCTGTTAAACTGTTTGCTGGACACAGGGACAGAATCCAGTGTGAGAATCTCTGCTTGACTTCTGCTTATTACCCCTCATTAATTAATCCATTTTTCCCAGCAACATTTTCCTCAGGGACACTGGGGTAGATTTCGGGATCAGGAATCCATCAGCTGCTGCTTCCAAAGGAACTGCTCCTGCTTCCAAAGGAACTGCTCCTGCCATACCCAAGGAGAGAAGGCCTGGACTGGCTCACGCAGCAGCAGCTCTGACTCAGCTGCTGCTCCTCACTGACCCACAGTAGCACCGCTGTGTCCCTGCACTCGTGACCAGATGCATGGCTTGAGATCTCACTTAATCCCAATTTCCTGCCCTGGTTTAGGTAAGCAGAGCATGACTCTTGCTCAGCTCAGTTTTTCTAACGTAACAACAACTGTGTTCTCGGGCGCTGGGGTCAAGCTCACGCCGCAAAACTTTGGCTGAGACAAATGTCACGAGCCATTCTGAGCATCCCTTGGGCCAGAGCCACCTTCACCTCCACGAGCAGCACTTGCACGGAGCAGGGGAGCAGCACATCCCACCTCTAAGGTCACACTCAGCATCATAGAATCCCAAAACGGTTCAGAGGGATCTTAGAGCTCATCCCCTCCCATCTCCTGCCATGGGCAGGGACACCTTCCACTATCCCAGGTTGCTCCAACTTGGCCCTGAACACTTCCAGGGATGGGGAGTCCACAACCTCTCTGGGCATCACCACTGCTTACCTGGGATGTGCCTGAAATCCCTGCAAAGCCCCCGAGTTGTGCCTTTGGAGTGGGTTTTCAGCATTTCCCAGTTGCACTCAGGCAGAACATCCATGAGAAGCAGCTTTCCCACAGCCAACCTGGGGAGTTCAGGCTCAGTGGGACCCCCAGTGATGGGGCCTGTGGGGCTGAGGGTGCTGCTGCACCCCAGGTCCCCTCCAGGGTGCCACAGACTGAACATGCACCAGGGTGGGAGCAGCATTTGTCCCCCTGCTTTGTTCACAGGATGGATTGTGTTACAAGGGACTTAAAAATCACCTCATTCCAACCCCCCGTGGGCCCTTCTGCTGCCACATCCCTCTCAGCAAAGGGATGCTGGCTGAGTCAACCGAATTAGAAAGTGGTTCAATTGATGTAACTTCCTGAGCTAAGGCTGATGAAAGCAGTCTGCCTTGGAGGGCTTGGTCAGGCCTTTGGGATTTTCAAAGCTTCACAACCCACAGCATGAGTCCCTCTGGAAATCTGTTGGGTGGTTCTCAAATCCCACCCTGAGATTTCAGTATTACAGAAGTTTTGGCTGGTTGGGCTTTTTGCAAAGACGTCAATTTCACCCTCTAACAGGCACAGAAAACTTGATTTCAGCCCTATTTATAATGCTGTAAATCCAGGTAAACCATATTAAACTCAAGGCAGCTGATGCCAGAGACTTAAACCCACCATGAGCAAAGTCACATCAGGTGTGTGCAGCCACCAGCTTGGCCTGCAGCCACCCTGGGCTGATTTGTAAAGCAGCCCAGAGACATTTTTCTATAAATGTTCCATTAATATTAACAGCTAAATCCCTGGCCTGCCCTAAAAACCTGAGCCCTGCCTAAGTTAGCAGTCACCATTCTGATTTAATTTTCTCCTGAGGCTGACAGAGCACAGCATCAGTGGTTGCAAGCTGATGTAGTTGCCTGGAAGTCAATCACATTTATTTCTGTGACTAACAGGGGTATAGTCAGTCCCCTGGCTAAGGACCAAGCTGTTGCTCCGTCCCTTGTCAAGGCACTGGACAAAACCTGATCAGAGACCACCAAAGACTTCCGTGCTATGACTGCTCCCCTAATTTTTCATCTGGTGGGAAATTCCCCATGAACTTTACTCATACTCATTATTCATATTCATTATTTTCTCCTTCAAGAATGATTTTGGAGGCTGCCTAGTATTCTCCCATCATGAGAAAGAGCTTTAAGTAAAACTTCAAGCTGATGCATCGATCCTTGTGCAATGTCCAGCCCATGGGGCACACCAGGAAATATTCACTTGTCAAATGGGAGAGGCCTGGTTTTTCCTGAACTTAAAGCTGAGATAACAGCCAAGCACAGCTCTGGTCCACCCTGCTCCTAATAAATCCCTTGGCACTGACCTCCCAGGCACAGCTCAGCTCATTTCACCACTTCAACTTTCCCCAGTCCCTGACTAACCACCTCCCGCAGCTGTTTAATCCCCAAACAATGGTTTCATTCATGTGAGAAGGAGGAATTCAGTCCCATTTCATGTAAATAATAACTGGCTGTTTAAACAGGACAGCCCTACCCAGAGGGAATTTCTTGGTGAGAATCCCCCGGCGTTTCCTACTTGCAGCCCTGAGGATCCTCATCTCCTGCCTCACCTGGGTCCCAACCACCAGAAAAAGTGGCCACAAGGTGTCAAAAAAAAACCAAGGAAGAGGGCAGCCATTCCTTTCTGCTCTCACTGATGTCTCCTGATACAACTTTTTCGTTGTTTCAGTCTGAGAAATGAGTAGATTTGTGGTGCAGCCACATGACAAGACCCAGTGCTGCCAGGCAAGGCACTTCCCTTTCCGTCCTGCTGCTCTGGGCTCACTTTTATTACTGGAAGTTCTGCTGTGTGTGGTTTAGCATTAGACATTAGTCTGGGGTCACTAAAAAAAACCCTCCAAACGTCAGAACTCTCTGTCCTTTGCTGATTTGGCTGCACTCCACAATTTCACTGTGGATGCGATTCCTTCCTAAAAAATAATTGCATCACACAAGGCTTGTAACAAACACGGTGGTAATGACAAAGGATAAACACTTTCTGCTTGAATATTTAAGGATCCTGGTACTACCTTTGGCCTCAGCCAAAAACAGTTCAGCCCTTGAAGTCAGGAGCTCTCACTTCTGGGAAAAGATGAACACAGATCCATAGAATCATGGAAGGGTGTGGATTAGGAGGGACCTTAAAGATCAACTCGTTCCACCCCCTGCCATGGGCAGGGACACCTTCCACTATCCCAGGCTGCTCCAACCTGCCCTTGGACACTTCCAGGGATGGGGCAGCCACAGCTTCTCTGGGCCCCCAGTGCCAGGGCCTCCCCACCCTCACAGGGAAGGGTTTTTCCATACATCTAACCTGAAATTCCACTCTCAGTTTGAACCTGGATACCTGCAAGGAGGGAGGAAAAGCATCTGCATCCCATCCAGTGATGGAAGGATGGAGGGACATCTGCCTTGCGCTCCCACGTCCCACTAAATCCAGCCTGGGGACTGGTTTGTACTGGTGTGGTTGCAGTGATGCCCTCACTGAGCGAGAAACACAACAACAGCTTTTAGAGAGAAGGCAAATCTGGGCTTCTGAATTGTTTCAGATCATGTGAACAGTTTTAGTTTTTGTTCATAATGTGAACTGACTGAAAACCTGAAACCAGAAAGTAATCAGAGAGAAGCAGAAGAGTGGGCAGCTCATGAAAGAAAATAAAGCCCAATAGCAAACCTTCCCCATTCAGAAAAACAGAAAGTGTTATAAAGACACAGAATAATTGCAAAAGAAGCCTTTCAGAAAATCAGAATGAGCAATACAACACGTAGAAATGAGGCTGTAAGGGTAAATAGTCTGTCCACGAGCCATCAGAGGACACTGTAAAGTCAAGAGACAACCAAATGGAATTTGCCAAGAGCGAACTGGGTCATATCACAGCCTTCCCGACCCAACTCTGGCAGCATGGATAAGAAGGAAGCTGAGAAATCCTGATCCATCAGGGGTTTGAGCACTGTTTGTCACGTGTGCCTGTTTTGTCTGGGTCCTTCAGGCTGCCCTACATGGCATCAAGTCACACACAAGTCCTTGAAGCTCTGTTCACTCATTTTTGTGCCTCCAGAGAAGCTCAGGGGACAGTGATCTCCATCCTGTGCTTTGTGGGCAAATCATCCCAAAATATTGCTCCTTCAGAGGGTGCCAGTAATTGCTGGAAGTGCCCTGCCAAGAATGACAAGCCCAGAGGTCAGGCCAGGTGACAGCTCCCTGCAACCAGCAGCTCATGAAACACAACTCCAGGCACCTCCTGCCTCGCCAGTCTCTGCTCACAGGGCCTGGGGATGTGCCAAGCTGGGCTGGCATCGCTGCCAGCTGTGTTCCACGGGGGACAAGCCAATCTGCTGCCTCACCCTGAGGCTCTTACAAGCCCTCACATCCTCCTGAATCCCTCCCTGGCCTGAGCATTTTCCATGCCATGGTTGTCTATTCCTGAGTCATGCTGGTGTCTCTCTCACCACAGATGTCACCTTGACAAAGGGTGGGAAAGGAACAGGTAAAGGATTTTGGGATGTTTTTCACGACAAGAGCCACAAGCACCTGAGGAATGTCTGACTCAACAGAAATTCCCCACTGTCCATGCCAAGAACAAAGCATCTGGAAAAATATGATGCCAGCTTTGGCTCCAAAAACCCTTTTTCCATATCTTGTTATCCATAGTCAAAAACAACTGTCATCCAAGAGCTTCCTGCTCCCTGAGACTCCTCCATCTCTGCATTCCACACCTCTGCAGGAAGCTCTGTGTGGACTTGCTGACATTTTCGTTATGTCTTGACTCCTCTGGGTGCCACTGAGGTTTTCCAGCACAGGGCATCAGTTGGTTGTTTTCAGCAGCACCACATTTACAGAAGTCCTCTGAGCTGCTCCAGAGCTGAGCTGGTTTGCAGTGACCCAGTCACCTGGATGATAAATGTCACCTGTCCTGACTTCTGAAGTAGTGGCAGAAGGTGAAGCAACGCTGAACGTAGATGAGATATTGGGAAGGAATCCTTCCCTGGGAGGGTGGGGAGGCCCTGGCACAGGGTGCCCAGAGAAGCTGTGGCTGCCTCATCCCTGGAAGTGTCCAAGGGTAGGTTGGAGCAGCCTGGGATAGTGGAAGGTGTTCCTGCCCATGGCAGGGGGTGGAACGAGATGATCTTTAAGGTCCTTCCAACCCAAACCAGTCTGTGAGTCTCTGATTTAGTTGTAGCCTCATCACTCCTTGGAACAGCCCTGGTTTCATTCCAGGTATCTTCAGGCCTATCTGCAGAACCCACAGTTCACAGAGATGGCTAGAGATGAGGCCCCTCATTAACTCCAGGGGATGTTCTGTGGTCATGGGCAATATCACAGGTTTGACTGGATGGCTGGTTGCCTGGAGCCCAAGGACTACTTTGATAACCAATATTTAGAGTCGTCTGCACTTCGTGAGAAGGAAAAAAAGAGGCTGGGAAGTGTCATTGTCAGAAAAGCTCAATTCTCACGTCAGCACTAGGAAAATCACCCTGTATTTCCCAAGATCCTGGAGCACTGGGTGCTGCTCCACAGAAAACGTGGCCTCAAGCAGCCTGATACAAACCACAAAAGTGCTATGCACTTATGACCATAATTTGCTGTTTACAAGGGGATTGAGCTGTTCTGAAAGCCCAGCCCAGATCATGGGTTTCAAATACTAGAAAATCTGTCCCTGAGCTCTTAATCCAGTTTATGGGCTCATCACAAATCGGGCCGAGCCATTCTTGGAAAGAAAACTTGGCAAAAGCAATCCTTCACTGTATCGGTAGAAACCACACACAAGGCTCAGGCCAACAAATCTAGACTGGGGAGTAATTAAAGCATGTAACAGCCTCTGCCTGTGATTGAGGGGCAGCTGCCAGAGCTGAGTGCACAAGGGCAGGACCAACACCAAAACCCATCTGTCAGGTTGTTCTGTGGTCACACACCTGGACAGGAAATGAAAACTCGACTCCAGCTGAGCCCTGCCCACAAGAGCAGGTTGTGCCCTGGTACCACCAGTGTGTAGGAACATCCTCTCCCTCTGCAGAAGACACCGGGAAAGTGAGGAGCTCAGTTCTCCTCTCCCAGCAGCACTTCATCAGTGCTGTCGTGGTTCACAGAGTTGCTCTCCCTCTATTTATGTTTAGTGGGAAGAAAAACAGACCTGAATGTGCCTACTCTTTTAAAAAAGTCTCTTCTAACAACATCCCTCTTTCAACAGCTCATTTACTGCCCATCTGGGGCTCCAGAGTAAAATCTGTTCAGCTGTGGATGTAAAACTTGCCTTCACACCAACCCTCAACCGTCCTTGCTGTTCTCTGGCAGCCAGGCTGAATTCTCTTTTGACTGCCCACATCCATAAATCATGTATTATCTATGCCTGAATTTGGTTAAGATTCTGGGTAATGATGCATGAGGTGGAAGAGGACTCGGTTCATGAGCCTTAGTTGAGCTGCTCAGTAAAGCTGGTTGAAGTGGGAAAAACAGCCAAGATGAATTTTTGCCATTAAAAACGTTGGCTCTGGTGCATGGAGAGGAGCAGAGGAACTGATTAAAACCACAGTCCATTTAAGTCTCACACATCACCAAGGGAAATAGGAAGTGGAAGAAGGGCCTGGGATGTGTTTGATGCCAATAGGAACGATGAGCACCACAGGAGAGCACCTGGATGAGTGCATGGGAGTCTGGCTGGGAGGAGAGGGGGATGTTCTCCTCACTCAGGAGATCTCAGTGCCAGATGTGCAGAGGCCGTGCACAGCAGGACAGCCTCACCTCCCAGACCTCTCACCACCCATCTTTTCTCTTTATCTTAGCACCATCTAGAGGGATGAGCCTGCACACCCAAGGCAGCAGCTCCACAGAGGAGAACACCCCCATAGCAGGCGCAGAGTCAGGGGGAAGCCAAAGCAAAGCCTCAGAACATTTCATTCCTCCAGCCACCTTCACTATTTGCTTCAGCAAAAGGTGAAACCATTCCCCTTGTCCTGGAGAGTTCATCTGAGAACTGCAATGGTGGATCCCCCAGAGGGAGCTGCAGGTTGGGGGTTCAGGTCTGGGAGTCATGCTTAGGGTTTCGAGTTTTCTTCTTGATTTTTTTTTTTAAAGTTTTAATACCTACAGATCTTGCAGCCTTCATTGAAGCCTGGAGGAAACACATTACCCTGGTTAAAGGGCAAAGTGGGAGGCTCTGGAATTTGCCTGAGTCAGATCAAGGAGCACAGATAAGCACAACAGCAGCAGGGTCTGGAAAAGGATGTACAAAACTTTCACTTCTTCTGTAACGGGTTGCAGTGAGGGTTAAACCCAATTGTGTTCTGGAGGTGGGATGGGGGAAGGATCCTGGAAAAAACAAGGATGGAGCATCTGTCTAAGCCTGCTGGAGATGCCACCCCTCATAGAAGAGGGTTTTGAAAGTCTGACTGAGAAACGAAAGGATAGTGAAGATATCCATGCTCACAGCAGGAGGATTGGAACTAGATGATGTTTAAGGTCCCTTCCAACCCAAACCATGATCCTCCTGAGATATCCACATCCCTGAAGTGCTCAGACAGCAGCAGGAAAGGAAACATCCCTCTCTTTGCTCCTGCCCTGCACAAGCACAGGGTTACTGCAGCGATCCTGCCCAGCTCAGCTCGGGGACCACAGCACAAGGCTGACCTCCCACACCTCAAACCCATCATCCCCAAGGTACCACCAGCAGCTCCTCCAGCCAAGGCCAGGCCACATTTCCTTTCCTCTCCACCACAGCCGCTGACCGGAGGCAACACTCGGGAGTGCTCTCTGTCCTTTCTGGGAGGAGCAGGGATCCCATTGCCGGGCAGGGATCCCGGAGGCAGCGCCAGGCTGAGCCACCTCCCCGCGCTGCTCCCGGAGCACCATCCCCTGTGCGGAGGAGGAAGCCGGGCTGGTGACTCAACACCACCGGGCTGCGAGCGAGAGGAAGAGCTGGGGCGGAGACCTTCGCCGAGCACACGAGAAAAAATGGTTTGAGTAATTATCAACGGTAAGGAAAACCCCCTGGTTTGAGACGAGGGAGCTTAGAGGGATCCCCACGGGGTAAATACGCGATTTGATAGCCTTGGCTTGGTGGGGAGAGAAAGGCTGGAGTGCTTTGAAACAGAGCCAGGACTCCGGACACGGTGACAACTCCCTTTTAGCCTGTTAAACCCAGTCCTTCCCATTCCCTGGGGTACTTTTCGCCGTAACCTGCCGCGGGTCCGCAGCCCGGGGAGGTGGGCTTTGGGGCAGGAGGGGTTTCCCATCACTGCGGGGAGCAGACACATGTCCCCTTTCCCCCTCAGCCTGCCGCTATGTGGCCGGGAAGATGAGGAGCCTGTGCAGCCGGGAGCGCCCGGAGCCACCGCCCTGCCCGGCACCGGCGGGACCCCGCGGCCACAGGCACGGTGAGTCCGGGCTGGGCACACGGGGACAGCCACACCCCCGACCCTGCTGGCACCGAGGGCCCTGGGGCGCACTTGGCATCACGGCCGGGGTTGGGGGGCGCTTCCACACCTCCCTGGGTCCCCCCATCCCTGCTCCAGTGACCGCAGTCTTCCTCAGGGCTAGGGGGGTGTTGTCTGAGGAAGGCACGTAACAGGGAGAAGTTGCACAAGTTGCTTTTCCTCCTTTTGCTTTCCTCGTTGGGTTTTTGCCGTTGAAAGTCACGGCTTCATCCCAGCCCCTGGCAGTGGGAATGAGCAAACAACCTTTGGAAGGGGGGGATGGATATACTGGGGGGGATCAGAGGGGTGAGGAAATGTCACCTGCTTCCCCACAGCTGTGTGTTCCTGGGACAACCTCTGTTATTTCATGCACGCTGCTAGACACCAAAATACATCACCATACGCCCAGCTGGAAGTGAGAGATCCGTGGCCTTGTTTCCCAGTTTTCCTTAGTCCCTTCCCAGTCCATTTAAACCACATAAATTAAATAACTTTGCAGATCACTCTTGTAAAACCCCCAGAACAGCTGCACCTACCCCATTTTGCCACAGTGGGTGCACCAAGGGCCATCCTGGCTCCTCATCCCTGCCCAGCCAAGGCAAGGAGATGCTCCTATATCACCTGGCTGCCCTGTTCATGTCCTAAACCTCTTTGTCAAAGTCAAATCTAATTTTAAACAGCAGAGAAGTAGCACAGGAGAGATCTGCCGTGCAAATAACCAGTTGCCCTGGTTTGGCTGAGTCACTCCTGGTTGCTCCTGTGTAAAAACACACCCAGAGCTTCACCCAGGTAGGAGGTTAGGTCATGCCTGCGATCTCCTACCCCTGCCAGGAGCTTGGAGCTGTCACTGGAGACACAGGAAGCCGCAAGGCTGAGCATTCCTTTCCTGCTGCTCCCTGTGCTGTGCGGGAGGGCAGGAAAGGCAACTGGGTGGCCAGGGTGTCTTATAAAGTCACCAAAACATCACCGGAGCCCTACGATAACACCTGGTTCCTTAATGAGGGGAGCAGGTGAGGGAAAGGGTGTGTCTCCCTTCATTAATGCCTTAATTAGTGCGGGTGAAGGACAAGCAGGTTGTTAATCACCCTGCAACGGGGACCAGGACTCAGCTGAGGCTCTAACTCAAAAGATAAGTGAGAAGAATCACACTCCTCCTTTAAGCAAAGAGCTTCAGCTGCTTCCTGCAGTTCCTTGCTGGGGGTTTAATTGCACTCAGGGGAGCTGCCTGGGCTGGCAGGGGCTGTGCATCCCCCATTCCTGAGTTCCGTGGTGCCCAGGGAGAGCTGGCCCAGGACATGGCACCAGGAGCACATGGCTCAGCAGAGGAACGGTCTGGCTGGGAAATGTGGATGATCCAGAGGCACTGGTGGTGTCATAGCTTCGAAATTGTGGAGTTTTATCTCTTCCTTGCAGTGAGGTGGGTTTTCTGTGTCACAAACCTGGCCTGACTCCCTCACAGTTACCTAATGCTGGTTCTGTTTCCCATCAGAAGGTTTTTGGAGCACCTTGGGAGTTCACACCCCAGCTTTACCCTTCAAATCCCTTCCCTTTCCCTTTGGCTAATCCTGAATCCCCCTCTTTTCTCGGACCCTTGTGCATTTGCAGATGTAAAGGCAGAGGCATCAGCACCTCCTGAAGCAGCAACCTCCCTTCCCAGGAACATCAAACCCGTCCAATGCAGGTCCTGACAATAAAAGCCCTCGTGGTCCTCACATGAAGACTACAAGATTTCTTCCCACTGACTTCTCCAGGGAATCCATTTGCTGGAAATCTTGCAGCCTAGGGATTGGAAAATATCAGCAAATCCCTCCAGTATCTGCTGTCAACACAGAAGCACAATTATAGAAAATGTCCTGATTGGTCTCTCATTACCAGAATTTTCTAGCTGGCGGGAAAAAAAAAAAGAAGATTCCCAATGTGTATGAGATGCTCCTGGTACTTCTGGGCCATGGAATACCAGGGGAAGATCACGAGCCACTGCATCCTAGCAGTGAATTGGATTTTTATATTGTGAAACCCAATTGTGCTCCCAAGGATATTGGTGTAAATCAGACACTTTCCATGAAGGTAAAATCAGTGCCTGAGCTGGAATAAGGAATCTTGGAGCTCAGGTCTGTGGAAATCCCACTATGTTTTGTCCAAGCCCTTTCCTCATGCCCAGGGAGCTCACCTTCCCCTGGGGGGATGTGCAGCACCCCCAGAGCAGAGGCTGCAGGACCACAGCCAGGATCCCCCCCGTCCCTGCCCTAAACCTGCACTGTCACAGAGCAATGACAGCAGAGTCACAAACCCCACACACGTGGGGAAGACTCTGCCTGACCCCCTCCTGTGACAGCTGAACCAGAAGTAAAGGTGGATGAAAACCAGCTGGTTGTGAGAGTGGTGGTTTATACTCCTGGAATTTTGCTGCCATTGTGGTGCTTGGGATCATGTGTTGGCAGCACAGGGCTCGATGCTGAGGGGTTCGTGCACAGGCAGTACCAGAAAAGATGGATCTTGTCTTCCCATTGCTTGGGACAGAAACAAGAGGAGCAGGAGCAGAGTCATCCTGCACCCTGGGAGGAGCCAGCTGTGAACTCCTGGTGTTCTACTTGCTGCTGCTCCGAGCACTGGTTTGGCCTTTGGTACCAAAACTTTCCTGGTAAAAGATCCCAAGGTGGGGGGTGCTCGGTGCTGGGGTGGGATGTACACAATGGAGGGATGTGCCAAACCAGTGACCTTCATTTTAAAATCCTCCTGGCTTTGTGTGGGCCATGCTGAGCTTTGTTAAGGTAGGAGAAGCACAAGCCTGGCCAGGGGGCTGTGGGGCTCTGCAGGAGATGGGGAGTGGACTATGGAGAACAACCCCTGCACTCCCACGCACACTCAGCCACAGAAAAGATGGAAAACGTGGACCTTAGGCTCTTTATTCTGACCACTGACATTTCTTAGGACGGTTGTCACTCCCAGGGGGTGGGTTAGCTGGTCCAGTAAGCACCAGTGTAAGCAGCTACATGAATTTCTTGGAAGTGCATGGCTGTGGGATAGAGGAGACCAGTATCACACAACCTCCTGTGAGCTTCCAGTGCTTCATTTCCCATTCCCTCGTGGATTTCTCACACATGCTGACTTCTGCTGCTCCCCATTGGCTCCTCTTACATGCTGTGTACAAACACAGTGTGGAGAGAGGAGGAAAGGAAAATCCAAGGAAATGACCCAAAATGAAGCAGAAACGGGGGCCTGAAAAAGAGCCATGCCCCAGGATTCCAGTGCCCTCCTTAAGGCTGGATCCCAGGGATCATCAGGGTGTCTGGTGGCCTTCTGGAAGGCATCCCTGCCCATGGCAGGTGTTGGAACAAGATGAGCTTTAAGGTCAAGTCTGAGCCAAAACATTCTGTGATTCCATGACCCCATGTCCATCAGCATCTTCCCAGGGGAGGCAGTAGAAGCAGCAGGTTCCAAGCACCATCCCTGGCTGGCTCCTCAGTGGCAAGTTTGCCAAGTCATCAGCTGAGACGTTTCTCGTGTCTGTCACAGGACAAAGCTCACATGACATAAACATAAGCCAGAGCAAACATTGCATTTACAACAGTGCCAGGCAGTGTCTTCCATGTGCTAAAAACTCCCATGTGCTTCATTCTAAAGGCGTGGGACTGGCACCTGCAGGTGTTCCCTGTGGCTCTCCAAGACCTCCAAGGAAGAACAGTGGGAAATTCCTCATGGGAACTCCAGGCTGTCCCTAGAACGTGTCTGACCCCCAGGGCAGCTCTTTCACAGTGAGTCAGTGACAGGCAGGTTTCCAAGGCAAGCAGCTTTCTGGTGTCCTGCATGTTTTATTAGAGTCCTATTTCCTTTAAGTCCAGGACAAGGAATTACAGCCCATGGCTTCTTCACACCGCTGTGTAGGGACAACTTTTATTTCAGTGTTTTCCAGCCCCCATTGGTCACCTGCCCATGAACCAGCTCTGGTGTGTGTTGAGCACAGTGGTCTCAATGAACTGGCAGAGACAGGGCACAGTGCTGTGCTCCAGGTGCCCCCCTGGCATGGTCCCAGGGAGCTGCCCAGTGACCAGGAGCCGGACGTAGCATCCACTGAAAATCACCAGGAGCTGCTGGGCCATCACCTGGAATGAGCAACAGAGGTGTCAGAGCAGAGCAGGTGCTGTGGGACGAGCAGGGGATACATTAAATACCATTTCCTCCCTCCTTCAAGGACTGTCCTGCTCTGAGCAGAGCAGGACAGCAGCCAATGGAATATGTAACTGTCCCAGATCCCCTTCTGGTCAGCAGTGAGGACAGTGACACCAAGTGACTGCTGGCCCATGAGTGGCCTGGGAGCCTGGGGACATGTCACTGCCTCCTCTGGCTCTGTTTTGCCTGTAGAGAGCCAGAGTCAATCTGCAGGGATGGCACCTGCCCCGAATTCACTCAGTAACAGCGAGGGGGAAGCTGCCAAATAAATCAAAATCATCCCTTTGGAAGCTCCTTGCTGAGTGGGAATGAGGACACATTTGTTGCTCAGCATGGCACAAGTCTTTCAAGGCACTTTCCGCAGAGGAGACAAAGGTTGGGCACGTCCATGACTCATCCCCAGGCTGGACAGGGCCACCAGATCCATGCACAGACCCTGAGTAAAGTTGGTCTTCCCAATGGGGACCACCAGCAAGGAAAAGCCCAATCCATGAATTCCTCAAGGATTAAGCACTAGCTGTTCAGTAAGATTTAACTGCTCAGCAGCATCAGGGCTGAGGAAGGGGGGTGTGGATTGCCAGGTGCTTCTGTGGTGAAAAAGGGGGTGTCCCCCATGGCTGGCAGGTGAGTTTTGGGATTGAAGTGCCTGTGGCTGTCAGGGAAGGGTATTTCTCCTTACCTCTGGTGGGCCCTCGGGGACAAGGCAGAGCAGCTCATTGCACGTCACAGGCTCTTTATCCAGGTTTCCCCCACTGGATAAAAGAGGGGACTCTTCACATGGAGCCTCCTCTGTCCCCAGGTGGGGCTGAACCGCTGCCTCCACGACCACACAGAGCTTGTTCAGGCTGTGCCTCAGTCCCGCCTGGAAGACAAGGAGATCTGGGGGATTTCCAAAGTCAGGCAGCAATGTTGTCCTGAAAACAGCCTTTAAAGGGCTTAAATAATTTCTTCCTGCATGTTTTTTTACTCCTGGAATTTATCATCCCAACAACTGAGCCCAGCACTTGGAGCTGGGTGTCCCATCCCACAGCTCAGCTGCCTCTTGTGCCCATGACTGCTCCCAGCACGATGGTCACGGCCTGGAACGGGGAATCTTGTCTTTAAAGAGTGAGTTATGTCAGTAGGTGTGGGCTGGGGTGTTACTGTCCACCCCCTGAGCTGCAGCTCTTGGCTCAGCAGGGAGATGAGCATTCCTGGAGATGTTGGGAGGGTTGTACCCCCTCACCTCTCATCCCACAGCCAAGGCCAGCAAGGGCACTTCAGTGTATATTTATATACCCACAGGGAGCCAAACTCTTTTTGAAGGCCAAGAGGACAAAATATTTATTCAATTAACCCAATATAACATTTCCTTTTCCCTCAGGCTATCCCATTTATTCCAGGAGGACAGCTCAAGGTGTCACCTGCTGCAAGTTGTGAAACACGCTTCCAAAATTTGCCTGTCTTTGATTCTTGATTACTTTCCCTCATTAAAGTTGTGCAGTTAATTATCCAGACACACACATCCCACAGGGTCTAAACAAATTCCTGCTGAACTGGGCACCAGCAGGTGCAGTTTATCCACCTCCCAGTTTGCCCAGCTCTCATTTCTCAGCAGGGCAAGCTCAGGAGGACACTCAGTTCTCCTTGCCCACCTCCATCCCACCAAATCTGGGGTTTCAGGGTGGACCTGCCCGTGTCCCCCTGGGATTGCAGGTTCTTTGCAGTGTCCCTTACCTGCTGTGCCCTCTGCAGGTGTGTGATGTGGGCTGCCAAGGCCTGGAGGCAGAGCTGGGGGCTGAAGTGCACAAACCACAGCTGGAATGGGCAGGTTAAGGAAGGGCTCACCCCCTGCTTGGCCCTGGCAGTCTCTGCTCCATGGGCACGGTGCTGTGGAGCTCACAGGGAGCAGGGCTAGGGGGTGCTCAGGGCAGCCAGGACACTAACAACACGTCACAGGGCTAATTGGAAGCCATGAGGGTCCAGGGCTAAGATAAAACCTCGAGCTAATGGGGAAGAGGAGAGGGGTGGCAGAGAAAGGTGACACTGCCCCAGTCCTCTTCCCTGTGCTCCTGCAGCCTGGGGTGGAGGAACAACAGGGATAACCCAGGGTCACTGCCCATCACCCATCTCAAGGGTCTCACAAATAAATAAACTTGGTTGTCTTATCTCCCCTAAACCTTTCTTGCCTTTATTTCTATTTATTTATATATTTATATACATATTATATATTCTAAATATGTTTCTATTGATATATGTGTATTTACATTCATTTATTGATTATATTTTCCTTTTTTTTCCCCAAAATTTACCACACTTGGTGTTGGTCTGCAGGACAGAGACACTGTTGTGAAGAGTCTTCCCAGAGCAACATTTTGGGGTGTTCCCTCCTCCCTTCCCTGTCCCTGGGCTTCACCCTGGGGTCCCTCTCAATTTGTATTTCACACCTGTTTGTACATCTCTCTCTCACCATCCTTTAACATCTTAGTGGGGTCTTAAAACTCTCTTGATTCCCCTAAATCTTTGTATAGTCCAGAAAAAGTATCTCTGAACAGCAGCAGAAGAGCCCAGGGATGGGGACTCTGAATTTCTCTGTGTTGGATTTTGGGGGGCAGTCTGTTTTTCCTCTGTTTTGGGTCTTTTGGGGTTGTTTGATATTTTTTTTTTTCTTGTCACAGGAATACATAACTGCTTGCCCAAAGGAATTCCACTTCAATCCTTTAGATTCATTACATCCAACGGCCTTTGGGTTTATCTCAATAAAAATACACAAGAAATAAAAGCACCAAATTCCTAGAAATCCTCCCCTCTGGATCATCACTAAACTCCTCCACATCATCAACAGGGATATGAACAGTTCCCTCCTCAAAGGATACTCGTAGGATGTTGTGTGGCCCCTCCAGGCCATCTGTAATCCCCAGAATTAAACTGTGCTTCATGAAGATTTCATTGACAGCTGCCAACCTCACATCTGTGTTCACATTGATCTGGGAAAGAATGAAAGAAAAATGAACACCCTCTGCAGCAGAAGTCAGGTCAGGCTGTGGTTCCAAACTGCAGCTGGATAATCCCAAATACTGAGTTTCTGAGAGCAAAACAGTGACATGAGCAGAATGTGGGCAGGGCAGGGTGTCACCAGCTTTGCCATCACCAGCAGGTGTTTGTGCAGACAGACATCCCCCTAAAGTGGATTTTTGTTATACACAAGATATCTGGGGTGGGATTGACTTCCAGTGTCACGTTTTCCCTTCCATCCCCAGCAGTCCCCAAGGGTTCCTTTCCTGAAATTCTGTGCACCCCCACATTTGCCAGGATTCCTCCTGGAAGAATCATTTACTCTAAAATCCATTTGAAAAGCCTTCTGTGGATTTTGAATCAAGCCTTTCCAATAGTATCCATCAAACAACCCTTAGAAATTTCCAAACTCCTGTGATTCCTCCAAACAAAAGCTGACCAAAACCAAGCAGTGGAGGCCGTGTGTGACACCAGTGTCACCTCCCCGCTTCTGCTGCCCAATCTGCCTTGGGTTTATGATTTCACTGCAACTTCTATGGGTTAGGAGCTGCCTCTTTGGTTTGGGCCTGTTGCAAGGAGGGTGCAGTGGGACCACGACCCCGGAGCACAAATAAATGTTGCCATTAATGCCAGAAGCACCAGAGGCAGCAAGAGCTGTCACCAAAAGCAGGGCAGGGGCTCCTGGTGAGTCTCCTCAGCTTCCCACAGCCATGGGAGCAGGAACTGTGCTCTGTAAGGGTTTGTCTCCAGGGTGACCTCACTGAGGCCTGCCAGTACCTAAAGGGGCTCCAAGAGGGGCTGGAGAGGGAATTTCCAAAGGGCCTGGAGTGACAGGACAAGGAGGAAGGGCTTCACACTGCCGGAGGGCAGGGATAGACAGGATATTGGGAGAGAATCCTTCCCTGTGAGGGTGGGGAGGCCCTGGCACAGGTTGCCCAGAGAAGCTGTGGCTGCCCCATCCCTGGAAGTGTCCAAGGCCAGGTTGGAGCAACCTGGGATAGTGGCAGGCGTTCCAGGAAAGAGATGGATCTTCAAAATCCCTTCCCACCCAAACCATTGTGTGATTCTGTGACCTCCAGTGACAGCAGGAGGTTTGGCCCAGCCTGTCCAGCTCCAACACCTCCACTTCAGGCATTACAACACCTCCCCTGGCTGTACATCATGCCTTGCCTCAACCTGATCCCTGAATGCTGTAAAAATCTTCCTCCCTGGCTAATTATACTTTGTATGCACCTCGGGGATGACCTGGCTCGCAGCAGGAGGGAATCCTGCTCCTCTTGCTCCACATCCAACCTCCTCTCACCTTCCTCTGGCGACGATCCATAACCAGTATCACCAGTGCAGTGACTGCCACAGCAGCCAGGGTCACCAGCACACTGGACACCCAGGAGCGTCCCAAGGAGCACAGCTGGACTGTGGAGTAAAGGTTTGTCCACAGAGACATATAGAAAACCTGAAAAAAAAAAATAAAAAAATACAGAGACTGGTGATAGTCACAAAGCCAGGAAAGTGTGAAAAGTCACGGGAAGAAGAAAACTACCAGTCCCTTCTTCCTTCTCTCCAAGCATAAATTAAACCATGTGAGATTTTCAGAAGGTGAGGAAGGACAGTTCTTTCCAGTAATAAATAGGGGAGAGAACGGACTGGAAGGACTGAGTGAACCCTAGTTTAATATAAAAAATCAACAGTCACCCAAGACAGAGAGTGAATTATTAATGATGATTCATAACTAGGAAGGATTTCAACTGAGTTCTTCCATTTAGATAAGAAATGCATTCACTGAGGCATATTGGTAATAATTCTGAGAGTCCTGTATTTAGAAAGGTCCTGTGTCAAGGTGGTGCAGGGAGCACTCAATTACAATAATGCTCAAATGGTGGACACTGTAATGAGCTCAAGGACTGACAAACTTCCCATAAAGATGGGGAAAACTGAATTCCTTTACTTCAGACAGCGAGGATTTGGCAGGAGGTTGCTGCATGTCACAGCGTCATCTTGTAATAAAAAAGCTCATTTGCACTAAACAGGCACCCCCTCAAATCACTGACCTCCATTTCCTACAATATCAGGGAAAGGAGGAGAACACATGTATAATTGCTATCCAAAAAAAAGGATCTAAACCAAGGAACTGGATTTAATCACATGCTCAGCACACTGCAAAGTACCAGCTTACAGCAGATGGCTGGGTCTCCAGAGGAGTTTCTGTCACCACAAGTAGACAAGCAAGACCAGACAATCACCTCAGCAACCAAAGTTAACTGGGGCATTGGTCTAAATGGGCATCAGGACAAGAACATCTTCAGATGTTTAAAAACTGAGTCTTGTAGGGAGCACCACGTCAGCATCTGCTGGTCATCCAGCCATGATGGCACTGCCAGCAGGGGCTGGAGAAAACGCCTTTCCCTCCAACTACAGACATTCTGTGAGCTATGATTGCCAAAGGAATCCACTAGGATGGGAGAAAACCATCTCCTGCCCACCCAGCCCCTGTGGGGGCACAAGAACCCTGGTGCCTCTGAGGCAGTGCATGTCCCTGGCAGGGCTGGAGCCCCCCCCGTCCTCACCACAGCGATGGCAATCTGGAATGCCCTGGAGTTGTAGAACATGTACCGCCTCACTTCAGGCTTCAGAACGGCATTCTGGAGCAAACCTTTCCACTGATCCGCTGGCACCTGCTCAGGGAGCAAACAGAGACCTGCAGTCACCCTCCACTTTGGGCTCCCAGTCCCTCCCTGGGCAAACATCGTGGCACTGCCACCCAAATCCATGTGCCTCCTGCAGAAAGTGTCTCCAGTCCCATCCACACAGCCCAAAAACTCGTGTTCAGTGAGTAATGTCTGCCTGGAAAGGGCAGGGAAAATCCCAGGAGAAAAAAACACAAAGGAGAGACAAGACAGGTTGTCCCAGGGATGCCCCACCCCATCAGAGGGACTTTAAGGCAAAATTCACTATTACGGGTGTTCAAAGAATTTCTTCATGGAGGTTTAAGCCAAGATCATCCCAGCTGAATTGCAGCCCACAGGGAATAGACTCTCAACCCCCAAAAACTCCTCAAAGCCCTGTGTGATGTGGGTGCAGATGCAAATTATGCTAATCCAGCTGGTATTAACTGCCACAGGGTCCCCAGGGCATCTTACCTGGACCCCAAGGGACTCCAGTTTCTCTGCACAAAGCTCCATGTCAAAGGAGGAGGTGGAGCAGGTGTTGTCCATGCTGAGCACCAGGAGCACCTGGTCTCTGAGGGGTTCTGCAAGAGCCCAAAGGAGCCATGAGCAGGGAACTGCCTGGGATTTCCTCCCAGCAAGCAAAGAACGCATGGAAAAGGGAAGGCTGAGAGCACAGACCACTCTGATGTGTTGAAAAAGGACCCAGAATCCCTCCTTGGACATTTCTAAGAACGCCATAAGGAGCTCTGGAAGCAGCCTGATGTAAAGAAACAACCTACAAAAAGGGAGGAAACCCCAAACACATTCCAGGAGGGAGCAGTCAGGGATAACCAGAGATAACCTGATGCTCTGATCTTCCTGCCTCACCAATCCCCCCCCAAACAAGGACAAGGGACTCACACTGCTGGGTGTTGCTAATCTACCTCTTAGAGCCCCTCATTGCCTACACACCTTACCCACCCCAAGAAACAGCTTGAGCAATCAAATTAAAGTGCTTCCCAGTAATCACATTGCCTGGGAGGTGGCAGGGGATGTCCTGGAACGTCCTCATGGATCCTCCTGTAATGTTCCTGGGCAGCATGGACCAGCTCAAGGCTCTCAGCATCCCAGTGTCAGCTCGGGATTGGATCAGAGGTGCAATTTAGAGACCCAAGTCACAGTCAGAAGCCTAAAAGGTGTGAGGACAGCATGTCCTAGATTTAAGGAGCAGCCTTGGAGCAGCACAGGAGAGCTGTGATCTCCAGGAGTCCCATCTGCCATTCACCTGGAGCTTACACAAGAGGAAGAGTTTGGATCTAAGGAAGTGGCTTGTCAGCCAGATCCTGTTTCACTGAAATGTCTCGCTCAGCTTTTCTTCCCTCTTCCAGCTCCAGTCTCCATCCTCTTCCCAAAGAGCTGAGACATCCATAATGCTTCCTTACTTTTGCTAAAGAGCATCTTTTCAAAAAGCTGTCTGTGGTTATTTTGAGGGCTCTGAGCTCAAATCTGCCTCTCTCCTTATCAACAAGCCACTCACTCACCTGTCACCCACTGCAGGGATCCTTCCTTTAAATCACTCTTACAGTAGAGGAGGGAGGACCCGTTTTTCTCGGTTCCACCAGTTTGGTTTTTCTGGGCCATGCTGAAGTTGCCTCTCCTTGAGGGATCCTCAGCTGTGTTGTGAGAAATTCAGCATTTATGTCTCTCCCTCTGCTGAGAAGCAGGTTGTGAAAGCCTCACTCACACTCCCACTGATGCCTTCCTCAAGATCCCGCTTTCCATGAGCCTGGAGGCATTTTTGAGCCCTGAAAAGAGAAAATCCCAAATCTTGCAGAGACAGCAAATCAAGGATAACAGCAGTGATTCTGCTCCTTGGACCCCTCTCCCTGAGGATATTATCACCAGGAAGGTGTTGGGCAGCCCCAAGCAGAGACTCACCTTCTGACACAGTTACCTTTGGGGTTTTTTTGTTAAAAAGTGGAAAATTATCCTCAAATCCTCCTTAAATTATCCAATTGCTCAAGAACAGGCAGGATTTCTCCTTGCCAAGCCTCTGACTCTTTGCCATGGCTTTCAGAGTGGAAATACCCCTCCCTGGCATCCACGGGGATGAATCCCCACTCCACGGAGAGAGCAGCGCAGATAAGGCAGATGAAGGCAGAGACAAGCAGGAGCTCTCACCCAGCACCAGCAAAACCTTTGAGAGCCTCAGCTTTCCTCTCCTCTCTGCCCTGGGCAGGTTCTGTGCAGGATTTTCCAGGAGTTTTCCAGCTGATGCAGGTCTCTAACCCACTGCCAGGACCTGGGGGTGGCTGGTAAAGCCAACGCTTGGAAGGCTCCGAAGTTTACTCTGCAATTATCTTCCGCTGACGTGGCTCGGCTACATCCGCACCAGCTCTCCCAAACCACACTCTGCTTTTTAACCTCTGCCTGCACCAGGAGCCTGTTGCTGTCTCCTGGTGTGAGGATCCCTCGCAGAGTTCACCCTCTGTCCTTTCAACGAGGATTGTTTTCTTTCTGGCTGGTGGTTGTTGCTGCAGTTCCCCCCTCGCACAAAACCCTGGTTTAAGGAGTGTTGGAAATAGAGACAAGAGAAACAACACAAGAGATTCTTCTGATCACGGGGGAAAAAAACACTGCAGAGCGCTGAAAACTCACATTTAAAGGGGTAAAAGCTTGATAGAAGTTGCACCACAGGCGAGGAGCAATTCTGTGAAGCACAACCCTCCCATGGGCAGCCACGTGTTACCCAGCACATCACCCAGCACCAAAAGGTGGATTCAGACAGTGAATTTTCTCACCCCTTTTTGCCAGCAATCCTCTCAGGATAGCATCGAGCAGAAAGGAAAGTGAAAATTGAAGCAGAAAGCCCACGGAAAACAGCAGTGAAGCGTGAAAAATCAGAGGAAACTAAAGAAAAACGTCCTTAAAGCCAAGCACTGTGTTGCTGCTGCTGGCACATCAAGTTAGAGATGAATCAAGGCTGTCTGGCTTAGAGAACTGGGGGCTCTAGAGGACAGTCCCAGGGGGTGACAGTGAAGGTGCAGCAGGGTCAGGGCAGCCCAGCCAGGGAGAGCAGCAGCTTTCCCAGCCAGGACAATCTCCTCGGCCAATGCAGCTTTGCTTTTCTCTCTTTGCACAGCACAGACTTTGTCTGGCTCTGTTGCCTTTTACTGCAGAAGTTTTAGGGGCTGAGTCTCCCCCAGATTTTCCACTGATGCCTCCTGTGCTACCACGAGGAGCAGCCTCTCATCTCCTGCACTCACAGGTTCAGAATTTATATCTCTTCCTATTTTTTATGCAATACCAACATCTCTCTGGTGGCTTTGCCTCCTTCAGGCTATGGACCTTCTCTTTCAGACACTTCCAAGCTCTCTGTAAACAGCAGAAAAACTTTCAGCAAATCCTGCTTCATTTCCAGAGCAGCCAGCAGAGCCTTACCTGGTCCTGAGAAGCCACTTCAGCTCCCTCCTCCTCCTCCTCCTCCTCCTGCCTGTCCTTCATGTGCCATAGTCCCACTCTGCACTGCTCAGGTGCCAAACTGTCCCACCACCAAGCAGGAAGGTCTCTGGCCCTGCAGCCCCAAACTGTGCTGGGGAAGGTCCCTCTGTTCCCTGTCTCCCAGGATCCTGGAGTAACCAGGCACAGCTCAGGCAAGGCGAGCCTGAGCCCCTGCCTCCCTCTCATTACCCTGAGCCGCAAGCACCAGCTTGCAAAATCTCCCTTGTGCATGTGACTTTTCCCCTGGGCTGGTTTCAGAAATGTGGTTTAACCCTCTGCAGTTCCTCCAAAGTGTTTCCACACCGAAGGCACAGCCACAGGAGGAGATTTCCCCCCAGGAGTTCTCCTCACCTTTGGCAGGGTGGGATCCAGCTGGAGCCTGGACCCTGTGAAGATTTCGGCAGTGGCACAAACAGGAGGCTCTTCTCCTCCTCCTCGATCAGCCAGGCAGAACTCACAAATCCCACAGTTGCATCAGCTCAGTTGCTCTGAGTATATAAAAGCCAAACCTCCCTGACAAGGCTGGAGACATCACAAGATCAAAGATGCCAAGACTGGCAACAGGTCACCCACATTTGGCAGAAGGTCCTGTTAAAGCCCAGAGGAACAGGGATAACACGCCAGGCAGGAATTGTAGCCCTCCTCAAAACAGGAACCTGGGCTCATGCAGAGCAAAGTTCCTCCCCAGCTGCTCCAGGGTCAGACCCTCCTTCACATGCTGGAGAAGCTGTTTGCTTTCATGCAAAGAGGCAGTGCTGAGTAACACCACAAAGAGAAAGCTCTTTACCTGGGAATTGTGGTTTCAGAACTCACCAAAAGCTGGAGGATCCATGGAGGGTTGGAACAGAGCTAATCCAGAATCTTGGGTACTGTTAAGTCTTAGTGAATGGTTTAAAAAAGAAAAAAGAAAAAAAAGGCAATTTCTGGCAGTGCCTGTGTACACACTTCCTGGAGCAAAGGCCATTCTTCCCTTGGAGCTTCCCACACCTCTGCCTTCTCCAGGGATTTTCATCACATCACGTGGCAGCACAGGCAACAGGAATCACTCCAAACCGCTTACCATGGGATCTGGTTCCACTGGAAACTGGCACAGCAACTAGATATTGAGAAAAATCAGATAAATCCTGCTGCTGCCACCAGCTCCAGGCCCAGCTCCAATCCCACCCGAGATAAGGCCATGCAAAGCTTTGGGTTCTTTTGCAAACTCTCCTCATCAAAAGGTTTGGCTTCCTTCGCTCTTCTCAGCCCCACAGAGATTCTGGCAGGGAATATGAGAACCCAAGTGCTGCCAAAGGGCACCGTCAGCAAAATGCTCCAGGCAAAACCCTGCGGGGACAATAAACTTGGAAGAAACATGAAGTTTGTTCCCCATCCCTCTTGTTTGGCAAGACATGTATGGGCTGGTCTTGGCATCAACACCTCGAACCATCAGCACCACAGCAAACTCCTGCTTTTTTGAGGAATGTTGGGATCACCAGGCTCACTGAGGATTGAATCCCAGGGTGGTTTGGGTGGGAAGGGACCTTAAAGCTCATCGTGTTCCACCCCCTGCCATGAGCAGAAAACTTCCACCAGGTTGTTCCAACCCAACTTTAAGAAAACATTTGGTAGTTCTGGGGGAGTTCTCCCCATTTTCCCAGTTCCTGCAGTGCCGTGCAGCTGGTTAGGGATTGCCTGGAGTTTGTGTATTTGATTTCACCTTTGTCAGGCTGGTGTTCCACTGCTCTGCAGGGAGTCTCATGCTATTGGTCTCAGATCATTTCTCCCACTTATCATTTGGAATTGGATTCAGTCCTCTGTACTGTTTGTATCCCTTCCCAGCTTGGTGCCTTGGACAGATACTGTACTCCCTGTTCCACACGCTGCATTAATGGATTTATTACAGGGAACCTGATTCCAGGGATAAAAAAAATCAATTCCTTCCCCAGCCTGAATGGCCACCAACCCTCCTGCCCTCAGGAATAACCTCAGCACATAACATGCTCTTGATATAATTTTTGAGGTTGCTCTTCACTCCCTGCTCCAAGTCCTACTGCTTTAAATCCCGAGACATGCACACTTTAGTTTGCCTTCCCCTATCCTGACTCCTAAGACCACCATTGCCTCTGGATTTACTGAATGATTGGATAATTTGAACTCTTGTTGCAGGCTGGGAACACACCTCTCGCTGTGATTCCTGTTCTCTGGACTGCACAAGTTGCAGTTTCTCTCTCCATCAGCCTGTTCTCACTGCAGCCAACACTGGCACATCTCATTTTCTTTTGATGAACCTGCATTTTCAGTGCATAACTCTGCCATCTTTTTCCTAGTTTTTTTCCTACTGAGCCCTAATTAGGAGAACAAAGGTGTTGAAAGCCTTGTCTTGCCCTTCCTTTGCACACAAAGTCCTTTCACGGACTCTGCCTTGTTGGAATTTTTTTTTATTTTTATTTTTGTCAAAGAGCTCAGCAAAGCTGACAGATTGACAGCCATTCAACACAAAAAATTATTTCCTAATATCCCTACATTGCAAGTTTCAAATGAAAAATGACACTTGGTGGTTCTCAGCTTTTTTCCCCCTATTTCTGCCTTTTTCCTATGAAGATTTAAAGTATTATTATTCTTATTATGATAATGCAAAACCCTCTCTCTCGCATCTCAAATTAAAAGAGGGAAAGCTCACTATGTGCCTTGGATAATGATCCAGCTATTGATCCAGAAGGTGCTTTATTATATTATTTTGAGGCGAAAGAATGTAATTTAATACCAATTTATTTTCTTTTCCCGTGCCAGTCCAAGATACAACATTTTCCATATGGAATTCACACTTTCTCCTTTCAACCTCCAAGAAAGATTACACTTGTGCTCCTTGCTTGGATTAGTTTGGGGAGCTTTTTCAACAGGACATTCTTTTTATATACTGGTTATTTGTGACCTAGAGAGGACACACCTGCCATGAGTTGCCTCCCAAGCCAGGAACTGCTGCCTTTTCCATAGGAATTATGGAATATTTGGAATATATCAAATATTATGGAACCTTAAGAATTATTCCTATGGAATTCTCCCTGCTCTAAAGTCAGATGGGGTGGGAGAAAACAGCAGGAGCCTCAAGCTGGGCATGGCAGGGAGGGAATGCAGGGATGAGCCAGCATTAAAAACCCCTCCAGTTTCAATAAACATCACCAGGAACTGCATGGGGACCTCACAAAAGCAGAAGGAGGAATTGAAGGCTGTCAGATGTGGATTTACACAGCCTGGCAGGACAAGGAAAGGCCACTGAGCTCTGGCAGTAGGAAAATGTAGGGTCCTGGATCCTGCCTCTGGAAGTGTCCAAATCGAGGTGCCAGGGAAGCTTCAGCTACAGCCCTGGCAGCCAGAATTGCTGCCCTGTTGAGGAAAGCTCTCTGCACTCCACAGATGGGTTGTGGGTCATTTCCCTCCTTTATTTCTTTTTTGGACCTTGGGAAGGACGGGAAAAGGAAGAAGGGAATCTTCCAATTTAACCAGCACGTGAAATGTTCCTCTAAGAGCTCTAAAATGAGGACTGTGATGTCTCAGGAAGCCTCATGTCCCAAAGGCAGGCAGAGCCACATGGGCTGAATGACTGTCCCAGCCTGGCCCTGTGCCCACAGCCCCCAGTGGCATCACCCAGGGTCCCCCTCTCCATCCCTCACCTCATCTCCCCTGCTCATTGTCAGCCCTTTGTCACATGTTTCTGGATTTAATGGCAACAACTGCACAGGGGATCCAACCCATCCTGGCTCTGCACTGACCAAACAAATCCCCAGCACCACTCAACAGGGCAGAGGGGTGAACCTGTTCAGGGGGAGCTTTGATTTCCCCTCTGCCCCTTCCTAGGGGTGCTGAGCTCTTCAGCTCCTTGGCTGAACAGCCCCAGGGAGGAGGAGACACTGACCTTGAGACTGGACAGCACGAGCTGAGTGGGGAGCAAACTCTGGCAGGCTGAACAATTGAACTCTGGCTTCAAGCAACACAAATATGTGTCCTAATTGTACCTCAGGCTGCATGTTAAGCCCTCCAGAGGACACTCGTGTCCTGGTGTTAATGTCATTTGTCCATCTGGGGCTTGTAGAGGTGACACAGCTTCTCAGTGGCACGTTAAAATGGACAAGTATTAATTCCATAAATACACAGATAATGCTGATAAAATTCTGGAAAGAAATTCCACAAGAATCAATTCCAAACTGTTGTTGATGAGGCAAGAACTGCACAGTGGAAATCCTGCTCTGCACACAGTGATCCCGGGAAGGGCTCAAGCAAAGTTTGAATTGGGAGGAATCAAGAGCAGCAGCCCCTCAGCTGACACTGCACAAGTGCTGATCTCTTACAGCACCACGACTCTGATATTCCTGACAGTCAGTGATGTTCCCAGGGATGGGAGCTCAAAACGAGGGAATCAGGCAGTGCTGTGTGTGCCCAAAGCAGCTCCTGGCTCTGTGTGATACAAGACCAGGATTATCAGATTTATTTGGGTGGGAAAGGACCTTAAATGTCATCTCATTCCACCCCCTGCCATGGGCAGGGACACCTTCCACTGTCCCAGGTTGCTCCAACCTGGCCTTGGACACATCCAGGGATGGGGCAGCTACAACAGGAAGAATTCAAAGGTAGATTTGTACCAGCAGCTGGGATGGGTTTCACTCCTCCTCATCAGACTTGCTGCAGAAGCTTTAGAAAATCCCATTCCAGAGGCAAGAAGCCAAGTGTCCCCACTCCAAACCTCTGTCAAAACAATGTTCCCTGCAGAGTTTTTCCCTGGCACAACCCAGTTTAGGCACAGAATGTTAATTTGAAATAAAATCTCTCCACTTCAAGCAAAGCCAACCTTCCTGGAGAGCAGGAATTGGAGAGCAGGAATTGGAGATCCTTCCCTGAGTGCAGTTACAGTAATTCTCAACAGCCAAGTTTCAGGGAAGTATTACAAAAATTGTTATTCTTGCAACATATTAACACTCATGCATGTTCTAAAGGGAGTGTCTTCAGGGCACATTTACTGAGAAGAGACAATCAGGAAGGGTTATTTTCTCCCTTTTTTCTTGCCTCTTGCTGTTCCAGAGAGGAAGGATAAAGTCCTCATTAACAAGGGAAACTTAAGAACCGATATGAGAAAGTGGGGCACGCTCCAGCTTTTTTGGACAGAGCAGGAGCCTGTCACTGACAACAAACAGGATAAAATCCCTAACTGCAGCCTCGAGCTAGCAGGGAATGTCAGGCTGGAGCCTGAGCACCTGCTCTCAACAGGAAGAAACGCCTCATCTCCGAAGGACAGCCCAGAATTCATGTGACTGCAACCTTTTGTGAGGCCATAGCACCTCCCCAGCCCTCACCCCACACAGATCAGAACTGCTTTGAGCCTCTTCTCCTTGTCCCCACCGGGCTTTTCCCCCAATCCTGCTTTTTTTCCCTCCCAATCATCACCAAACTCCAGAGTTCCCAGAGGCTTTGCACTGCTGAGGGGCTGTGGAAACACGGGATGTTCTGAGGAACAGAAGAGCATCACAAGGTTCCCTGTGTAGATCTTGACTGCACCACTCTTGCTTCTGACCAGGAACATGCTGATGCCCCTTTTCTGCAAAAAGCCTGAAATGGAACTAAATAAAAAAGCAAACCTACCTTTGATATTCTGCTGGTGAGAGAGGGAGAGGAAGGAACCTCTGCAAGATGAACCCCCCTCGATGTATTTGTGTCTATTTTTGGTTAAAGACCTAGGAAGTGATGCAGGACAACTCCAACCCTCCTCTCCCACTGCTCCTGGGTGCAGGATGCTGCAGGATCCAGGATGACCTTGGTACAAACCCGCAGTGACCAGCACTGGACCAAAGGCAGGGTAATTACTGTGCAGCACCTGGCTATCAAACTATTCCAATGAACTGGCACCACTTGATTCCCCCTAATGGTCACGAGAACATTTGTTCCTGAAGGTTTGCAGAATGATCTGGCAGGTAAAGCACCAGATTGGAGCCAAGAGGAGGAGTTTTGTAATGGCTTTGAACTCACCTGCTACGACCTTCAGATATTTGCTGCCTCTCTTCCTTTTATCAATAGTTGATGGGCTCTGAAGAGTCCAGACTCTCCTGGTGCACAGGGAGACCTGCCAGCATTCCCAGAGAAGTTAGCAGGAACAACCAGACTGACAGGAGGCTTTGGAGTGAAGTGGTTTTTACTTGCAGGTGTCACAGTGCCTTGTACCTCAGCTAAGAGCAGGATATACAGAGGATACTCAACACAGAGAAACTCAAAGCACCAGAAAATGATCAGCCAGCACTGCACAGCCAGGGAATTCTTCTTGCAGGGTTTAAACCCTGCGCAGAGGTTTAACAACACACTGAAAAATGCAGTTTGGTCCACAAGAATACAGTTACACAGGTTTCATTACTGACACAGGCTCTCCATTTAAATTTGGCCACCAGCTCTCTCCCCTTTCTACTTAAGGGAGCTCTGATGTGCCAACTGGAATCCAGATTTAATAACTGAGCACAGATGTGAGACACGGCCATTTAATGTTTAAGCTCTGAATCTGTGTCAAAAAAGAAACTATGAGAACTCCAACAGCTCACTGAAATAATTTAACACATGTGCAATGAGGACAGGTAGGGTTATTCCCAGCACTTCCAGGACAGTTATTCCTTCTTCCTCCACTACCCATTGATGCGATAATTCACGTGGATTTCGGGTTTGATGTCACACACCAGGGACAGCAGCTGGGAGAGAACCACCTCCCTGTTCTTCTGGAAGTTCTGCTGGATCACACTCATCTTCTCCTGGGTCTCCTTCTCAACTTCAGTGGTGCAGCTGCCATGGGATCCGAGTGCCTACAAACAGCAAAGGAAAGAGGAGGCTCAGATGTGAGCAGTGGGACAAAGGAACCACCACACTGAGCTCTGGGGTTTGTGATTCTGGACTGTCTCAGGGCATCTCAGACACTGATCTTTGGTGAGGGAAGAGTAATGTTAATGTTTATGTTAAAAAACTCAAAGTACTGTTGGATTTTTTGCTTAAATATCCCACTAAACTTGTCCAAGTTTGTATTTTATCCCCAGCTCCTGCCTTTTATCCGCAACTACAGAATCACAGAATGCTTTGGGTCGGAAGGGACCTTAAAGATCATCTCCTTCCAACCTCCTGCCATGAGGGCATTTATTCATTCTCAGTTTACAGCATGAGCTCCTGAAGGATGCCCAAAATAAAGGTCCAGATAATAGGAACCTGGTCACTGCTGTACTAGAGAGTGAGGACAGAGACAAAAAGTTCCTCTTAAAAGCAAGGGGGGAAAAGCCCAGAAGGAGAGACTAACCCCAGGACTCCAATTATTCTCAGTGGAAAAGGATGAGTAAAACCAAACCAGCTGACAGGCAGTGAAGTCTGGAGCAGCCTGGAATTGCCTGGGATCACATGCCTAGTGAGCCAAGCTAATAAGGAATTGTAAAAACTATTCCTGATGCACTGATGGTGATTATGGAGGCGCAGAGGTGATACTGGTAACCAGAGTGTGGACACAGGGGAGGATGCCAGGTCATTTTCCTGAAGATTCTGGAACTGTCACACAGCACATTTTGGGAGGGCACCCACCAGGGCACCAGCCAAGCCATGAGCTTATTAATCCAATCCCCTGCCAGTTTGGGATGCAAACACACCATGGCTTGAGTCATTCCCACGTGGCTGTGCATCACAGGAAGGCAGCTGGGGAAGTGCTGCTCCTGCAATACCCTCCCCCCTCAGGGCTGTTTCAGGGTAAGTAACCCCAAACACGAGGCTGAGGGACTGCAGGGAAATGAATTATATGGAAAACCAACCGCTGCCTCCTTGGCCTTGAACTCCTTCTCCCGCTGCAGGCGGTACTGCTCGATCTCTGCCTGCGCTTCTTCCTTGGCCTGCTTCAGCCTCCGGTTCTTCCCTGTTTCCAAACAGCAAACCAAGAGAAATGAAGAACAGGAAAGCACAGAGAGGGTGTTTCCCCACAGCTCTGCAGCTCCCTGAGGCGCATCCATCACCACAGAGTTCACTCCTGCAGCAGTTCCATCTTCAGGAATGGTGATTCCACAACCAATGACTTGGGTTGGGAAGGACCATGAGATTCATTCCATTCCAACCCCCTGCCACGGGCAGGGACACTTTCCACCACCCCAGGCTGCTCCAACCTGGCCTTGGACACTCACAGGGATGGGGCAGCCACAGCTTCTCTGGGCACCCTGTGCCAGGGCCTCCCCTAAACCCGTTGCCCCTCGTCCTGTCACTATTTGCCCATATAAAAAGTCCCTCTCCCTCATTTTTACAAGNGGCGGGGCCTGGCGGGGCCGGGCCGGGCCCTACTCACGCTTGCGGGCCTCGGCCACCTTCTCGGCGGCGCGTTTCTCGGCCTGGAGCAGCTGCTGGATGCCCTGGGACTGACTCGCCATGGCCGCCCCGACCGTCCGTGAGGACCCGTCACTGCGGAGCGGGGGGACACGCCCACGGCCACGCCCACCCCGGGGACACGCCCACGGACACGCCCCCGCGGGCTGAGACACGGCCCCGCTCACTGCAGGAGCCACGCCCCTCGGCTCAGGCCACGCCCCCTTCCCGAAGCTCCGCCCCCCGGGGGGCTGAGGGGAACATGCACACACCCTTGATACCTAAAAACAAAGGGGAAAAACCCTTTCGAACAAATTAGCAGAGGTAAAAGGAAAGGTGCGGTTCTTTACTGGGAGTTTCCAGGTCCAGAGAGAGCCCAACAGGCCTTATCACCCCACATTTGTAATATCCATCAGTTCTTAGACCCTTCGGCATATCCAACCAGTTTGGCTCATCCCGGTGCCCTGCCCTGGATCTGCTCCAGGATCCCTGAGCCTTCTGTTCTGCTATCGCCGAAGGAATGTTAAACACAGCTCACAATTCATGGCAAAGCCCTAAGCTATATATCCAAACTAAAATCACGGAAAGAGGAGGAAAACCCCCAAGGCACCACCCTGGGCCAGCTCCAGCTCCAGCTCCCAATTCTTTGATCGATGCTCCCGAGGTGTTTCTTTGCCCACTGCCCCAAGACTGGCGGCCCAGCTGCAGGCAGCCTGTGCTAAACACCTTCAGGAAGGCTGTGCTGGGGGTTGTTTTTTATGTGTTCCGTAATTTTCACAGAATCACAGAATCAGTAAGGTTGGAAAAGACCATAGAGATCATCAAGTCCAACCTATCACCTATTACCTAACCTAGCCAAACCTGTTACCTTAATGATTAGAACCTCAGCAATTCCAGGNCTGCTCGATCTCTGCCTGCGCTTCTTCCTTGGCCTGCTTCAGCCTCCGGTTCTTCCCTGTTTCCAAACAGCAAACCAAGAGAAATGAAGAACAGGAAAGCACAGAGAGGGTGTTTCCCCACAGCTCTGCAGCTCCCTGAGGCGCATCCATCACCACAGAGTTCGCTCCTGCAGCAGTTCCATCTTCAGGAATGGTGATTCCACAACCAATGACTTGGGTTGGGAAGGACCATGAGATTCATTCCATTCCAACCCCCTGCCACGGGCAGGGACACTTTCCACCACCCCAGGCTGCTCCAACCTGGCCTTGGACACTCACAGGGATGGGGCAGCCACAGCTTCTCTGGGCACCCTGTGCCAGGGCCTCCCCTAAACCCGTTGCCCCTCGTCCTGTCACTATTTGCCCATATAAAAAGTCCCTCTCCCTCATTTTTACAAGCCTTTAGGCACTGGAAAGGGCTCTCAGGTCTCTCTGGACAGAGAGAGAGAGAGAGAGAGAGATGGATAGATATAGATACATGCTTGAATCAGGGAGGATTTGCAAAGCTGAGGATCTTTGTAACCAGAATTTCGTTCACTTAAAGGAAAAGCTTAAAGTTGGATCCCCAAGAAACAGCTCTCAGCTCTGTAAAACCCCTAACCATCCATGGGGAAACACACAGTTTTCATCAAGAAAGAGAGAAATTAACGGCAGAAAGGACAGAGATAAGCCCAGGCATCCCAAGTGAAGACCCCGCTGCGCCCAGGCCCGGAGCTCCGATACCGACGGGGCCTGGAGCCGCCGGGCTGCCCCGACACCCGGTGCCACAGCGGCTGAGACCCCGTCCCCTCCCGTCACATCCCACCCGGCCCGTCCCGGCCGGTCCCACCGCACCCGAGGCCTGAGGGGCCGCGCCGGGACAGGCCGCGCCGGGNATCCAACCAGTTTGGCTCATCCCGGTGCCCTGCCCTGGATCTGCTCCAGGATCCCTGAGCCTTCTGTTCTGCTATCGCCGAAGGAATGTTAAACACAGCTCACAATTCATGGCAAAGCCCTAAGCTATATATCCAAACTAAAATCACGGAAAGAGGAGGAAAACCCCCAAGGCACCACCCTGGGCCAGCTCCAGCTCCAGCTCCCAATTCTTTGATCGATGCTCCCGAGGTGTTTCTTTGCCCACTGCCCCAAGACTGGCGGCCCAGCTGCAGGCAGCCTGTGCTAAACACCTTCAGGAAGGCTGTGCTGGGGGTTGTTTTTTATGTGTTCCGTAATTTTCACAGAATCACAGAATCAGTAAGGTTGGAAAAGACCATAGAGATCATCAAGTCCAACCTATCACCTATTACCTAACCTAGCCAAACCTGTTACCTTAATGATTAGAACCTCAGCAATTCCAGGATGCCCATGTGGGATGCTTTGGTCCCCTCTGGGCTGTGTCGTCCCCGTGTTCGTGTCACCCCAAGCACAGACCCCCTGACACACAGGGTGGTTTAGGACCATCCAGAACCACCTTGTCCTGGTGCCCCCCGGACACCCCCTCACTTCACCCCATCCCACCCAACCCATCACATCCCAGGGCAGACTTAAAGCCCTGAACGCAGCTCCTCCAACACTTTCGGAGCATAAATTACAATTATTGTCAAATAATATGGCTCTGATGAAGCATCAGAGCCAGGACAGTGACTCATCGCTGCCGGGGGGAGAAAGGGGCTGCTGGGCCACCTCTTCCATTCCCCGTGATGGAAAGGATGGGAGATGATGAATCAAATGCATATTTATAGTGCTGAATAGGAATTAGGAGTGTTTTCAGGGTGACTTTCAGCTGGGCCCAGCCATTAACTAATGGGCTTAGAGGGCTGGTCCATCCAGGGGTATTTTTGCTTCAGTAAAAGAAAGATAAAAGATCAGGAGAAGGGCTGGGATTGTAAATGTGGGGTTTGAAGCAAGCCTGGAATGCTGGGGATCCTATGGGTCCCTTCCAACTCAGAATGACCTGTGAACCTGTGAATGGGGCACAGGGAGCTGTGACCCTGACTGGGGGAAGGGAAAACAATGAAATCTTGTCCTACATCATGTCACAGACAAGGGACACAGCTTGGGTGCTGTGCTGGTTATCAGTGAGCACACAAAGGACAGAAAATCACAGAATCATCAGAAGGTGTCCTGAGTTGGACAGGACCTCATCTAGTTCCAACCCTCCCTGACATTCAGTCAGTCAATCCCAAAATATGCCATAGCCAAAAAAAAAACCCTGGTAGGGCTCAGCTGGGACAGATCCAGCCCAGGTAGGAAATTCTTCCTGTCTGACCCCAGCCCCTGCCCTGCACTCACCTCAGAGCTCTGCCAGAGCCCCAAAATCATTGAACTCTCCCACTGACTCCTCAGTCCCCTTCCCACCTAGAAACCCACCATCCTCCTTAGCTGCTCACATTTTATCAGGAGGGAAAAAAATCAGGGTTCCCCTGCTGCTGATTAAAGCACTGGAGCTGAACCCAGAGATGAGCCCAGAGCAGGATGCTCTGAAAGGGATACAGGGATCAAAGGAGCCCAGCTCTGCCCTGCAGTCACAGCCAGCACTGGGCTGTTATTTTTTCCCTGGGTGATGGTGATTTTCAGATTCACGGCTTTTCTCTGTGAGGTGATGATGATAACGATGCCCTTTCCTGCCTCAGAAATACCCTGGCTCCGAGCACACTAAGTTCTCAGAAAACAAACAAACAAAAAATCCCTCCCAAATTCCAGCCTCAGGTTGGCTAAAAAACACGTGATGGGTTTTCAACAGTTTCATTTTGAGAGTTAACAAATGAAGCAATAGCAGTTTGTGTTGGAAACAGCCTTTTGCTTTCTAGTTTACAGTTGCCCAAAAGCTCATGGTGTGTCACATGAAACACATGTGAACTCAAAAGCTGTTTGATGAACTCCTTTCTTAAATATATTTAAATATGTTATATTGTCACTTAACATATATTATAAAAATTATATAGTATATTTCATATGTATATACTTTAAATAGATGAAATATATATTTATATATTTTACTTAATATTTAAAACTAACTAAAATTAAATACTAATTAAATACTTAAAATATTGAAAATTCCCTGCACAAAAACAAAAAGCTTCCAGTTCTCAAACCTGCCCAGTTGTGAATAAGAGCTGATGGTGCAGCTGAATTCTACCAGCAATGGATTTATAATTAATTAGCAACACCGGGACTTCTGAACTTGGCTTTTATTCCCTCAGATCCACTGAACAAGCTTGTAACTCGCTATGAGAGAAGGCACCAATTGCTGACACTGATAAAGGCACCTTCTTATTTGTCCAGCACTGATTTCTTAATATAATAAACTTGGCTAATCCTAAATGTCACACACCTCACATTCAACAGAGACTGGAGGAAGAATATCTTTAGAAGATTAAGGCTAATCCTGCTCTTTACCACGGGGAAATAAATTGTTAAAATAAATAAATGCTTGATTTTTTTGGCTGCTTCCACAGCACAATAACAAAAGTTAAACACACTTCTTAATCTTCTTTCTTCTTCCAAAAGGTCTTTTGTTTTCTTGCAAGCATTGAAGATTTATTTTCATTTTGGAGCTGCATCTTCCTGCTTCTGTTCTGTTCTGGGTTTAACTCCAAGTGTGGGTCACGCAGGCTCCTGAAATACCAAAAGATACTTCCAGAATCCAGGTGCGGGGAAAGAAAACGCAGCTTATCTTGATTTTTCTTTTAGTTTCCAAGCCCAGGAAACATGTGCCCTGTCTTATGATCCCTCGGTCGTTAAGGATTCCCAGACACATTTCAGAAGAATGAGATTTTAAACATTGTCTGGCTTCTTTCCAGATCAGGTAATTACATTTTTCCTCTCTAAATTCCCTTGCACTTTCAATCGGATATGTTATTATTCTCCATTCCCCAACTTAAACTGTTATTCTGTGCAATTGTCTACTCTTTTAAGGAGGTTTTGTGTTAATGCCCAGGAACTGAGCTGGTCTCTTCTCTTCTGAGGTTTAATTCATTAATACAAATCACTTTGAGGCATTGAGATGATGCAGCTGTTGGACGTTGATAAATGATGATTAGCTGAAAAGAGGACCAATGAATAATTATTAATTAGCACTCATAGTTTGGAGGGATATTTTAAATTTATAAACAGAGCATTAGAAATCTAAGTACAGCACATAGAAAAAAATCAATTAAACCCTGAAGTGCACAAGTCTGCACCTGACCTACACCAAGAATTTGGCTCAAACATCCCAAAGTAAGAGAGAACGCTCCATTCATCATTTGCAGTTCCTTTGTGATCAAGGACAATTTAAAGCCTGGAATAACCTGATGGCAGTGATGGAATTACACCAGAATGGACTTACATTTATACAGTAAGGATTGATTTTTTTTAACAGCAGTTCAAGAAGCCATATTTCTGTGTCAGCTCTTGTTCCCTTTCTTCAGGCTAAACCATGTTCCTTGGGCTAAGCCAGGTTCCTTGGGATGTTGCTGGAGCAACCCGGAGACCCCTGAGCATCACCCACTGTTCTGGCCTGATTAGTGAGATGCCTCTTCCTGAATTAAGGTGCAAAAGAAACCATTTCCCAACGTGTGTATAATGTGGATTTTATTTAACACACACACACACGGGTTGTTGCTTCTGTACAGTTTGTCACAGTGGGAATTTTTTCTGGATGTGCTGACTACATCTTGCTTCCCCAGGCCTGGAATCAGCACCATCCTGTCACTCCGTTCTGTGCTTATTTCATGGCAAAGTCCTTCTCTGGTCTTCCTTGAGACAAGCAACTGTGATCTTTTAAGTCTTTACACCCAGCAGTCTGAGTTTCACAGAAATCAGGATTTTTTCTGAGAGCCAGGGAAGCTTGGAGCTCTGTTTATGTATTCTTCTGTTGTGAGGACATTATTAATTCCTTGTCTACCCAAAGACATCTCCGGTCATATTTCCTTGACATCTACTGGCATCCACTCTGAATCAGAGGTCACGTGTCCTCAGCAAAGGACATGCCTGGAAAAATCCATTGGTTTAACACGTGACTGAGCTCCCCCCGGGTTGCCTCTGAGGGACCTGGTGAGTGTGTCCCAAACATTGGCATTCCTGCATCAGGGAATACCCTGGGTGGGCCATCACGGACTCAGCCACATCCCTACAAGGTACAAACTGTCTGGACCAGAATTTTTAGATATGGCAGCAAAACAAAGCAGGTCCTGGTGTAAAGTAATAAATAGCAACTCCTGTAAAGGGCAGCCTCAGAGCTTCGGCTGCTGAAGGCAACAGCCGGTTCTTCATCAGCTTCTGCAAGAACAACAGCATTACTCCTGCTCCACCAGGAAGAAACACGTAGAAAATCTTGTTTTCCCCACCATAAAAGATCTTTCAGCTTTTCAGTTCTGCTTTCTCTGCCCCAACCCCCTGAGTAATGTCACTGATCAGCACAGCACAGGCACTGCTAAAGCGCTGATGGATGAGCCAATCCCTGGGTACGGAGATTGTTCGGTGCTTTGAGAGGGTTGAGTAAACGACACATGGCAGCGAGAGGCTCATTATCAATATTGCCTGCAAATATCAAAAACGGAGGCCGCAGTTTAATTTGGATGCTTATCATAAGCTCGGGAGAAATGGAAATCTGTGACAATAACAAAACACTGCAGCAGCGATGCCAAGCAGCTGATGTGTTTCTAGGCCACGGGGGAAGGAGCTGGGGGTGCTGGGGGATCCTTCCTCTTACTTGTTCAAACAAAAGTGACGCAGAGAAACAGGCAAGTGACAGTGCCTGGGGCTCGAGCAAAGATCCCTCCTGCCTCTGGGGCCCGAGGAGATGTAGAACAAGAGTTGCTGATGTGCAGGTTCCTCGTGGGACTGCTCACATCACTCAGCTACACGGCTCCTGGCTGCTAAATGAAGCAGATTTGTCTCCATAAAGGCAGCAGAGCGATAGATCCTTCGCTGTAGAAGTTCAACCAAATGCTCTGAATTACCCCAGGAAGGTGAACTTCCCTCTCTTCCGGCTCAGCAGAATTTGGAGTCTGGAGTCAAACTGCAAACAGTTCCTCCAGGAAGGTTTTTCAGAGGTACATAAGCACCTATGCATGCAGATAGCGACCTAGTGGAACTAATTTGTTTACAGCATTCATGGGAAAATCTTAATAACCAATTTCTATATTTAGTCTAAGTGCCTTTGAAAACCCGAGCTCTGTGTCCCTGTGCTTCCTGTCCCCATCCATTCATGCCGGGCTACAGGAAAAGCCAAAAATAAACTGACAGGCAGCACAACCCTCCCGTGGTCCTGATGTTTGTGGAACACAACGCAAAGGCTGCTGCCCTGCTTTGGCCATGCTGAACACCCACTTTTGACTCCTAATTACACAGGTCATTGCAGAGTCAAGTACACCCAGTTTACCTGAATTACCCCCTCGTTCTCTCACTGCCCTTTTATCCCCAGAACAAAACCCTGCTCCATCCCTCTCGATTTCCATTGCAATTTGCCAGAGAGCTCATGGCTGCAGGGAAAAATAAAAATCCATCTATTTTTCCACTACTTCATCCATCAGCCAGCATCGAGCCTTCTGCTGGCAGGGTGAGTTCTGCACTTGGCCACCACCAAAGCAGCCCAGGGCCATTTGGTCACAGAGTTGGAGCTGCAGCCTCTGCTCCAGCAATGATCTGCCTGTGCCTGGGCTGCCTGTAATGAAATTGCACTTCAGTAGGTTTCAGGATATTAATAACGTGATTAACCTGAAACAACCACAGTAACAAATTGATTATCAAGAGCAATAAATCATCTTACTCACACAGGTAGCCCAGAGGGGGTTTTGGTTGGTTTTTTTTTTTTTTTGCATTGCAAAGCCAGGAGTCTGTTTACAGGACTGGAACAACATCCAGCAGGGAGCAATACCCAGGAAAACCAAAGTAAAACTTGATTCAACTATGTGGGGAATGTGGAGGCAAAGGAGGGGAAGGCTGCTGTGTGTGGACACAAGTAATGTGGCTTCTTTTTCTGCTTCTCCCCAGCTCCACCTACTGCCCAGCCCTATCCAGAAGATTTTGGGAACAACTTTGCAGGGCTGGAGCCAGGACTAGATGTGGCTGAAGGACACAGGCAGGAGTGGCCCCAGCATTGAGCAGGTTACACCAAGCAGCTGAGTGATGGATTGCTCCCCCTTGTATCCCAAAGCTCTGAGCTCCCTGGATTTGCTCATGCAGTTTTTCCCATCCACAAGCCTTGGAATGAAGACTGGGGGTTATTGCTAAAGGCTCAGGCCCATTAAAGTAGCAGATACCCAAATCCACACCACATGGATGGCTGGAATGTGAATTCTCTTTTCCTTTGGGGAACAAATTAATAACTCCTGCATGTGGACTATAAGTCATCTGCACGCGCCCCCTGATCCAGACAGGAAACACTGAGCAAGGCCCAAAAAGGGTGAGTTATGGCCCTGCCTCGGGGATGGCACTGCCTGTCCTGGGAGGATCATTAACCATCGGCTGTGGCATTGCCCAGCCATATCCACAGAGCTGGAAAGGGAAAGGCATGTGCCTCAGCCTCTGAAGAGGCTATTTATAGCATCAAGGAACATTTATGGGGATAATTTTAAAATTAGGCACAGAAGCAGCAGCAGAGAAACAGCCCTTGGCTTGGGATTAGCACCCAGATCCTCTGCTACACCCAGTTCCCATCCACATACAGGGAGGCACCAGCAGGATTTAGAACACACCAGTGCCAGGGCTTATTTCACTTCCAGGTGTCTCCTGGGTGCTCCCAGCTGTAGGACTGTGCTCAGGTATTTCACACATCCTTTTCATCAACCCTGGGGACACAGCAGGTGACAGTCCCCGTCACGCCCCTGGGGCCCTTCAGGGCACAAGGAGTTACAAATCTGCTCCTGAGGCTGAGAGTTGAGCAGGAGCCTTCCCAGAGACAGATGGGACAACAAGTGCCAACTGCTGCCACTAATAAGTCAAAACAAGTTTGGCCATCCAACTCAAATCACTGGGCCACAGCTCACTGCTTTAATTTGAGAATCATTTACAGCCAGTGACAAAATTTAGATTCAAGCCAAGGATATCAGTAAGACATCCAGGGGCTGAGCCAGGGTACCTTGGTTCTACAGGATGTGCTGGCTTGGGTTAACATTGGCATCAAAGGGAAAGTACCCCCTGGGCTTTGAGACCTGTTGGGAACTGCAGCAAAGGTCCCCTGCATCCCATTCACCACCTCCTTCTGTGCAGAAGGAGCCTTTTATAGAGACATTTCTGGGCCAGGAGGAATCCAGAAAGGGATTGGCAGATTGAGTGTCTCCAAGCCTGTCACACATCACAGTTCTGGTGGAGTCAGGGCTTGGAAAGACTTGAGATGCAGGTGGGAGAACTTGGCAGCAGAGCTCCCAGAGGGGTGAGACTCACATCCTGCTTCCCTTCTAATTCCTGCAATGCAGGAAACATTGAGCTGGTCTACACAGTCCTCACTCTGCAGACATTGGAGAGCAGTGGAGAAGCTGCTGCTTTCCCAGGTAATTCAGCCTGGGCAGTAAATCAGCTCCATGCTGCTGGTCCTTCACTGCAGTCGTGCCCCAGGCCAAGGTCAAAGTGAGCCCTGAGTGCTGCAGGAGCCTTGAGTTCCCTCCCAGTGACACACAGAGCAGATCCATCAATATCCCACATTATACAGCCTGGCTCCTGATATCCAAACCACGCTGATCTCCTGACCCACCTCTTGGTGCTGCCCAAAGTGTTCCTTTGGAGTAATTTCAAGCCCACCTGGCAGCAGCAGCACAGCTCCTGCCTTGCTATTTCTAGGCTGATTCTTCTGCCCAACAAAATAAAATGAAGTGAATTTGAAATAAAAGGGGGGGGAAAGCATGTGGAGTTTCTCTTTTCCATCTCATTTCACTCCTGGGGAGGACCAGTGGTGGTGTCCAAACTCCAGCTCCATTCCAGTCAGCCCAATGGGATCAGTTCTGCTTGTTCCTACCACAGACACCCTGTCCATCCCTCCAGGAAATAGGGCCTTGCTACTGTCAATGGTACTGAAAAACACATTTATGGTGGGTAAAACCTCTTCTCCAATTCTGATTTAAGTTTATTGGATATAGGAGGCCTAAATCAAGAGGAATTCAGTTTGTCCTTCTGCAGTGCTGCAGCAGACAATGTTCAAAGGGGCAGGTGTCCCCTTATCTGCCATATCCACACCTGGAATTTTCTTTGCCAATGCCCAGCTGAAGCTCCCTGCTGCTCCTCGTGTCAGGGGAAGGCAATGGGCTGGCATGGAAAGGGTTTAACTCCCAGCTGTGTTTGTTTTCTGTCATTTCCTCCATTCCAATCAAGATGAATGTTGTCAAACCCAAACATTTCATATATATATAAATAGAATGTATATATACACACACCCCTCCCTTTCCTCCTCTCCCTCTAATTGAGGGAGCACATGGAATTTTGGGGCTGACACTCTGGATGGATTGCACTGAGCTAAGTGAGGCACCTCATGCAGCCAGGTACATATTTCATTACAAAAAGCTCAGACTTCCCTGTTTAAAGCCCTTTGCCATGAATGATGGCTGGTATTTAAACAAGCACATGGCATTCTCTAAAGCATTTTATCCACTTTAATTAAAAACTAATATTTATAGAGCAAGGCAGGCGTGCCATACACCAGAAGAAGGAAACAGTCCCCACTTTGGGTTGCTGGTGGCTTTCTGCAGTAACCAGCACATAATCACTGTTAAACTGGAATAAATACTATTGATTGTGGCCTTTAATAGAGGATATGATTTTAAAGAGCTCACAGCACCAGACTGCTCAAGATTATTGTATTTATTGATTGGGACTGAAGATTATAACAGCCTGTGAAAACCCAAGGTTGTTTATCATACATTGGCTATTGAAAATGAGAATCCAGTACAGCCCAGATGACACAGAACAAGTGCAGGGCCACGGGTGAGAGCTGGGGGGTGGAGATGCCAGGTGGGACTGCCCAGGGCACTCAGAGCCTGGGGGAACACAGGGAGGATGTGCACCAAAGCCAGGGATGACAGTTCATCAGCACAGCTCCCCTTTTACCAGGGTCATTCAAGAGTTATTGAGCAAGATCAGTCCTTAAAGGAACCCCATCCCTGAGTTCCATGGGAATGTCAATGACTTTGGCCATCTCTTCCTTCCTTGGACCCTCTCTCTGTTCTTCTCCTCATCTCTGCTTTCTCCAACTTCACTAAAACTTTCCCTCATTACAGATGATTTTACCAAAGCACACCTACATGATTTAATGCCTTTCTGCTGCCTAATCAAGCATTCTACTTATAGAAGTACTAAATTAGCCTTGCGTGTTCCTTGTCAGATCATTAGCCACGTTGACTTTTATGCTGTTTTCCACTTAAATCTGGGCTTTAAGTGTTCTCTCTCTCAAATTTGTTCTAAGGCATCATGTGCTATTTATCAAATAAAAGGTCTTGGTTGCTATTCTGGTGCCACAATACCTCGGTGCTGGGGATTTTTGCACTGTCCTGAAGAGACTCTCAGAGGTGAACTCCTGTCTGCTCTGGGTTGCTGTTCAGAACACTCAGCCTGTTGCAATTTGGGATTCTCTCTCTGTGCCTTCAGGAGAAAGAGGTGATCAGAGCCTGGTGCTTGGAGAAAACATAAGATTTTTGGTGCAGCAGGTTGGTGGTTAAGTGTGCAACACTACACACAATCCCTGTGCCTGATCCATAGGTTCCTAATCAGGGAAATCATTTGGTCCTTGGAAAGCCAAAGGAAGTTCAGTGGTGTTAACAGTGATGGCTTGGACAAAAAAAATTCCTTTACAGTTTGCTGCAGGCTGGGAAGGGCATAGTCACATGTAAGAACAAGATTGTTTCTACTTTTCTGTTTCTAGCATTTCTTGTTAAAATCCTTGCAAAGCCTCTTGCCCAAAGGGTATTTCAGAATTTCCAAGGTTAACAACACTAACAGTCTCCTGGTCAATCTGCCTGCCTTTTATACACATCCCAAACGCACTTAATTTACCACTTAGATGCTCGGGTTTGTAGATTAGACATCAGGCAGTATCTTCTCACACCCAGTGCTAAAATGCCATGGAACAGGGCTCATCCTGCAGGGAGAACAGCTCCTGGAGCTGCAGGATTCTGTGGAACAGCCTGAGCTGTGCTACCAAAGCTGCAGCCTCAGCTCTGAGGCTCTGACCCCACTCAGAGACAAATTAATTTCAAAGGTAACTTGTGCCAAACCCCAGCAAATGTCTTGTCACTGGGAAGCTTGTTTGACACTAGTGCAAGGAAGCCTAAAGTCTCCATTTCCCAGGGGAAAACAAGGCATGTCCTGAGGCAGCAAGGCTGGGGACACTGCAAGGAGCCAGCAGGAAGAGTGGGAAGCTGAGGTGACACTGCGGAATCTACCCTTTGGTGTCTCTAAGAGCCCACAAGGAGACTTTGGAAGCCCCAGATGGGGCCTGTCCTACCTGAGCTGCTTCTGCAGCTCTGGGAGCTACTTCTGAGCTTAGGGGCAGAGGGATCAGGAATATTTCTGCACCAGGCAATGGAGCAGGGCCCATCCAGCTGCCTTTACATGTTTTGTCAGCATTCCTCAAGCACAGCACCTTTTCCCCCAGAAATTCTGTGAGGGAATGCAAGAAGGAGCTCAGGTGGTGGAAGATTTCAGACCCTGGTGTTTATTGGTGGTAGGAGAACACCTGGGCAAGGTGGGAGGGGGGTATAAGAGGGGAGGGCAGCAGTTAGAGGTTCCTGGGAGAGCTCAGGTAGGAGGCCAGTGGCTGCAGCTCCCAGGGGTTGTGTGGGCTGGAAGAGCTTTGTAGGGAGCTCTTTGAGAGTCAGAACTTTCCAAAACAGTGGGAAAATGCTGGGGTCTGGGGCAGGGATACTGATGGGAAGTTGGAAAGAGCAGGAGCTAAGGGTTAATACAGCCCCTTTGGGCTGGGGATGGGAATCCAGCTCCCAAGGGCTGCTGGAGCCCTGCAGCAGCAGGGTTTGCATTCCCAACCCCCCTGTTTATGTCCATGGGGGAGGTGGGTGTCAAGTGCTGTCTGTCTCTCCTGCCTGGCAGTTGGCAGCTCTCCTCCTCCTTTATCATCCTGCCCGTGTTCATTGCCAGGATTTTATGCAAAGTAGAGAAGTCTCATTAAGTGATGCTGAAAGTACTTCTCTGTTGGTGTTAAAATGTGACAACCATCTAAGTGAGCAAAATGTTCTGCCCAGGTTAATGCTCTGAACAGTACAAAGTAACTCTGGAAGGTGCAGAGCAGGGAGAAATCCGGCCTGGGGAGGAAGGTGGACTGACTGAGCTCGCAAACTGTGTCAGTCTCAGAGTTGGGAAACAAGCCCAGACATCCTCATTGTAAGTCTAATATTCAGCTGCACATGCCAAATGCCTTCTGACTTCTCTGACAGAGCTCCAGGGAGCACATCCAGAAGGACAGTAACACTCACAGCAGTGTTTCCTGCAGTCCAGGTACAGGGAGCATGAGCACCTCGAGCTTCTGGCAGCCCCCATGGCAAGGGGCACTTGTGAATTCTTCTTTTTCAGCTCTAGATATTAGAGGAAAGAAGCACTGAGATGGAGAATCACAAATTAAAGCCACATAAGGAGCTGGGCCTTGCCTGTGGTGCTTTTTGGGGGACAGGGGTGGTAATGCTACTGTGAACAGAGAGCTCTGGGTGCTGCTGGAATCAAGAACCCTCAGCTGCTGCAGGGAGCTTCTCCTGGGCTTGTGCCTGAATCAATCCCAAACACAGAGCACAGGGGGTTGGGTAAGGATTATAGCTTCATTTTTTTTGTAATTCCTTTATTGTAAAGGTCTCCAAAGGTTCCGGAGGTGGCACCTGTTCAGCTGAGCCTTACACTGGGAGCAAGGATTCGATTTTTCTCCCTTATGCTTACACCTGAAAAAATTGGTTTTATGTGTCTGCTGATGGGCTGCAGTGGAAAGCAGAGGAGAGGCTGAATAAGTGCAGGATTTGTCAGATAAACCAGTGCTTAAAATATCCCTTCTCATTGCATCCCATTACTCTTCCTGTTGCTCCTTGTCTCGTTCAGGACACTATTAACTCCCTCGTTGTAGCCCTTGCTCTGCTCCCAGCACAGCTTTAAACCAAACAGCTGCTTGAAATGCAGAAGAATTCAGCTCTGCTTTCTATCAGCTCCAGCCTTGGGCCCACACCAGGGAACAGGTAAAAAGTACATAATTCATACAGCAAAGCTGGAAAATTGAATCTGTTGTAGCAGAGAGGAAGATTTAGGCCCCATGAGAATCCATTTACTCCAGTAGCCCCTGCTGCCATCCCTGATTTCCAGCAAGGCTGTGATGACAGGGCTGGGAGGAGACAGTCTTCATTCAGCTGCCCAGGTGAGCAGCTCTTCAAAACTGACTGTGAATTTGGTGATATTAATATAGCTTAGACTGAATGAAGGTATTTTTATCCCAGGCTAAACGAGGTGGTTTTAATGTCAGCTACTAAATTACCTCCTGTAATCGACTCCTGCCTCCTGCTGAAGTAATGAGTGTCTGTGCTTGGGAGAGGCAGAGTAATTTCCCTACAAATGTCTTCAGAGCAGCATGACAGTGACCTCGCTCTGAGACTTGTTGCAAAGGTGATGCAGAGCTGCCAGGAGCAGAAATCCCTTCCCAAGGCCAGGGTAGGCATCAAAAGGCACAATAGTCCAGTTGATGGGCTGAGACTTGTTGCTGATTTGTGGAGGAATCATTTCCTCCCTCACCACTTGGCTTTTCTTTAATGGGAATCTCATTAGTAACATTTAGAGGCAGAGGCTGGATGGGGTGGGCAGCTCTAGCTCAGGTTCATAGAGTGGTTTGGGTTAGGGACACCTTCCACCAAACATATCCTGGGTTGGAAGGGACCCACAAGGATCATCGAGTCCAGCTCTTAGACCAGGTTGCTCCAAGCCTTGTCCATCCATCCAGCCCACATCCAGATTCAGGCTGGTAAATCAGGAGTGGTCACTCTCTCTGTCACACCTCCAGAGTGTTTGGCTCCTGATGGCCAAGAGGATGCTCCATTAGGAACAAGCCTGAGGCTTGGCCTCTTCTCCCCTTCCCAGCTGGCAGCATTCCCCTCTTTTCTCCAAGCAAGTCACTGAATAATTCCATATGTGTGGAGTGGGGATTCCTGGAAGCCTTTCATCCTCTGTGGGCAGGTCCTTGAGCTGCTCTTGCATTGATGTTGCTAAGACCATGGTCACTGCTTTTGCCTTCAGGAAACAGGTGGGATAAGGAGCTTGCAGTTGGGTTTGGTTGTATCTGTGCCACATCTTTGGCAGGGACTGGAGAGTCCCCCTGTGCCTGAGTGGCTGTTGTGGAGTTCTGTGTTCAGGGTGGGTGTTTGGGATCTGCTGGATTGTCCAGGCTTTGCTGTCTGTTAACACCAAGTTCAGTCCCTTTGTTTCCATGGGTTCCTCAGGTGAGATGAAGCCTGGATGAAAACAGACTGGACACACTTCAGGCCCTGGCAGTGGTTGTTGGCAAGTGGCTTGGGCTGGGCAACGCCAGGTATTCCAGCACCTCCAGGAGAGATTCACCGTGGGGTTGTGCAAAGGGTATTTAACATTCGCAGCAGTGCTGGCTGCAGGCTGAGCTGCTCCTCCTGCATCACTGGCAGCTCTTAGGAAAAAACCAACATTGTTCCCTGCAATAATCCTGGTGGCTTTATTTTTCGAATCTAAAGTGATGAGATCAGGTGCCATCTAGTGTAAAGCCTTTCTCTTAAGTCAGACTCTATCCAGGTTTGTGTTGTTTTTTCCTCTCCCTGCTTTGATATTGCAAGATCTGAAATCCTCAGCTGCTGTAACAAAAGCAATTCAGCCTTTTCCCAGGAGATTCTGCAGTAAAACGCTCACCAAGTGCCTGCTGGTGCTGTTTGCAGTGCTGAAGTGGGAGTAGAAGTGCAGAGGTCCCAAACCTACAGCAGCACCTATTGCACAGCCCAGCTGGGAACACCAAGCAGGAATGGGATGGGTGGGCTGTGGGGTCGAGTCTGTGACCGGGGGCTTTAGAGGGTGCTCTGGGCTGTCCTCATGCTCCTTCTCGGGTGTCTTCTCTGTGTCTTCTGCAAAACGATTGTGCAAATAGGTTGTTACAGGGCACAGTGAATGAGCCTGATCCAGCCTGTGCTGCCCTCGGAGTGAGGGAGACATTCCCTGCTCTGGGATAGGAGCAGATGTGCTGGGAGCAGCTGTGAAGCCCTGCCCTGACCAGGATTTCAGAGCAGGGAGGCTGATTCCACATCCCTGCCGTGCCTGCTGCTCTCAGAGGGCACTGCTGCCGAGTTTCCCTGGGTACCACCTGGCCAGATCCCTCGGGAAGGAGTGAGAGCCCTTCCAACCCGCCCACCAGCAGCAGGTCACTGGGCAGTGACCCAGAAGGCTGGAAACCCCCTGTGCGAGCAGGGAGGGTTGGTATAAATCCACCTGGACCTGAAGAGTGAAGGATGTGTCTGTAAGTATTTATTCTTCTCACTCCTGTGAGTCGACTTACAAGACACATTGACTTTTTGTGCTGCAAAGGTGTTTTATGCTTATTTAACTGCAGTGCTTATTTAACTTCCTTGACTCTGCTCAGACAGAGATTCACAGCTCCGAACTCACTTCTCCACCGGTGCAATTCTCCATCCTAGGAAAGACTCAGTTGAACTCTAATCTGAGGTGCTAAGCTAAGAGGGAAGGATGAGCTGATGTCCCAGGGAATTCCGCTTCCTTGAAGACACGGGGAAGAGGATCAGTTCATCGCCGAGGTGTGTGAGAGCTTCACTTGGAGCAAATCTGCTGGATCTGGAGCTCCCAGGGCTCGGGGGTGGAGAACGAGTGTTCAAACATGTAATCAGAGTCACTGGGGAAATGTGACAGGATTTAAACGATGACATAACACGCTTGTCTTGTCTTTGCTGCCTGTGCTAATGAGCACGAATTGAGAGCATTAGCGATCTATCCACGGGCATTAGCGGCTGTGAGGCAGGGGAGCGCAGCCCTAATTAGTCCCAGCCTCTGCTGCCAGTGAAGCCTGTCCCTTGCTCTGGAATCCCTCAGGCTTTGGCAGAGCACCATCCATCCCCAGGCAGTGCCTACTCCGTTTTGCAGAGGAGTTTTCTCACCTTTTTCTTCCCAAGAGAAATGTGGGCACTTTCTCCCATCTTCTGGGGAGTTTCAGAAAAGTGAGGACATCTCTGGGAGGGATTTTTGATCTGTTTTCTGTTGGCCGTTTGTCTCTTTAGGAAGAACTTTAAGTATTCAGAGCAGCACTTTATTTTTGCTATAACCAACATTTGCTCTCCCAAATGCTTGATTTCTATAAGAGAATGAGGGTTTGGGCTGGAGGCAAACAAGTAAAAACCTGCAGAGGAAGGATCCAGGATTCAAGCTTGCCCTGACTATTTTTCCTGTTTCTTCATGTCCCTAATTCCTCACTGTGGGATTTTCAGTGGAACCTCACGGAGCTCCATCAGAAGGTCTGGCCTGGCAGCCGTGGGATGAGGAGGGAATGGAGGGATGCTGTAGCTGCAGAATCCAGATGTGCTCCTCAGCAGAGAGATCAGTCCTCTGGCATCTCCCTGAGGGCAGGATATTAATTTTGAAAAATCAAATGGCTGCTATGATGGATTAGATGTCTTTGCTCTACTATGTTTAATCGATAGCAGTGGGTATTTATTGCATTATATACCACAAATCAATAATGATTAGTGCCTCATTAACCTTTCCTTTTCTTTTGATTGTCTTCTTGTAGTGTTGTAGCCCCGAGCTCTGCATCCCTCTCCAGCCTGGCAGAGATGGGTTTGGAGGCTGGAGAAGATGAGCTGATGCTTTTGATGAAGAATGTGACCCTGCAGCCCTGTTACCTCTCCAAGTGGAGGAAGCACAATGTAAATCATCCCCACCAGGAGAGAGCTGTTCAAGGGAAGGTTTGCTCACCTCCAGGATCCCACGCTGGCCAAGATCTCAACCCAATGGTTGAACTGGGAGCAAAACCCTCAGCAGTGTAAAACTGGGCTGAGGAATATGCCTGAGCTTGACAGAGCTGCCTGGTGCCCTGGCAGGATTGTCACAGCAGGAAGGAGCTGCTCCCTGGTGATTTCTTTGTGTTGCACTTCCCCCTGGGACATGGACAGTCTGTATTACAACAAATGCACAGGGAAAGAATGAGAAGGTGTAAGGAGTGACCCCTTTTTCCCCCTGGGGAGTCAGAGGTTGGAGCTGGGCTCTCCTGCTGGCAGGGCTGAGTGGTGCTCCTGGAGCAAAGCTGCAGGAATAGGTTGTACCACTGCAGCCATTCCCACTGCAGGAGGAAACGTGGTTGGAATCCTGGCCCATGAATCCTGCCAGACTGACAGGCTTGCTCCAGCTAGGAGACTTGGATAAATTTGTTTGAATTAGATAAATGTTTTCAAATGAGATAAATAGCTTCCAATTAGTTTAGCTCTGTGTGAGTTTGTCAATTCCCAGTGTGAGTGAAGCCCCTGATTTTCCCACATGCTGAACTTGTGCAAATGAGCTTTGCAGTGCTCAGATCTGTTCTGAAATCGTTGGATGTATTGAGAGCTCTTCAGAAAGGGACTGTTCTTCCCCCAGATTAATTTGCTGCTCTCAAGTGAGCCCCAGGCATAAGAAGAATGTGGAGCTCCTGAAGCAAATCCAGAGGAGACCATGAAGATGATCTGTGGGCTGGAGCCCCTCTGCTCTGGAGCCAGGCTGGGAGAGCTGGAATTGCTCAGTCTGGAGAAGAGAAGGGTCCAGGGAGATCTTAGGGCCCCTTCCAGGGCATAAAGGGGCTCCAGGAGAGCTGGAGAGGGACTCTGGGACATGGGATGGAGGGAGAGGACAAGGGGGATGGCTTCCCACTGATAGAGGGCAGGGTTAGATGGGATATTGGGAAGAAATTCCTCCCTGTGAGGGTGGGGAGGCCCTGGCACAGGGTGCCCAGTGAAGCTGTGGCTGCCCCATCCCTAGAAGTGTCCAAGGCCTTGGACAACCTGGGATAGTGGAAGGTGTCCCTGCCCATGGCAGGGGATGGAACAAGACGGTCTTTAAGATCCTTTCCAACCCAAACCAGTCTGTGGTTCTATAGATAAGCCTCACAGCTCGTGTGTGATGTGCTGAACTGGCGGTGGGGGGGGTTCAGCTGTAGCTCCTAGAGAAGTCAAGGCCCTGGTGGGCAAACACCCAGCACGAGGAATTCCTTGCCTGAAAGGTGGAGACAATTAGACCACTGAGCTGGGGAAGTGATGTCCCCAACAGGAGAAGTCAGGGTTGGAGGCACAAATCGGCCCCTCCCCTGTGCAAGGTCGACCCCAGATGGTTCCTAAAGGCAGCACTGAGTTCAGTCTTTGCTTTCCCCACCATCCTGCTTTCAGTTCTCTACCACTCACCTCATCTGGGGGACAATATTGCATTTGCTTAACAATTCCTACCAACCCCCTGGGATTTTACCTAACGACAATCATTCCCTGTGAAGGGGCTCTGTGTCCTTACACCCTGAGTTTAACAGGCAAGGGGCCCAAATCAGAGCCCAGGCAGTGCCACAGGCTGGTCCTGTGCCAGTCTCAGCTCTGCCCGTCCCTGACACCCGGGCCCACAGCGTGATTTACCAATGATTTGTGCTGGCCATTAGAAGAGGGGGAAAAAAAAGCTGATGACGCAAGTGGCTTTTTCTTTCAGGCATTTCAAACAGGACTGGAGTGTAAGTGCAAGAAATTGCCAGTGAGGGGAGGAGGATTGCAGCTCTTAAATCATCTGGCTCTGTGATGCAGGGTTGTGCTCAGTGGTGCTGGCACTGAGGAGAGATCACTGCAGGCAAATTGGGGTGAAACTTCTCGTAGTTGGAAAGGTTTTTTCATCAGGAAAATGTAGTGGATGTAGTTTAGTTTTAATTTGAATTGCTTTGACTTTGGGTTTTAATAAGTGTCAAAGCATTCCAATGGCATTAAATCAAAATATTGCTGGTAATTCAAGTGAAACTATTTCTCTTTGATTTAGTTTTTAATCCAGATAGTGTCAAAATTACTGCTAAATTATAATCATGGGGAAACAGGATGTCTGAATGGTCTGGGGCTAAAATCCTCATCTTTTTTCTTCTCTTGCACAATGGAAACCAACAAATGCCCAGTAAACTGAGGCTGTTTGGGGCTGGATTTGCTCAGGTACAGCCTGAGTGAGGCACTGAGCAGTAGGAGCATAAGGATTTGTGGATATACAGGGGCAGAAGGGGTTAAGAAGTGTCAGAGTTCCCTACTCCTCAGTCAGCTGGGACTGTGCTCCTCAGGATCTGCCCTGGTTCCCCCTTTGGATGTGTCAAACTGAACTCAGTCTGATTAAGCAACATCCAAAAGTTGGAAACATCCCTGTTTGCAAGTGAAGTATGCTTATGTTCATAACACAGAGCTGAGAAAATCTCCCCTGAAATGATTTCTCACTGCTGCTCTGGCTTTTCTTCAAATCCAGCTTCCTCCTTTACACCTGGAGCTGAAGATGTGGGGCATGGCCCTGCTGTTGGTGCAGCTCCCTGCACTGTGGGGAACCTGTGTCTGAGCTGGGCTGGATCCAGCTTTCCTGCAGGAGGAATGGTGCTGGAACCCAGGGCCTTCTGCTGGGAAAGGCTTTTCTGGGATGCTTTTCCCTCTGCCCCAGCTATTTCTGGGAGCACTCAGCTGCAGCACTCAGCTGATTCTTGCCCATGCTGAGGAAAGCACATGGCCAAGCTGCACAAACCAGGGAGAGGGGATTGGGAGCCAATCTGCTAAACAGGGATTTAGCCAAGAGGCAGCCCCGAGTGGCAGCCATCCCCTAATACTCTCTTAAGCAGCACAGGCAGCTGCTGCTGTTCCCCTGGCCCTCCTCACAGATCACCTCAGTCCTCCGACTGCAGCAAGGCATTTCCAACCAGAATCCCGTTTCATCAGCTTCTTGCTACAGTGCCTTTTAATTAGGAGCGCAGCTGCCCTGGAAACATGGAGCTCACTTTCCAAAGGGTGCTCCAGAAAGTGATTACGGTGGATTAAAGCAGAAAGGTTAGGCAATTTATTCAGGTGGCACTTAGCAAATGCATGGGATTATTTTGTGCTGCAAGGATGGTTTAAAAAATTCAAATAACTAACACCTTTTGGGCTTTTACAAGCCTTAAGGCACTCTGTGGGCAAGGCAGGGGTTGGATCTGAAGTGCTGTTTGGGTGCTGAGCCTATGCAGTGCCTGGGTGTTCCAAAGCTCTCTGGGGTGTGTGAAGGTGCTGGAGTTCCATTGGTGGTGTCTGTGTGGCCTCTCCAGTCAACAAAGGTCCAGCTCAGCCAGGAGTTTCCCTAGGAATGAATGTGAACTTTCAGCATTCACTAGCCTTGGTTCCAAAGGGCCACTTACCTGCACGTTTGCAGGGTAATGCTGTTGGTGTCAACCTGCTGTTGGTGTTCTGCCCTGAGCACTTGCTGCCAACTCCCCAGCTGGCAAAGCTCCCTTTCCAAGTCACAGAATCACAGGTTGGAAAAGATGTCCAAGATCATTGCGTCCAACCTTTGACTGATCACCACCTTGTCACCCAGCCCAGAGCACTGAGTGCCACGTCAATCATCTTCAGGAATGGTGATTCCACTACCAATGATTTGGGCTGGAAAGGACCTTGAAGTTCATCCCATTCTGATCTCCTGCCACCTTCCACTAACCCACACTGCTCCTAGCCCAGTCCAAACCAGCCTCAGACACTTCCAGGGATGGGGCAGCCACAGTGTCTTTGGGCACCCTGTGCCAGGGCCTCCTCACCCTCCCAGGGAAGAATTTCTTCCTAAGAAATCCTAAAGGACCACTTTGCTTTACAATAGTGAGACTCTGAGCTGGGCAGCCCTACCCAGCTATTGCCCACTGATGGGGGGGCATTTGTTCAGCAGCTTTACCTGGGCTGAGAAAGCCTGGAGAAGTTTCACTCAGCTGTGGGAATGCTCCTGTGCCCAAGAGTTGGATGGACTGACCCACACTTTCCCCTTTGGCCCATGGCCATATGCTGCTCTCTCTCAATTCCATGGCTTTAGTGTGTACAGCACTGGACAGGATAAAGCCCCAGAAATCCATCAGCTTCTCCTCAAACTGAAGTTCCATGAGAAGATCTCAATCCCTTTCTTCTCCAGAGGAAAAGCTGCGGGAGTCCCTGGCTGGACACTAAAGATCCAGCTTGCCAATGTGTGAACAAGCTAAATCTAAAACCTCTGTGAGCGCAACCCAGAACTGGCATCACATCCAGCCCTGCTCCAAAGGGGAGCCTTGGAGCTGTCCTGTAACACCCCAAGGATGAGCAGTCTCTGCTGGCATTCTTTCCAAATGCAGCTACTCATGTGGACATTGTGCATGTTTCTGCCAGGCAGCACTGGNCCCCAAGGATGAGCAGTCTCTGCTGGCAGGGCTGTGGCAGCAGCAAGCCGACAAGAATTCTTTCCCAATGCAGCTACTCATGTGGACATACTGCATGTTTCTGCCCAGCAGTGCTGCACTGGAATTTGGAAGCTGGTTTTGTGATAATTTCTGGGTTAATGATCAGAAATATCAGGGGACCTAATGCCACCATGGGCAGGTCGGGGCATTGCCAAGCTCTGCTGAACTAGGAAACACTGAATGTGCAGCTCCAGACTGGAGATAACCCAGCGCAGGGGCAGCTCTCGCTGCGTCTGCTCGTGTTCGCACATTTGGAGTGTTCATGTAGGATAAAAAAAGGCTGGAGATGCTCAGACACTGGTGGGAACAGTGGTACTTTAAATAGAGGAGTCTGAGCGGGTACTAAGCATTACCATCGTGTCTGAGTGCAATTCAAAGCTTTGCAATACCTTGGTTGCCCTTCTCTTACTTTGTTTGGCTGATGTAGGCGTATTTTGGTTTTTATTCACTTCTCTGTCCTATATTGTCCCTTTTCTTTCCAGTAATGTTGACTGTTCCATCTGCTTATTTATCACCCTGAGTTAAACATGAATTTCAATTAGCAATCTGCTTTGTTTAGTTTAGTTTTAAACAAGGCATTGAAAGCTCTAACAAAGCTTTAATACATAAAGCTACTTGTAATGCAGCTGTTTAAGCTCTTCCATCATATCTACGAACAAAATGAATTCTACTGCTATCAAGATGCATCTGATGAATTAGGTTTAATCCTCTACTGTAGCAGATGGAAGGCACTTCAACGAAGACAGAAAGATTTCAAATGGCTGAGGTGGAAAATGGTCTTCGCTCAGTGCTCCAGACGCATAAAAGAAACCAAAACCTCACGTAGTAAGAAATAATTCATCCAGTAACTAGAAAAGCAGTCCTTGGGTTTCTGCCCTGATTCCTAATCCTGACACTTCCCTTTTGGCTCTGAAGTCCCAGGTTTCAGAATATTCTGTGGTTCTGTTATGGGTGTGGAGGCAGAGAGTTGTGCAGCAGCATCCCAGGCAAAAATGTGCTTCCCTGAATCCCGCTGATCCAGGCTGTGGGCTGTGAGCTTGGCTGCCTGTGGCCCTGCCACCTCCCTGATCACAGGATCACTGATATCCTGCACAGGAAGAGGTTCTCTGTGGAGGCTGTGTTTGCTAATTAAAGAAGGTTAATTGGTGGGAGTTTGGTTGGGTTGGGCCCCAATCCTGACTTACCAGGCTAGTTTGGGTTGGATGGGATGTTAAAATTTGTCTCGTTTCAACCTGTTTCCATGGCCAGGGACACCTTCCACTATCCCAGGCTGCTCCAACCTGGCCTTGGACACTTCCAGGGATGGGGCAGCCACAGCTTCTCTGGGCAACCTGTGCCAGGGCCTGCCCACCCTCACAGGGAACAATTCCTTCCATACATCTAATCTAAATCTCTTAATTTAAAACCATTCCCCCACCATAAACGGCTCCAACACTCAGCAACTCCCGTGCCCAAACCCCGTTTATTTGCCACCAAACCCCATCCTGTGCTGAGGTTCCCAGCACTGCAACCCCCCCAGAGCCGCAAGGGACCGACAATCCAACCCCCGCCACTCCGGGCAATGGAAAAACACCCCGGGCTCAGGTAACAGCTCCGTGTGCCGGGGCTGGCTGCGCTCCCGGCTGCAACCCGACTCCTCGGGAGCCTCCGCTGCCCCGCGGGGGCTCGGGGAGCTGCAGGGCGGGACGGGCGGGCTCGGGCGGCAGGAGGGGAGCGGCGGGGCTGCTCCTGGCACTAATGAGCGCTGATGAGCGGGCGCTAATTGCCGGCACGCGGGGGCGGGGCGGGGGCCCGGGCCCGTCTGTATAACCCGTCTCCCGGCAACGGCGGCCGCGTCACTTCCTGGGGAGCCGCCGGCGGAGCGCTCGGGCAGGTGGAGCGGAGAGGAGCGGGGTCGGTCCGGCCGGGGCTGCCTGGGGGGCTCCGCTCCT
>WEKX01008954.1:25793-65713 GCA_013390025.1 Pitta sordida | reverse complement strand
CGGGCGAGCTGCGGCAGGTGACGCTGCGGCGGAGCAAAGCCCACGAGGGTCTGGGCTTCAGCATCCGCGGCGGAGCCGAGCACGGGGTCGGCATCTACGTGTCGCTGGTGGAACCGGGCTCGCTGGCCGAGCGGGAGGGGCTGCGCGTCGGCGACCAGATCCTGGGGGTCAACGGCAAGTCCCTGGACAGGGTGACCCACGCCGAGGCGGTCAAGGTAAGGCGGCTCCCGACAGGGCTCCGGTGGTTGTTCCTCTCCGTCCTGCCTTGTCCCGGGTTCCGCAGCGCGCCCCGTCCCTCCCTGCCTCTCCGTTATCCGTGTGCACCCGCTCTCTCCTTCCTTCCCCGGCTCTTGTCACCGTGCGCCCCGTCCAGCCTGACCCTCCCGGCTCCATCCGCTGCTCCCTCCCGCCTCGGCCGGTGGCACCGGAGCCCCTCGGTTCTCGCTCTCCGGGAGGCAGCGGTAGGAACCCGCAGCCCTTGGCGCGTTCGCATCGTGCGGGAGAGATCGCGCTCGTCCCGCCGGGCGTGCGGGCACCAGCCGGGAAGTTTGCCGTGGGAACAGCGATGCCCGCGGATGGCCAGGGCGGCACCGAGGTGGCTCGGGGCACGGCGGGCTCGTCCCGCTCTTTAATCACGTCTGTGAAAGGCAGTGATGCTGCTTGTGGCTCCCTTTCAGCCTTGGGAGGCTCGGGGAAACTGGAAATGTGCGTGAGCCGGGGTTGAAGCCGTGTACTCCAGCCTCTGTAGCGTGTTTTCTCCTCCCAGGGATGGAGAAACTGAGGCACGGAGAGGCAGAACAGCCTCCCCAGGGCTGCATCGTGCCCAGAGCAGGGGCAGATCTCCCAGTGACTGTGGAGGGGGAGAAGGAGAATGGTTACACAATGAAGGGCTCCTGTTCTCCCAGCGCGGCTCCAAATGCCCTGGAGACCTGTTGTAGTACAGAACAGCAGGGGGATATCGATAAACCTTGAACGTGGGTGGGAAACGCCATAAACTGTGAGATTTTCACCCGAAAGTCGGTGTTTTTGAGGCAAGTCCGTGTTTGAGTGACCCAAACCCATCACAGGGACGATCTTGTGGCGGGTGTGCTGAGCTCGGAGCGCTCCCGAGGCACAAACCTATCGAGCTGGAGAATCGACTTGGAAAGCAGCAATTTGTAGGCAGCGTATGGAGAGCCGGGATCTGGCGTGACATGACTGTTTTCCAGCTGTTTGTGCTTTAATTTTTCCATAATAAGCTGGAGCGGTTCTGTTGGGAGCCTGTTTCATGTGGTGTGTTCTCCGACAGCGCATTAATCTTGCACAGCTTTGAACAGTCTTCCCAGCCAGCCTGCCTGGTCCCTGCCCCAGTTCTAAACCAGTGCCCAGGGCAAGGGCACATCTTCCAGGCTGGGAATGAGTCCCTGGTAATCTCGAGACCAGAGAAAAGATTTGTAGGAATTATTTTTTTTTTCCTTGTTCACAGTGGCAGGATGACAACAGTGTAAGTTACTGTGCAATTTTTTTGTGCCCTGAAGATTGCGAAACACACATTTTGGTTCTGGGATGGATAGAAGTCAGGTGTCAGGAATGCTCTGGTCTCTCTGTCATGACTTCACCTCCAATTCATTCCACTCTGCTGGGTAATTCACATCACTTTGTTTGTTCTCTACTATGATGTACATGATGTCTTTTAGATGTTATTAATTTTGAGTGAAACTAAGTGCTTCCTGCACAGAAATAATTCCTGGAGGATGTGGTTTGCCAAGAGCTATATTTTGTTAATATGATCCTGATGGAAAGAGCAGCTCAGAAATTGTCTGCTTGTGAGCTGAACTTCTTCCTGTGACAGATTCATCAGTGACACCTTCTTGTGGTCTTTTTAAATCTGGGAGGGGTTTTTATGACCCCTGTAGTGGTGGTAGAAACATTTTGCTTGGGAAGAGTCCTGGATTGATTTACAGGACAGCTCTAACAGTTCCTTTGGAGATTTTAAAATGAAACAGGTGTTAATTTGCCCTCACATGCCACATCTGGAAAGGGGGGGTGGCGGAATAAAGACTAGATCGTCTTCAGCAATGCTCAAAGGCAGCCTTTGGAGGGTTCCCCTGGGATTAAGATACAAATACCTCCTCCTCGTGTTTTGGGTGTTGTACAGGGTGTCAGAGCTGCAAGGACAAGAGGTGGTGATGTACAGGGTGGCTTGATCCCATGTTCTCTGCTTCCCCTTAAATGCTGGGACTCAGGCTGGGTGTGTTAACAGCTCTGCAAAGGCCTCTCCTCCCGGAGTGTGTCCTGCCCTCCTCACTGCTGCCTGGTGATCTGCTCTGTGCCGGAGAGAGAAATGTTGGATAAACAGGCTTGTGCTGGAATTCGTGTGTGTGCTGCACTTGGGGTCAAGTGGAGAGAGGGAAAAGTGAGGAGGGAGACTTAGCACCCCATGGCTGTGGAGCTGCTCTCCCAGACACTGCCTGCTCTAGAGAAGGGGCTGTGCTGCCTCTCAGTCAAGATCTGTCTGCTCAAAGCTCAGCTCCCGGTCCTGCACATGGTTCTGCTCTGGCTCCGTGTCCAGCTGGGAGGGGGCACAGCCCTGCTGCACTTCCATCCCGGCTGTCCTGCAGCAAGGAACTGTCTGGCTGTTGTTATTCAGCGTGTTCTTTATATGCAGAACGTGGTGTTTGTGAGAGAAGTTGTCAAAGCTCCTTCCTTGGGCTGTGAGATTATTCCAGGGCTCGGGAAGGCTCCTCAGCTGCTCCCAGGAACATCGTGGGGAGCGTGACGAACTTACTGAACCAGAAATCAAGTCTGTGCCTGCCGGGGTGCTCAGAGATGTTGGGCAGTGACTGTGGCAGCGAGGCAGAGAGTGAATAAATATTTAGTCTTGACTTGTTTGTGCAGCCTCGTGCGAGCACTCGCTCAGCTACTGCCTTCATTTTCCAAGTCAGGGAAGCTCAGTTGCCTTTTTGTGGCTCTCTGGCCGTGCAGGAGCAGCCCAGCCACTTCCAGCCTTCCTTTCTAGGAGCAGAGAGGCACTGACTGGGGGGTAGGAGCAATTTCCATCAGCTCCTTGTGTTATCCCACACTGTTCAGAAGTGTAATGTACAAAAAGTGAAATAAAACCTGCCTCATCCCTGAGGAAAGAAGGAGCTGAGTGTTGTCCCAGCTCAACGCTGGCTGGTGACGTGTGACAGGCACAATAGTGATTGTAGATATTTCAGTGTAAATTACATAAGAAGTGGAATTCTGTCCTAAACGACAAGATTACCTCAGCTCTCTAAATCAATTCCCTTAATGACCAGCTTCTTAACCTTTATGTGAGCAGTGGAGTTTTATGCCTTGTCTGCTTTGTGCTCGCTGTTTCATCCAAATCAAAATTAAATGACTCCATTACAATTACAGCTCTATCATTCCAGCATTCAAGAGTGCACTTTAGCAAAAGATCATTTGAATTACGGTCTCGGTGAAGGGTTTGTATTGTCTGCCATGTTTTTAGACCTTGCTTGGCTTTCATCAGCCTTGCTGTGTCTGTAAACTATGTATATTTTATAGAGGTAGTGGAGGTATTGCTGTATTTTAACAGTTGTGCTGAAGGTTTGTATTGATAAACTGTCAGATTTTGTGCACAGCAGTTAAAATTGAGATGTTTGTGGGTTTACACCATCAAAATGTTACCCAGGGAGCTATTTCTCCAGTATTCTGGAGTTGGCATTTAATTCACACTCCTCTTCTGCCCCACCCCTTACTTTTGTTGCTCTGCAGTAGGTTTTTATGTCCTTTGAATCCTTTAGGGAGGAAGGGGATGAGGGAAAGTGTAAAGATGGATCATTCCTGGTTCAGGATTTGGCTTAATGAGCTACCCCAGCCTCAAAAGAGCTGTGCTGATTCCACCACTGGCCCTGCTGTTCATGCTGACAGCTGGCCAAATCCGGATAAACTTAATCAAAATCACCAAAACCACGCTAATTTGTGCCCATCCGGCTTGGGGAGTGTGACTCTGTCATCTTGGTGACAATCTGTGGCCAAAGTCACTGGATTTGCATCGAAGGAACTGGGTTAGTTCGAGTCCTTTGCCTTGGGCTCACATCTGAGAGGGATCAAATCGCATCCCCAGGCTGTGACAGGGGATCACATCCCTGTGCCACAGGGGGGATCACATCGCCACCCACCACCACCTCTCTGTTCAGGCAGAGGTTTTCACTCCTTCTGAACCTGTTTCCATCTCCTGTGATAGTGGCAGGTGGGCATTTGAAAAGAATTTTAATCTCCTTGTAATTATTTTTTATGTTCTATTAATTTGGGGTTTCATGATGGCAAACAAGGCAATCTCTTCAGACACTGTGATATTTCGTGGGAGGTAGAAAGGGCTCCAAGTGCTCGAAAGCCCTCAGAAATGACAGCAGAGACGTGCAGCCCTGAGCCTCAGAAACATATTTACAGCAATTTTCTTTTCCAGACAGCTTACAAAAATCCCCCTCAAATCTCATTTCATTGTTTCTTGTGATGCCAAATTAATTGATGATGGTGTCCTGTAGGCAGCAATCACCGCTGTAGGCCTGGCTCAGAGGCATGAATGCAACTTGGTTTGGTTGGGGTTTGACCCTTCCAGCTCCTCCTCCCCCCACAGTCATGGGATGAATGAGGAGGGAATACATCCATCCCCTGATTCTGTGAAGGTATCAGCTGTGTTGCTTTAACTGCCCGTGTGTTTATCACTGTGTGTCTGGATTTTTAGAAGGTGCAGAAGAAAGAGGCTGGAAACTTCTCCCCTTCCCGAGGGATCTCAGGTAGCTGGAGCATGGAAAGGCAGGATGTGACTGGCATCTCCCCCAATAGTTAGAGTGGTAATCTATTCCTTAGTCCTTGGATCTGCTTAGAAACAAAAAACCACCAAGAACTGCTCTCAAAAAAGCACTTGGTGCTTAAAACTGACCTGCAAACAGTTTCCATTTCACTGTCTGTAGCTGGGTGAGCTTGGAGGGAGAGGGTGGAAGTGTAAAATGGCCAAAGTCTCCTTCTAGGAACAAAAAAAATGGGGAGGGAAAAATGGTCACTCTTGAACTTGGAGGCATCTGTATTTAACGTGAGTTTTAATGCTTCTTAAAGGGAAGGGCTCGTGGTGAAGGATGCTCCCGGTGCTGTGGTGGAGCCCGTTGTGGCGCTGACCGTGGTGCTGAGGTGACACTGAGCTGTCGCTGCGAGTCATGGGAGCTACCAAATGAATGCCTCGTGTACCCTGGAGTGGGGGGAATGCACCCCCAGATAATTGGGGGTTTACCTGTCGCCCCAGAGCTACATGCAGGTTGTATTTGCTGCTCTGAGTTCCCTCAGTGGGCAAGTTTCTTAGTCATCTGTTTCCCTTCATTACACCAGCAGATCCCAATCAGCCCTAATGAAATCAAATGACATTATACTGATGCGAAAGATGAGAATGAGGCCCTTAATCTCGTCTCCCCTCATAAGACAGGGATGATAGTTCTTGGCTCTGCTCTGGGTTTGCTCATCAGGGTTGGTATTGTTAGGGCACCCTTGAATTCTCAGAGCATTAATGTTATTTTCTGGATTCCCTGTAAATAAACAGTTTTGTCTCAGCAGAGACAATTGATAAGATCACCTGGAGGATAAAAGGCTGCTTTCCTTCCAGTGTCTGTTAGAAGGAAACACAAGCATCAGCGTGCAGCAGAAATGGGGAATTAAAATATCCTTTACTCACTTCCTCTGACCTCGGGGAAGATGATGGATTTTCTTGACACTTTCCTCAATGCCACGTCTGCTCCGAGAATTATTCAGCCCTAAATCCCCTCCGTTAAAGTGACAAAGCATCTGCTGACATGATGTGCCTTAGTTTCTTCTGACTGGGTGCTCTGTGAATTCTCCCTGTCACAACCATGGAGTGCTTTGGTAAATACAGGTGGAGCAGGACCTGGGCAGCCTGGAGCAGCTGGAATTTCTTGTTGCTGGGCTCAAAAACTGCCTCTGAGCCTCTCGGGGTGGGATGTGCTGTCAGGGAAGGCTGGAACAGCCTCTGCTTCCTGCAGGCTCTGCCTGGGTGTCCTTGGTGCCCAGCCCTGTGTCTTGCTCACTTACCCCCCTCAATTCTTCCAAAGCTTGTTTTTCCACAAGTAATTAACCCCATCTAGACAAGATGGGCTTGGTGGTGGTTTGGATAATGTTTTTCAGCATTGCTTGGTGTGGAGTGGGAAGAGGAGAGGAGGTAAAGGAGGGAGTGCTTTGATCTGGATTTCCCTCATTACCCCCTCTAACACACAGTCCCCCAGCTTGCACTGAAATAAAGTTTTAAGGGGTTTTCTGCTCTCTTGGTAATTGTCCTGAGCGTCCTGAGGGATGGGCAGTGACCAGCCTTGAGGGGTGGGAGGTTGCAGAGCAGGGATGGGGGTGCCAGCCCTTGGAGGGGCTGAGGACAAGGACCTGGAGCTGATTTCATTTGACCTTTCCAGGTGAAAGGGACATGGGCTCCCCTGATGCCTTTGGGCTAAATGTGTGCAATCATCATAATTATGCCTCGATTTGCATTTATTTGCATAAGTGCCACTACATGAAAGCCCAACTGCTGTCACCTTTGCCTCGGGAGAGGGGGAGAGGTTGGACTGTGCCTCCTGCAATTCCCATTTGTCCTCCTGATGGGAGGCCGTGTCACATCCTCCCTGTGCTGTGGCACCCTCTGCTTTCACTCCATCTGGAGTGCCTGTGCTTCCCTCACCCATCCTTCTGTCTCCTGCTCTCTCCACCTGCCGCTGTCACCTTTTCCTTGTTCCAGTTCTCTTTGTTCCTGTGCAGGGATGAGCTGTTTGTACACGTCAGTGCAGCCCAGGATCCCGGTTCCTCTGCTCACATCCAGTTCCCTGGTCTTTGTCAGGCAAGATGGGAATGGGATACACTTTAGAACCATAGAATCCTGGAATAGTTTGGCTTGGAAGGGACCTTTAAACTCATCCAATTCTGACCCCCCCTGCCATGGGCAAGGTCACCTTCCAGGTTGCTACAGCCTGGCCTTGAACACTTCCAGGGATGAGGCAGCCACAGCTTCTCTGGACAACGTTGGTCCAAAACATCTTCTTTAGACCTGCAGGCTGGGGCAGGGGACGATCCCTTCCTATATTTGTACTATACTGGGAAATTTGGCCCAATCCAAGGTGTGCAGTGGGAGCTGTAATGGTCTCAGATCCATCCTGCCTGCACATGATCCCTGGACAAGCCTCTGGGGGCAGGGGGTGCCTCTGCCTGCTGTGCCCTGCTCTGTCTTGGCACAGGAACCACTGGGCTGCTCTGGCTCAATCCATCTCACTGTGAAAGGTCCTGTGGTCCTGCCCCTGGAGCTCCTTCCCTTCCCCAGCAGACACAGGGAGCTGCTTCATTCCCGCTGGCACCGAGATGGATTTGCTCAGTTTAGCTGAGCCCGCGATCCTCAAACTCCCTGAGCCCCTGGGTCCAGCGGGGACACCCCAGGATAGAGCAGGAGACAGTGGTTAGACAAACTCCAGCCAATCCTTCCCTCCGTGCTGCTGGAATGTGCGCTAAAAGCTCCCTCTGCCTCCCTCCTGTGGTACCTCATTTCTTTTTCCTTCGCAGCTTTTTCCCCCTCAAGCTTGTGCCTTACTTTTTGGGAGGATTTGGAGCCAGATTGCGTGGTGTTTCACTGATTGATAACCTCCACGGTGACCTTTGGAACTGCCCATTATCCAATGCCCTTTACCCAGTGCCCATTATCCGAGCAGCCGAACAGCTCCGGAGGGGCTGCTCCTGATGGAAGAAAGCAGCTGGAATCTGTGGTGAGGGGGAGGATGGCTCATAGTTACTGCTGCTTGTATCCAACTGTGATCTCCCCTCCAAGGGCTGAAGTGGAATAGATTGCTCCTTTCATTAGAGGCGATGGTAAGTGAGTGGGATGTATCCCAACGAGATGCAGATTCAGTCAGGCTGCCAGAAGGATCCTGGTGATTAATTGCCATTGATTTCTGACATCTGTGTTCCTACTGGGGGAATTTTTGAAGGCCTGGAAGATGCTTTTAAGCCGCCTTCAACCTTTCAGGGCCATCGGGAAGTGGGACAAAGTGATGGGAAAATGATGAAGGTGGGGAGAGGAAAGCCTTCAGTGATGTGAGATGTGCCAGGCAGGGTTGGCCTGGCACAGCCTGGTTTTCCAAAGGATGGCAGCTGCCAGTCTTGATTGTAGGAAAGGACAGGATGTACTGTGTGTTGGTTTGGTTTTTGTGGGCTTTGTTTCAAAGGTAATTATGGGCACGTGAGATTTGTGGGCACCTGAGATGTGTGTTTTCTCATCTGACTGTTTCAAACAATCCACTTCACTCTGAGGACTTGAGAGATAATTAACCAGAGTGTTGTCAGGGGAGCAGTGCCCTCATGGAATCAATCTTTCCCCCTCTCTGGCTCTTGCTGCTTCTAATAACATTTCTAGGCAATTGGTGACTGTTTCCCTGCTAAAGGTTTTGGCACTAATTCCCAGATTCAAATAAATTATTTCTTCAAGCCTGGTCTAGCAGTTGTGTTTTCGCACCCTGGTGTTGGCCTTAAACCTCCCACCCCACGGTCTTCAAACACATCATTGATGGGGCAAAGCCAAATCTTATCTGAGCCTGGAGCAAAACAGAGCAGCACTGAACATGCAGCAAATCCTTGGAATGGCTTGAGAAGGCAGATAGAGGTGCAGCCTGAACTGTCTTGATTCTGCAGAGGGGATTAAGGAGGTGGAATTTGTTATTGAATTGTAAGTGGGTTGGGTTCAATGTGGCCATCAGATATCCTTCGAGTTTTTGGGAAAGAATGTTGAGTTCTGCTGTTGCTTTGGGGTGGTATCTCTGCAGTCACTGCACACAAGGCAACTTGTGTGTCTGGGAAGAAGTTTTTCCTTGTGGAATTCCCATCCAGAGAATTCCTTTCTCTGTGAGTGTCCCCCCCCATGTGCTGGGCACTGCTGAGGCCACAATTTGAATCCTGGTCATCCCCCTAAAAGGACTCCAAAAGGTGCAGGTGACCTGCCAGTGCAGGTGGCTCAGTGACGGGCTCCTGCACTTGCCAGTACAGCTCTGCAGTAGCCAGGGGGGAGAAACAGTGTGCTGGGCAAGAAATTGCTCTCACTGAGTACTTGAGAGATCTCAGGGAATGTATAAAGGACCTCAGAGAGTGTCACCAGCCTTCCTGCTGCAGCTCTGCCTCACTGGGAGAGACTGTCACCAGCAATGTCCCCGTGGGCACTGCCAGCTTCTGTTCATTCCCTCCTCTTGAGTCCCCTCTTCTCTAGAGGCTGCCTGGCCCATCCTGCTGCCTCCAGCCCTGCAGCTGCTCCCCCATCTCCAGCTCTCTGCTGTCACCTTCCTGCATAAAACATGTCCCTGGGCCTGAGATCCCATCTCCTCGTGGCCCTGTCACGGCAGCTGCAGGGGGACATAAACATTCCCTTGTAAATCTCTGGCCTCTCATCCCTGCAAACTTTCCTTTGCCTCCAGAGAGCAGCTGTGCTGCTGTTCCTGTTCTTCCAGGGGCTGACATTTGGCTGAATGTCTCTGCCAGGCTTCCTCAGCCACCACTGCCCTGCCCTCAGGGTGGGCTGTGCCATCCACAGTGCCCGGTGTGGAACCAGGGACCTGCCTGTGCCTGGTCACTTCTCCTGCTCCTCTTGGCTCTGCTGTGTGGTCCAAACCCCAGAGGGTTTTCTTTGCTGCCTTCTCCTCCCTTTCCAGGGTGGATTCTCTCAGGAAATGAGAAAAAGAAATCCTTGTGACAGTCCTGGAGAGCCACATGGGAATGAGGTGGAACTCAGTGGGGGGAGCAGGAGGGAAGTGCAGCTCGTGGAGGGCCCTGTGGATGCTCCTGACCTGGCCTCAGCTTCAAGTTTTTTCCTTGCTCCTTCTTAAATTACAGCCCCACTCATTAGCTGGCTCTGAGGAGTTGTGTGAACACACTGAGGTGAGGGATGCCCAGGATCTGTGCAGAGAGCCTGCTCCTTCATGGAGAGGGGAATGGATCATCAGTCAGGATAACTAGGCATTTCCGTGGCAGAGGGAGCACTGGAATCCTGGATCACTGACTATCCTCATCATTTTCCTGTGCCTGATGAGGAGCTGCAGCTCCGCTCAGGGATGAGCCCTTACTCAGGGGCTGTCAGTGCTGTTTGATGTCTCAGTAGCTGGGTAAGGCAGTGATGTTTTGCAGACTGAAAAGGGGGTTTCATGGAGTGGCTGTAATTTGGATGAATGGAGAATATTTGGGAGGGAGCCTGTGCCCCACAGAATGTGCTGAATTGGAAGGGACCTGTCAGGATCATCAAAATCCAACTCCTGGCCCCGCTCAGGACACCCTGAGGATCCCACCATCTCACGGGGTCACTGGTAGCCCTGGGGTAGGTGAGAGGGCTCCCTGCTACCCCCAGTTCACTGATTGGAGTGGAGTTCAGCCCATCCTGAGCCTGGTTGTGTGGCAGATATGCCTCAGGAAGCTACACTGGCTGGGCTGCAGTGCCCTCCTGGAGGGTGGTCCCTGGGTGGGCAGTGGGCTCAGAAATGGCTCCCAGCGAGAGTGGGACTGGAGTGTGGGGAGCACCTCTGCCCAACAGCCAGCCCTCTGGAGATCCCAGCAATGAACATGTTTGTGGGATCAGGGAGCTGCAGGACTGGGCTGCTGAAGTGCTCTGTGGGTGTTCTGATGGGGCTGTTGCTTTCCCAGTCCTTGTTCAAGCTCTCCGGGCACCTGGTGACCTTGGGAGCATGTGACAAACTTGCAGCCAAATTGCTCTGTGTGCTGGAGATGCTGAACTGGGAGCTGGCGAGCTGGGCTCTCTTTAGCTCTGGCAGGGAGGGCCAGGAGTGTTGCCAGGTCAGGGCAGGGATCCAGCCAGCCCAGTATTACTGACAATATTCCCCTTTGGAAGTTGCTGCTGGGATTAGTTCTCACTGGTCACAAGCTTTGCTCAGCACCTTCTCTGCTCGGTGGGGACAGGAGACCTTGCAGGAGCAGCTCATCAAAATGATGGATATATGGAAAAAAACCCCAAATATCGCTTTCTGAGAACAGATCCAGAGTATTGATGTTCCTGAGGCCTCAGAAGGGATCAGCAGTTACAGCTGTCCCCAGGGAGAGCTCCTATATGTTAGTTTAAGTTTACTGTAAAGCTTCTGTCAGCTTCCCACAGAGGAAGCTGGAGGAGCAGAGGAACAAACCACCTTATCTGGGCCCCAAGGTCACCTCTGTGTCTGCTGGTTTAAATATACATGTATAATTAGTAATTACTGTACTCATTAATTGACTGCTGGTGTTGGGGAAAGCAGCTGGGAACTAAATGGCTGGATTTCTGGGAGCTCTGTCAATATTCCCTGAAGGCATCAGGAGCTTTTCCGATGGCAGAGTTTGGGGCTGAGCTGTGGGTTTTCCCAAACAGGAGGTTGTTTGGCTGGAGCCATTGAGAGGCTGACACCATGTTCAGTCTGGAGAAGGCTCTGGGAAGGCCTTGGAGCATCTCCCCGTGCCTAAAGAGGCTCCAAGAGCTGGAGAGAGACTTTGGACAAGGATTAGTGCTGCTCTCCTCCAGCACTGATCCCTGTCTTGCTCCAGCTTCTCTCCAAGGTGGAGTCTCAGGTTCAGCCCATCCTGGGGTTTCTCCATGGCACTGCCCACCTCACCCCCCGTACTCTGCTTCATTCTGCACTTTTTCTCTGGCTGATAGGAAAAATTTTCACTGTGTTTTGCCTCTCAGCAGCAGCAGCTTTGCCTCAGTGCCGTTCAGTCAAGGGAGAGCAGAAAAAACCCAGGTTTTCCACCAGCTTTCTCCACCCCTCCATCTTTCAGCTGGTTGTTGCAGAGTAGCTCCAGCTCTTCCAGCCTCAAGGAAGAGCAAACCTGTGCCCCTGGCATTAACTCCCCCCTGGCCTTGGCTTGTGTTGCAGGTGCTGAAGGGCTGCAAGAAGCTGAACCTGTCGGTGCACTCCGTGGGCCGCATCCCGGGGGGATACGTCACCAACCACATCTACACGTGGGTGGACCCGCAGGGCCGGAGCGTGTCCCCTCCCACGGGCCTCCCCCACCACCAGAACAGCTCCCTGCGCAGGGACAGCGAGAAGAGGAGCCACCTCCAGCTCCTGCAAGAGGGGGATGAGAAGAAGGTGAGCCATGGGGAGAGGCCACAGGCCTGGGGAACTCTCTGGGGTCACCTGGTTCTGTGTGGATGCCAAGATTATTCTTCCCCCTGTAATTGTCACCCTTTGTGATTCTGGTCCCTTGCTGGGAGCCTGCCCTCCTTTAAGTGGCCATTGCTGTAAGTGAAGCCAGCAGAGGATACATTCAAGCTGCAATATCTGATCTCTGGGATTTAATGTCTCTTCTCCCTCTCAGTTCCCAAGCCCAACCAGACCCTGAGGTGTCAGTGTAGGGGAACAGGGCTCAGGTGCCATCTCAGGGGCAGCCTCTGCTCCTTCTCTGGAGTGATGGATATGGAACCTATTCATCCTGTGCATGCAGGACATGGTGTTTCCCCTGTGCCATCCACGGAATATCAAAGGACTGTCCTAGGAGTGAGCAGGGCACTGGCTTCCCAAAGACACAGAGTTGCTTGGAGCCTTGAACTCTCCCCAACCTTTTATCCTGATATTGCTCTGCCTGTCTCCAGCACTTTGCACAACCAAAATGTCCTCAGCTCTGCTGTGGAAGGGTCTGTGAGCTGGAGCTTCCTGTCTCAGCCAGAGGGAGAAAAAATCTAATACAGGATGAGGCAGTTTGTTGATGAAATATTCATGTGGGCCACAAGGGAGAAGGGCCTATTATTTTTACTTTAAGGAGAAGAGAAAAGCAGGCAGTGCTGGCTGATGTCCCCCACTGCTGCCATCAGTGTCACCTTGACAGAGCAGCAGCGGCTCTGGGAAGCTGTGGGGAGGAGGCGTTTCTCTCTTCCTTCAGTCCTTGCTGTGTGTGGACATGAAAGGCTCAGAAACCTGCCGATGTGCATCCCCTGCCCAAGGCCTGAGCCTCCTGTGGCCCGGAGAGATGCAGTTCCAGGAGCTCAGGCTGGCTCTGGAAAGCCCAGGGGCTGTGTGGGCCACTCCTCAGCCCAGAGCACCCTCCTCTGTGCTGCTCCTGGTCCTGAGCTCCTCAGGGCTGTTCCCAGGGGGTGCACAGGGAAATGAATCCAACTGAACTTTGCAAGCATTAATTACAATTACTTAATCTGCTGTGGAAGGCAATGAAGCCACGTGAAATGAAGGCCACGTTAAACTATGAAGAGCTGGGCTTGCATGTTCTTGGATACACTCCTTCCCAAGGTGGGAGGGGGGTCCCAGCTCCAAGCCCCCCACAGTGGCAGCATTCCAGGTGAGCCATTCCTTGTTCTGAGCGCTGCTGCCCTGGGGCCATTGCTGTGCTGCCCCTTTGCAGCTGTGCCCTTTGGCTTCTTCATGGGGTACAGACTGGTTTGGGTGGGAAGCTCATCCCCTTCCACCCCCTGCCCTGGGCAGGGACACCTTCTGCTGTCCCAGGCTGCTCCAACCTGGCCTGGGACACTTCCAGGGATGGGGCAGCCACAGCTTCTCTGGGCACCCTGTGCCAGGGCCTCCCCACCCTCACAGGGAACAATTTCTTCCCAATATCCCAGCTAAACTTTTTCTGGCAGTTTGAAGCCATTCCCCCTCGTCCTGTCACTCCAGGCCCTTGGAAATAGTCCCATTCCATCTTCCCTGTGGGCTCCCTTCAGATACTGAAAGGCCACAATTAGGTCACCCCAAAGCTTCTCTTCTCCAGGCTGAACAATCCCAGCTCTCCCAGCAGAGCTGCTCCATCCCTCTGATCATCCTGGGGCCTCCTCTGGCCTCAATCCAATAGAGGATCATACTTTGATCCCAGAGCAGGGGATGGAGCTGGAGCTCTGTTAGCCTGGAAGGAGTCCATGACAGTTGCAGGGAATATTTGAAGCTCACAGGGCTGTGCTGGCATCACAAACAGAGCCAGTGTTCAACCTTCTGCTCCTCGGGGACGTTCCAGCAGGGACAAGGTCACGGCTGTCAGTGCACGAGGCTGACTGTGCACAAGGAATAACCTCCACTCCTGAATTCCTGTCTGTAAGGCCAGAAAAAAAATTTAAAAAATAATAAATTACTGGATGCCACAACTCTGAAATGCTCAAGGCTGCCCAGACATTCTGTATCCAGAGGGGCCTTGCTGTGCCAGCTGATGGTGGGGGCACGTTCCCCCCCCCTGCCCAAAGGCTGCTGGCAGAGGGCAGAGCTTGCCCTGCCTGGGGGGTTTGGAGAGGGTTTGTTGGTGGGACTGCCTGTGTCACTTGTCTCAATACAGGCTGCAGGGCAGGGATGAGCTCAGTTGCTTTGTGCTGGATTACTCTGTGCCACTGAGAGATGAAAATGTGTCCCAGAACATGGGAACAACCTGCCTCTAATTTTTTCTCTTTATTTGAATTTGTAGATACATAGATACAGGTATATAACTGTTGAAAGTGAGATTATTCTGTTCACAAATATGCAAATAAATGCAACATATGCCTGGTTAATTCAGCCCAGAATTGACAGGTACCACCAAGACTTGTTTGATTTCTGTATGCTTTTACATTGCTGGCTGGGAATTAGTTGTTTTGGGGTTTTTTTTCCCACTCTCTCCTACTTCTAATCAATCTGAATGTCCTGGAATGAGTCTGCAAAAGCTTTCAAACAGGCAGGGCTTGGGAAAGTACAGCAGAGCAGCTCCAGCCCTGCAGCAGGAGGCTGGGATGATGTAAACCAGCACATTTGTGGATGCATTGCTGCACCTCAGCACGACTGGAGTTAAAGGGCTATTTCCAGCTTTCCCAAGGTTAAATTCAAGGCTGGTGGAAGCATCTGACATTCTTCAGGCAATAGAGATATCGCTGCCTGGCTGCCTTTTCCTCCAGCACGTCTGGATGCCTGGAAGGCTGGGTTTGGAGCAGAGTGTCACAAGTTTAGCTGGAGGCAGAAGGGTTTGGGGTGGAAACCACCACTGTGGGGTGTTTGATGGTGGAACCAGTCCATCCCATGGAGTGGGGATCTGCAGAATCATCCTGGTGGGATGGAGGTGTGCAGGCAGGGTGGTTGGAAGAATTTTTCCTCGTATCCAATCTAAACCTCCCCTCTTTGAATTTGAATTGATTTCCCCTTATCCTGTTACTCCAGGCCCTTGGGAATAGTCCCTCTTCATCTTCCCTGTGGGCTCCCTTCAGGTCCTGGAAGGCCACGGTGAGGTCACCCCAAAGCTTCTCTTCTCCAGGCTGAACAATCCCAGTTCTCCCAGCAGAGCTGCTCCATCCCTCTGGTCAACTCCTTCACTTCCAGCTGTTAAGGGGGTTTGGGGAGCTCCTGGTGGGCTGTTCACTGGCTTTGCTTTCACCATCCTGTTCCAGGCAGTGGTTCTGGGCCAGAATTCCAGCTTGGCACAGAGGCTGCTCTGTGAGCAGGAGGAGGTGCTGAGATCTGAGCCAGTTACTGGGTGTAGGCCTGACCTAACAGGAATGGTGTCACACGGGAAGGAGGGATGTGAGAAGGGAATGAAGGGCTGAAGGAGGTGCTGGCAGGGCCAACCTGTGGCTGTGCAATGCGTTCCAGATCTTCCTGCTTTCCCTGGCAGTGCTGTGTGTGACAGATGGCCATATTTCCCAGGCTTGTTACCTTCCTGCAGTCAGGGCAACTTTCCCTGTTGTCATAATCGGTGGCTCCAGGGTTTCACCAGGGCCCACATTCCCTGTAGGTGAAGTAACCAGTGGTGGTGGTCAGAAATAAGTGTGAAATGAAAGGTTTGCACTGGTGCAAGTCCCGGGTGAAACGTTGCTGGAGCCACGTGTCTCCAGCCACAGCAGCAGGACATTCCCCAGCACCATCCCAACAGAGGGTGTGTCACCTCCTTTTTCCTTGCTGGAAGGCTGGGACCTGCTTCCCATGCTCACCTCCTGCTTCAGAGCTCTTGGATTTTATCATCTGTCCAGGCTCAAAGTCGTTTAGATTTGTCACAGCAGAGCAGAGGCCGTTTGTGCTGGGAATTGTCATTGATGGACTTCTGGGATCAACAGCTTATTTCATTAAAAGCACTTTGGAAACCCTCAGACGGCAAAACCTCGTAGGTGCTGCTGAGCTGGGAGGAAGATGAAGTGTGCAGGATTCTCTGCCAGTGTTGGACTGTGAATTCTCTGAGAAGCACCATTCCATCAGCTCAATTGTTGCTCTAATGTGCTTATTGCCAGGGGAGCTGCTTACTCCTCCAAGCTTCTGGTGCAGCAGAAGAAAGAAAATACACATGAAGAAGGGAGTGTGAACATCTTGCCTTCAGGCAGTTCTGTATCCAAAAGTAGCTGTAATTATTATTAAAAAAAAAATAAAAATCTGAGATAATACCATGTGCCTTGAATGTTTGAGACACTAATGGTGACTACTTGAGCATGAAGGATAAGAGATGCAGGAGAGAGAAGGAAGGATTTCTTTCCATTAGTTTTTAATGGCATTTTCAGTGTGAAGCTCCACTGTTGGCTTGCTCTGACCTTGCTGGGGTTTGCTGTTGTTTACAGCTCCAAGTGTTTCCAGGCTACTGGGGGGATGTGGATAGTTCCCTGTGGTGCTGGAATATGTGATGTGAGCTGCTGGTCTCCCAGTTTCCTGGGGATTAAGGGCATGGAAATACAGAATGATTCGGGCTGGAAGGGATCTTTGAAGCCTATCTAGTCCAAGCCCCTGCAGTGAGATGGGACATCTTCAACCCCACCAGGTTGCTCAGAGCTCTGTCCAAGGTGACCCTGAATGTTTCCAGGGATGGGACATCCTGCTTTTGGGGGGTCTGGAGCACTGTCCCAACAGACTTACCCCAAAATACCCCTCAGGTCACACCTTCCCCCTTGCTGCTGGGCAGCAGTGTGATGACTTTGGGGTGCTTTTCCTGCTTTTTCCTGACAAAAGGGGTAATTGTTGCATGAGCCAAGCCCTGCCCCGTGAGGAGGCTCAACATCAGCATGGGAGGCTTGGGATCAGACCCCTGCAACAGGACTTGGTTTGGAGACTGTCCCTCTGCTCAGTGTCCCCTGGGAGATGCTGGCTGTACTTGAGCTGTGCCTGTGCTGATATTAAACACATGAAACACTTGAGGGTGGCTGCCTGAGCACTGGTGTGGCTTTAGCAAGCCTGCCCTGAGCAGGGGCTGATGTTAGGCCAGCTCTGTTGGATGTGGCCCGGGGTGATGCCAGGCCAGCTCTGATGGATCTGTCCCCCCTCCCAGAGCTGTGGCTGCTCCTCCCAGCGCTGTTAATGGCTCGTGAGCTGCCTCTGCTTTCCCGTGTGTTTGTGGGATGTCTAGACACAAACCGGTGGGGTTTCCTTGGGAAGCAGGAGGGGGATGAGCCCTGCGAGCCTCCTGAAATGTTGTTTTTGTTTGTGTGGTAGCAGTAATGGCATGGAAATAGCTGTCAGCATGGGTGAAACCTCCTCAGCCACGCTGGCAGCTGTGTGCTGAGTCCCATTGCTGCCGAGTAATTCGTGTCTGAAAGAGCTTTTTCTAATGATAAAATTGAATCTGTCAACAGGTAATTTCATAAACCCAGAGAGCAGAAATCCTGTGCAAGAATCAGCTCGGAACAAATGCCTCACTGATGGTGGCGGGTTTTTCCTTAATTTCCTGCTACAGGAGACAGCAGATGTTTCAGCATTGAAATTGAAATTAAAGTTGTGACCTTGATCTTCCAAATGGTTCTGTGTGGCACAGGCAGGAGCAGCCTGGGGCTGGACACAGCCTTGGAATGGGAGGAGGTGGGGACTGCACTGTGTAAGTGCTGCCCTGAGCCTGGGAATAAGAGGAAGGGAGAGGGGGTGACTTTGCCTGGATGTTTCTTTGCCTCCAGTACCTAAAGGGGCTTCTTGAAAGCTGGAGAGGGACTTTTTACAAAGCACGGAGTGAGAGGACAAGTGGGAATGACTTTCAGCTGAAGGAGGGTAGAATTAGATGGGATAATAGGAAGAAATTGTTCCCTGTGAGGGTGGGGAGGCCCTGGCACTGGGTGCCCAGAGAAGCTGTGGCTGCCCCATCCCTGGGAGTGTCCAAGGGCAGGTTGAAGCAGCCTGGGATAGTGGGAGGTGTCCCTGCTCATGAGATGAACTTTAATGTCCCTTTCAAGCCAAAGCAGTTTGTGATCCTGTGATGTCCTCAGGTCTGCCCTGGGGTAGCTGCCCTCGCCTGTGCTCCAGTGTCGCCCCAGTGCCCTGTGTGAGTCAATGAATGGGGTGGGATCAGGGCAGGTGTGACATTGGGACAGCCACCACAGCAGTGCCACCCTCTCCTGACACCACCTCTGCACTGGCCCCTTGGGAAATAACGTGGCAAATAGTCCCCTCTGATCCCTAAGCCCTCGACATGGAGTGGCTCAGCCTTTGCTTCATCCCGACAATCAGCTTATCCCTCCCTCCTCCTCCTCCTCCCTGCTCCCTCCTCAGCTCCCCAGCCCGATCCAGCTGAGCCCCCTGCCTGCCAGCCCTCGCTCTATTTCCCAGCTATTCCCGACATCCGCAGTTTGTCAAGGAGCTGGATGCTCCCGGGGGTTATTGCTCCGGCCCCTGCTGCTGCCACGCAATTCCCGGCAGTTCCCCCGCGCTGCCGCAGGGTTTATCCGGAGAGAGCCGTAGCCATTAGCTGATTAAGAAATGCAATTAAGCCCTCAACAACCCAACTTTTCTGGGACTGCCAGCAGCGAGGTCGTTTTCCAGCAGTGCTTCGGTTTTTCCACACAGCCTGGATTTGCAGGGAAGGCTTTCAGCCCTTCCCTTGTGTCCGTGGCTTTCTGGGGCTGGTAGCCCAGGTTTTCCCTGGTACAGGTGTCACCAAAGCTGCTCATGCGGCAGCACCTCGGGTGTGGAGGGAGAAGGAGTATCTCTTACTCCATCTGATGATATCCTTGTGGGAAGAGCAGCTTCTCAGCTTACCAGCCCGTGGGGATAGTGTTAAAGTGGGATGGAAATGTCCGGCTATGGAGCTGCCCCTCCTGCTCCAACCCTAGTGGGGTGTGTTTTTCAGGGACCTGCAGAGGGGTTTTGGCATTCCCAGTCTTTATTTTGACCTGATCCATGACTCCATGCACTTTGCTGCATTTCTGCTACTTGCATTATTCCCAAGGTTAGGGAATTTTTCAGAAGTGCAGACAATGGTGGGGGTGAAGAAGTTAAGGAAGGGAAACCCTAAATGTCATTAGACAGACTGGGAGGAAACGGGACTTCAGAGAAGTTGAGTATTTTTCTGGTTTAAAAAACACTCAGGGAAGTGTTGTGTGGTCCAGAGCAATGTTCCCATGCAAAGGGAAAGCTAAACTGCCCTTGGATTTGACAGCAGACACTCTTGGGTGGGTTCAGTGCCCAACCTGGCATGAAGGTCTCTTTATAACCCCTTTATAATGCTTCACTTCTAAAATTGTTTCCAGCACTTTCCGTGCTTTAAAGCAGGGGAAGGACTAACCAGGTTTGTGCAGCCCTGAAGAAAGATGCTGGTACAGGTAGTTAATGTCGTACAGTTCTCATCTCCAGCTTTCCACAGCTGTTCCTGCAGTGTGGATATCCAAAAGGAGCTGGGTGGTATCCATTTGATTAAGTGCAAAATTCAGAGCCTTAGGTGGACTCGTGTCCTGCTGCTGATTTCTGTCCTGCTGCTGCACCGCCACCAAGATAGAAAATGAGTTTTCAATACCAGCCTAAGACTGGGCTGAATTCCCTGTGTGATGCTGTGTCCTCTGGAAAGGTGGAGTAATTAGTGACTTGAAGCCAGAAATTACTGTTCCATCCAGGTAAATGTGCAAGATTTTGGTTTGACTGCAGTGAAGGGGTTTAAATATAAAAAGCCCTTCACAAACAGCCTGGTTCTGGTTGTTTCTATCCGTGTGAAACTCATTTTGGCTTTCCTCATTTGTTTTTATTCCTGCTGTCTGCTTTTCTCCAGAAGCGACTTAAAACTTGGGACCAAAGCAAAAAAAAAACAACCCTGGAGTTATTCATTTAGAAATTGTCGTGCAGCGAGTGAACAAAGGCCATTTTAAATTGAGAGTCCTCCAGGGAGCTGAGCCCAGATTTGCTCATGCACTCTAAATTCTCACCTGAACATCCATATATTGTGAGGCCCTCTGAGGAGGAGAAGGTGGAGGGAGGCAGATGGAAGCTGCCTAATGGCTCTGGTGTGCTGTGCAAATCAACATTTGCTGGGGAGAACATCTGGCCAGATTCTGTGGGGTACATCAACCTGGAAATATTAAATGTCTTTTGTAGGATGTGCTGGCTGCATGGAAAATTTGTCCTAGCCTTATTAATTAGAGGTAATCAGGGGCTGCTGTGTGTTGGTGGTGTTTGGCTTGAGGCTTGTTCTCCGTGACCTTTCCTGAGGGCAGAGTGCCTGGAATGGCCCCTCACAGTCACTGCTGTCCCAGGAAGGGCAGAGGTTCCCAGTCTGGATGGAGTGGGACCATGGCTCTGTAATCACGTGTTTGCACAGGGAATGGGATGCCTGGGGGAGTTCAGAGCTGGCACCACTCCACCGGTGCCTGTGGGGTTTGGGAGCTGCTCTCAGCACAGTCCCTACCCCTGAGATGCACCTGCAAAAGGAAAGAGGGGAAAACTGCCATGGATCAGCTCTTCCCCTGGTTTGTGGCTGAAATCCACCCTGGCCTCGTGTGCTGCCCTCATGCAGCTGAACCCTCTCACTCCTCCAGAGCTTTTCCTCCTCATGTTCCCCACTGCCTCCTCAATCCGTCGGGAGCCTCTCCAGCCAAGGGTGACGGTGAGGGTGCAGCTGTCCTGTGTTCCTGTGTGTCCCACCTCCCTTTTGGCAGCACCCACATATCCCATCAATGACTGTTCCTATTCCTCTGCAGGTGAATCTGGTCCTGAATGAAGGGAAATCCCTGGGCCTCATGATCCGAGGAGGGGCAGAGTATTCCTTGGGCATCTACATCACGGGTGTGGATAAAGGCTCCGAGGCAGAGAGCACTGGCTTGAAGGTGAGAGTGATGCCAGGGCTGCCTGGCTGGGAGGTGGAGCTGCACATTTGGTGACAGCAGGGCCAGGGCAGGCAGCACATTCCTTCCTGCTCCTCTTCCTACCTCTTTCCCCCAACCTCAGTGGGCAGCAGAGTGTTGTATTTCTGATGTGGCATCCAAAGGTTCTTTGGATGGTTTGGGCACTAAGACTGGAGAGAGTGAGGTGGTGGTGGTGGCCTTAGCACAGCCCCACACCTCATTTCTGCCCTTTGAGACATCTCAGGAATGTTTTTCATGTGGGCATCCAAGAGTGCCGGTGAATCACAGGGTCACAGATTAGTTGGGGCTGGAAGGGACCCCTGGAGATCATCCAGTCCAATCCCACCTGGAGCAGGTGACACAGGAACACATCCAGGTGGGTTTGGAATGTCTCCAGAGTGGGAGACTCCACACCCTCCCTGGGCAGCTGTTCCAGAGCTCTGCCACTCTCCATGGAAATGAGTTCCTCCTCACGTTGAGGTTGAACCTCTTGTGGTTTAATTTATGATGATTGCTCCTCATCCTGTCACTGGGCACCACTGGAGAGTCTGGCACTGTCCTCTGACACCCTTTGGAGATACTGTGGTCCCTGCTGTCCCTGCCACCTCAGGGCTGCTGTTTGCCCACCAAAACCTGTGCTTAGTGATTCTGCACATGTCCCTCCTGGCTGCTCTGCTCTCTGGGAATTCATTTGTGCATCCAGCAGGCTCAGTGTCAGGCTTGGTGTGATTTCAGACCCTCACAGGCGCTTCCCACCCTGATTTGTGTTTGCTCTGGGCTGTAAATTTAGTGCTGCTCGAGGGTTTGGAGATAAAGAAAGGCCTTTTATGTCCTGCTATTGGACATGGTTGGGTGTAGATTGTATCCCTGTTCTCCCTGCACTGCTCCAGGTGGTGGGGGAAGCGATGTGAGACCACAAGGAGGGAAAAACTACTGGGTGAATGTGATTTCCAGGTAGTTTGTTGCTCTCTAAAATAGAAAAATTGTGGGTTTGTTCAGTGTGGGCTCCATCCAACCTCGCTGAATCCTTCTGTGGGGTTTCTGTTTTCACTGAATTTCTCACCAGATTTATTAGAGTTGATTCTGATGTGATTTTAGTTTAGACATAAGGAGGAAATTCTTGGTGAGAGGGTGGGCAGGCCCTGGCACAGGGTGCCCAGAGAAGCTGTGGCTGCCCCATCCCTGGAAGTGTCCAAGGGCAGGTTGGAGCAGCCTGGGATAGTGAGAGGTGTCCCTGCCCATGGCAGGGGGTGGAACTGGATGAGTTTGAGGTCCTTTCCAACCCAAACCATTCTGTAATCACTGATTCTGGCAGACTTTTCATTTTTACCTTCTCTTATCTATGGCACCAAATCACAATTTTGAAATGTTTTAGTAACAAATAAATAATCAATGTTTTACATTTCCCTTAAATGTTGCTCTAAGGGCAAAAAATACAGTATTGAAAGCCAGGGAAACCAAGGAAGTTTCTTCAAGGCCCAGAAGTTAAAGTGGCTTTGCCTTGTCCAGAAGCAGGGCCTTGGTGCCGGGTGTGGGTCCCAGAGGAGCTGATGCTGCTTCAGCTGCTGCTTCCATGATTCCAGGGCCACGGAATGCAGAGAGCCAATAGCCAACGGGCTGGATCACTGCAGTCAGTCAATAATTAAATATTCATACTCCTGGCCTTGGCCTTCTTTATGTTTATTCATTCACGAAACCCCTGACAATGTTTTCTTCAGGCATGTTTTAAAATGTGCTGCCTTGGAGTCAGTTCTCAGACTGCAGAAGTGGATGTGAGTCAGTCGTGTTTGCTTTCAGCTCCTGTCCCTCCTGCCTCCTTCCTGACATTACCAGCAAAGCCATGCAGGAGCTGAGCTTGTTCTGATGGCATCCAGGGCTCTTCTCATCCTTATTTCTTCTGTGTTCCTTTTTTTTCTGGTGCTGTATTTTGTCACAGGTTTTTTTGTTTGTTTTGTCTTCTTGACTCTTCTGTCAGAAATAGCAGGTTTCAGGTGACTTGCTTTGAACAAACAACTCAATATTGAGTTTCCAGCAAAAGGGCTGGGGTGGAAAGAGGCTGCCACGAATCCAAATCTGTCCATGTATAGGAGGAGAGAAAAAGAGAGACTAAAATAGGAAGAGAGGAATGATTTTACATCATCGGTGGCTGTCATAGAACAAAGGGTTATTCAGGTTGGAGAAGATCTCTTAAGGTCATTGAGTCCAACCAGCACTGCCAAGGCCACCACTAACCCATGTGCCCAAGTGCCACATCCACATGACTTTTAAATCCCTGCAGGGATGGGGACTCCACCACTGCCCTGGGCAGCCTCTTCCAGGCCTGGACAATCCTTTCCATGAAAAATGTTCCCTGATGTCCACCCTGACCCTCCCCTGGCACAGCCTGGGGCCATTTCCTCTCCTCCTGTCCCTTGCTCCCTGGGAGCAGAGCCCGACACTCCTCCTGGCTCCCCCCTCCTGTCGGGAGAGAATTCCAGGTGCCCCCTGAGCCTCTTTTTCTCCAGGCTGAGCCCCCCCCCAGCTCCCTCAGCTGCTCCTGGTGCTCCAGCCCCTTCCCCAGCTCTGGACACAACTTGGTGTCACCTGCAAATGGTTGTGGTACCCAAGATGTAACATTTCTCCTGGGGTGGTCCTTGAAATGGTGTCACCTTGGTGGGGACAGATGCTGTTTAAATGCCACCAGAAGCCTCCTCAGGGCAGTGCTACCACCACTGCCAGCCCCAGAGACCATCTCCTCTCCTTGTGCTTCCATTTCCAGCCCGTGTGTGCTTTGTTCCTCGTACCTGTGATGCAAAGTGTTTGGGAAAGGACATGTTTGCAGACAGCACTTGGCCCCTGCGTTTCCCTGCCTTGCTCCCAGACCTGTCTCTGATCCTTCCAAGGGGCTGTTGTTGCACATGGATCATCTGCCCTGGCCTGTTTCCCTCCTGGACAAACTGAGCACCTCCTTATTTTTCTGCGAGACTTAATTTGGTCGATTCCCAATCGATTCCTACGTTTCCCTGCTCGTGTTTTTAATTTCTTAAGGTCTGGTTTTGGTAATTATTTGTGGTAGAGGGAAGTTCCTTCCACTTTAGTGGGATCTCAGGTGTAATTTATCCTCTCTTGGAGCACATTAGTGGCATTAAACAGGACTGGTGCTAACACCAAACCATTTGGCCTCCCATTAGCCCTGTGATTCCCAGCTCAATTTGGAGTCATTTAACACTGACTCATGTTTAAAATCTGTTTTTCTGTCTGTGTGACTGAATTTCTCCCAGAGCCAATTTTGATTCTTTTTAAGAGACTTTAGGTGCTCAGAACCCTTGGCTGAAGCCCATTAAGTTTCTCTTGACTGCACCTCCCTCTCCCGTGTCGTTCTCTCCGTCTCCACAAGCAGAAGGAGCCAAGCCTGTCACCGAGGTGTGTTATTTCCCAGCTCTGCTTCTTGTCATGCTCTGTCACCTTTTGCATGTCATGTCCAGCCCCTGCATTTCAGGGTACATTTATCCCTGGGAAACGAGAATAATTCCATTGTCAGAAGTGCTGGAGCGCTCAGCACGTCCTGTGCGTCCACCCACCATTAGCTGAGCACAACTGAAAACTCGTTCCTGAAATACCCACAGCAATAATTTTCCTGTGTTTTTTTAGAACATTTTTTTTTGTATGTGTGTCTTTATTATTACATCTTTTATTCTGTGTCAGTTTGGAGCTGTGCATAGCAAATCAATTTTGGGGGTCAGCTTTTGTTGTAATAGAAGGTTCTTTTCTGCATCTCTGCAGCTTTTTGTTACCTTCCCAATTGCCCTTGACTTCGGGGAGAAAATACAATTATTATCTATGTTAATTAGCAAAAAACCCTTTCCAGCTCTAACAGGAGTCTATAATCAAGATAGGCTGATTTGCAGACATTTGGGCTGTGCAGTGATTCCTTTTTATCTGCCCTTCACCAGCAATTATTTTTGCAAGGACTTTTTGTTTTTTTGTCCCTGCACGAGGGGCTCAAACTTCTCCAAATATTCTGTGGCTGCTTGTTCTCACCTGGTGTTAAAACGCTGGGAAAAGTGGCTGTGTTGGGCATTATAATAGAGCACACAGGGACACGAAGGACATGGAATAAATGTTGAGGAAGTGATGAAGGACAGACACAGAAGGATGAAGCAGCTGGTCCAGGGCCCCTTGGATCTCCCTGGTATGATGAGGCCTTGCCAGGCTCCTCTTCCTTCCCTCTTGAGAGGAGAAATTGAGGAGATGTTATTAAATCTGTGTAACTGTCTTGAAGAAAAAAAAATCATGAAAGTTTAATCCCTGATATGGAAAACTATTAAATATTCATAATTGCAATAAAACTGTCTAATCAGATTTGGGGTTTTATTGTTTTGGTTCTGCAGTGAGCTCGGTGCTCTTTCTTTTAGCAGCAAAATCCACTCCAATGGCTTCTCTGCTCAATCAGAAAGACCTGAGAGCTGGTATTCATTACACCTGAACCTCTGTTTCTCTTGGAAGTTTAGGCACTTGCATAATTTCCCTTCCTTGTTGTGTTGGTCATCAGCAATTTTCCCCTAGAGGGTGTAAAGCTGACAGAGTTTGAAGGGAATGTGAGAGGTTTGTGGAGTGGGTTGGTTGGGAATGTGGTTATTGGTGTTGTTGGCCCTCCCCTGGGCTCCCTCCTTTCCCCTTTCCTGGTCACTGTGGGTCACCTGGAGTGGAGCTGCCACCCTGGGCTCTGTGTCTGCAGCTGGTCACAGACTTTCTGGTTCTCTGGTCTTTCTCAGGGTCTTCCATCATCCCTTTCCTGCTGAGCCACAGTGACAGCAGTGACAGGGAGAGCAAGGACAGGGCACAGGCTGACACCTGTGAGGACAAAACTCAGGGACCACAGCAGTGGTGGGGACTGGGCTCTGCCACAGCCCTTGTTCTCCACCACCCCCTCTGGGTGTCACAGGGGAAGGAACTGACCACAGGAATTTGGGAAGTTCCACCTTTCTGGAGGTCCCCAGCACAGGAGGGACATGGAGCTGTTGGAGCGAGTCCAGAGGAGGCCCCAGGATGATCAGAGGGATGGAGCAGCTCTGCTGGGAGGAAAGGCTGGGAGGGTTGGGATTGTCCAGCCTGGAGAAGAGAAGATCTGGGATGATCTCATTGTGGCCTTCCAGTGCTTGAAGGAAACCTACAAAAAATATGGAGAGAGACTATTGACAAGGGCCTGGAGTGACAGGATGAGGGGGAATGGCTTCAGACTGAAAGAGGGGAAATTTAGATTAGATATTGAGGAGAAATCTTTCCCTGTGCCCTGGCACAGGTTGCCCAGAGAAGCTGAGGTTGCTTCACCCCTGGAAGTGTCCAAGGTCAGGCTAGATGGGACTTGGAGCAACCTGGGATAGTGGAAGGTGTCCCTGCCCATGGCAGGGGGTGGAACAAAATGATCCTTAAGGCCCCTTTCAACTCAAACCATTTTATGATTCTGTGAAGAATGAGGCAAATCTCCTCAGGGCCCCTGGATGGAGCTGAACATGGAGCTGAGCTCTGCTGCCTCTGGACTACATGATCTTAAAGGTCTATTCCAAGCTAAATGATTCCCTGGTTCTATGGTGCTCTTGTCCCAGGTCCCCTTTTCCCCCTCAGTGCCTCTCAGAGGATCCTCCCAGCCTCACTGAGCATCCTTTGTCTTTTCAGCAGAGGGAAGGGTTAACAGGAGCCCTTCTCTGGCTTCTCATTATTGCCAGCATTATTTTGTATGGCTCCATCAAGCTCCCCACACATTATCTCCTCTCTAAGTTTAACAGGCCTAATCTGTTCGATCTGTCCTTTCACAGGCACCTTCATCTGCCACTAATCATTTCTGGTTTGTTTCTCTAGAACTTTTCTCTCTGTGTCTCCTTGCTGGGCAGGCAAATACGTAACCAAGGCATGGCCAGGCTGTTCGGGAAGCTCCTGTTTACAGCAAAGGCCCTGCCCACAAAATGAAAGCTCTTAGGAACAGCTGGGGAGGAAATAGGAGGAGAGGAGATGGAATCCAGCTGTCCCAGACCCTAAAGTTTACAGGGTGTTGGGGGCTGTGGTGAGACACTCCATTGAACCTCCCTGCTGCCTGCAGAGATCTGAGGTTTGGGGCTTCCACAGATGGTTCCTGGCCTCCCAGATGAGCAGGAGGGGTTGGGGCTGGAGGCCTTGGTGTTCTCTGGGGGTCTGCATGTCCGGTTATTGGAGAAGACTGGGCAGATTGGTCTGACCTGGGATCCTAAACAGGCTCCTCCAGGCTTCACAGACTGCTCCTTGCTGGCTGCCAACAGTATTTTTCCTGGTCTCTCCAATTGCTGTGTCCCAGGTCTGGTGGTGGCTTAGACTGAGTAGTTCCTCCCTGGTGGGAGAGGAAGGTGGATTCCTAACAGGAAACCCACAGGGCTTTCCAGGCTCACTCCATCCTGACTCCACAGGTCGGAGACCAGATCCTGGAGGTGAATGGCCGGAGCTTCCTCAGCATCCCCCACGACGAGGCCGTGAAGCTGCTCAAGTCCTCCCGGCACCTCATCATGACGGTGAAGGACATCGGGAGGCTGCCCCATGCCCGCACCACCGTGGACGAGACCAGGTGGATCACGAGCTCCCAGGTCGGAGAGACCCTCATCAATTCGGCAGGGTAAGTGCTTGGGGCATCCCCTGGGAGCTGTCTGAGGGCTCAGTGAGCTCAGAGCCCCTGGGGAGTGCACACAGAGCCACCCTCCAGCATGTGATGTGGGGCAGCCTGACCCAGCCTGGCCCAGTGATGGGGTGCCCATAGGAAGTGAAGCATCTCTGACCTGTGAGGTGGAGCAGTTCTGGACAACATCCTGCTGCCCCTTCCCCTTCTCTCAGGCCAGCAGCTTTGAGCTCACAGGCACAGAGAGAAGGTGATGAGGGATGGGTGCTCAGTGCTAACTGATCTTCTCCCTCCTTGCAGCGCACTGGGTGACCATGCCATGGAGATGACTGCCAGGGTAAGACAAACCAGGCCTTCCTTATGCCTTGGGGGAAAAAATTACTGTTACTGTCTTTTATTTGCCACAGGAGGGAGGGATTTGTGCTCCTGATCATGGAAGGGATGCTGGTTTGATGAGGGTTTTAAATGGCCTTTCTCTTCCTCACCTCATGTTGGCAGCTGTGTTTCTACAGACAGTGACACTGTGACCCATCTATGCCACTGGTGGGGCACTTCTGCAGCACATCTGGTGCCTCCCAGGCTGGCAGTGAGCATTTAATGGGCAGGGATGTGATCACCCACAGGCAAGGACTGAAGGTACAGCTCCCACCCTGCAGAGGTGACCATGGTGCTTTCCACATGGTGACTGTCTGTGGGCCCTGCCAGCTCCTGAAGCAGAGCTGAGCCTCTCCAGCACATCAGCAGCGACAGGGACTCCCCCAGTGCTGTGCCTGCAGCTCTGTGCTGGAGTCTTCTCCCCACACCTCTTTGCAAAGCACATTTCTTTTAAATGGAAATGAAGCAGGGAGGTTTCACGGGTGGCTGTCACTGATAACTGCTTTGTACTCTTTGCTGGCAAAATATGTTCCCCAGCCTCAACTCCTCTCTGGCTCAGAGATAGTCAGGGTCTTGTCTGGCTCCATATGCTGCTTATGCCAACACTGCCTGGGAGGGAACAGCAAGGACCTCCTCTTAGAAATTCCTCTCAAAGGGAAAAACGCCTTTAATCTGCAGCCAGACTTGTCTCTCCCTGGGGCTCCTTTGGTTGCCAGTGGCTCTCTCTTCACAGGGATCTGCTTCAAGCTGGCAGTGGGGGGAAATGTGCCTTTTACACAGGGTGTCTCTCATGGCTCCAGTTCCCCCAGCTCTGCCTGGGAGGAGCACAGCCTGTGATTAAATCAGTAGCTGGTCGAAGGATAATGTCCCTGCTTGCTAAACAGAGCTGGGAGGCTGGTTTTGTTTTCAACTGGTGGTACCTAAACTTGTAGTATCATAGGATATCCTGAGAGTAAGGGACACACAAGGATCATCCAGTCCAGCTCCAGGTCCTGCACAGACACCCCACCAATCCAGCCCTGCCCCTGAGAGTGTTGTCCCAACCTTCCGGGAACTCTGGCAGCCTTAGGGCCGTGCCCAAATCCTGGGAAGCCTAGGCAGTGCCCAGCTATCCTCTGGTGGAAGAGCCTTTTCCTGAGATCCAACCTGACCCTGCCCTGACAACTTCAGACCATTCACTGGGGTCCTGTCACTGGTCACACAGAGAGAAAAGATTAGTGCCTTTGATCACAGCTCTGGAGTTACCCAGACAAGTGGTGACACTGAACAGCCCTGCTCTTGAGTCCTGGGAGGGGTTCCTGCCTTCAGTCATTCTCAACCTCCCCTTTCCACTCCTGTTTTCCAGCTCTCCCACAGGCAGCTGGGTGACAGCAGTGGTCTGAGACACAGGCAGCTTGGGCTGGCAGGCAGAGCCAGGGCACAGTTCCCATCCCAGCCTGTGCTGCCCAGCTGCCTCAGGAGAGCTGCCCCCTTTCCTTCAGCCAATTCCTTGGCATCCCAGCTTAAAGTCTGTCTCCTGTCCCCCGCAGCCCGTGTTTTACCGGGGCCTGGCCGGCTCACAGGTGACCCTGAGCACCATGGTGAACCAGACCCGTGTCATGCTGGAGGAACAGGCACGGCACCTGCTCAACGAACAGGAGCGGGCCACCATGGGCTACTACCTGGATGAGTATAAGGAGGGCAACATCTCCGTGGATGCTCTGGTCATGGCACTCTTCGAGCTACTCAACACACACGCCAAGGTGAGGCCCACGCTGGGCTCAGGGACAGCTCCTTGTACCTGGGGGGCTGAGCAGAGCCATTGGCACAGGGTGGATGTTGGCACAGGGTGATGATATGGAAGCAAAATCCAGGTGTAGGACATTATCATGGAATCATCATAAAATCACAGACTGGTTTGGGACCCTAAAGACCATCTAGTTCTACTCCCTGCCATGAGCAGGGACACCTTCCACTATCCCAGGTTGTTCCAAGCCCTGTCCAACCTGGTCTGGGACACTTCCAGGGATGGGGCAGCCACAGCTTCTCTGGACAGCCTCCCTCCCATCATGGGGGATACAGGCTGGTGTTCAGTGCCAGAGGAGCTTCTGGGAACCTTTAGGACCAAACCTGGTGTGTTACCTGCCAGTACATGTTGGTGTCACTGCTGACCAGGGTGGGAGGGGACTGCCCAGGACTCTGGCCATGCTCCAACCTCTCTTTGCTTGTCTGTCTGCCTGGCCCAGTTCTCGCTGCTCTCAGAGGTGAGGGGGGTGATCTCCCCACAAGATCTTGACCGCTTTGACAACTTGGTGCTGAAGAGAGAGATCGAGTCCATGAAGGCCCGTCAGCCTGTGGGGCCCAGCGCCGGCACCGACTCCTACTCCATGATGTCCTACAGTGACACTGTCTCTTCCTCCAGCAGCCACTTCACTGCCACCACCGTCAGCTCAGCCAGGGTCAGTCCCTCCTGCCTCATCCTTTCCTTTGCAGCACCTCCTCCTGGCAGCCCTGCAGCAAACCCTTTTCCCTGGAGTTCCTTTGCGCTGCTGAAAGGCATTTCAAAGGAACCCTGTTCAGTTTGCTTTTCCCCTGGATTCCCCCAAAGCTTTTGTTTTTCCATGTGGGCTGGGGAATTTTTTGGTGCAATAAGGTGATGCTGTGACATGTGCTGGGTATCTCTGTGCTCCTGGCACTGAGATGCTGCTGTCCCACTGTGGGGGGGCTGGTGCTGTGTGTCACTTCGTCCCCAGTGAGGGATGAAGCTTTCCAGGACCTCCGCTGCGTGATGAGAGCTGCATCCACACAGAATCCCAGCAATGTGCTGCTGCCACGGTGCCTGCTGCTGTTCACCAGCTTTTAAATCATCTCCTTAAAGATGCTGGTGGCCTGCTCCCTCTCCCAGTGGGAACCACAGTGGCCAGGCTGGCTGCATCCCATCCCAGTCCCTGCCCACTCTCCAGCACTCCTCAGCAGCGCTCCCACATCCCATCGCACACCCTGTCTAATTAAGTTACTGTAATCACCTCAGAGTGTACAGGCACACAGCCCCCAAATTAATTTCCTAGCCATAAAATGCCTTTCATCATAAATGCATTAGTAACCTTGGAAATTAAGCCCTTCATGAAAAGAATGGGGAACAATGGGCTCTGTTGCTGTTCCTGCAGCAAGGGAAGGAGCCCACGGGGATGGGGCTGTGGAGGGTCCAGGCAGCACAACTGGTGGGGGAAAGAGGAGGGGGGTTTTGTGTGGCTCTGCCTGCCCACACAGTGTGGTCCAGCCTTCCAAGAGCCCTCAGAAAGTGTCAGAGCATCAGAGCTGTGCTTTGGTCCTCTTAACTTCACAAACACCCATAGGGAAGCCATCTGCTGTGGTCAGGATCACGGGGAGATCCTTTCTGGATCAGGATAAACAAAGTGAGTTTTTGCTTTGCTTTCCTAGAACCTGCTGGGAAAATTCTTCTGAGGTGTCTGGGGGCTGGCACAGGTCTGCCAGGGCTGTGTGCTGAGTGTGACACCCTGCTCTCATGCTGTCCCCATGCCTGGGGCTGTGCCTTGTGCTCCTGGCATGCCATGCTCTGCCTCCTGCTCCATGAGCAGTGCCAGGTTGGTTGAGCTGGTGTGTGAGCAATGGCCCAGCCCCATTTGGCACTCAGAGAGGGAGACCAGGGTGCTGTGAAGGGACTGGGCACCACTGCTTTAAGAGCTTCCTTGGAGAACACGTGTCCCTGGGTGACACTGCAGGTGATGGCTCTGGGGAACCTCTTTCCTTTGGTGTGAGAACACCCCCCACTCTGAGCCCTGCCTGGGAGTTGGGAATGCTGGAGGTGACTGTCCCCATCAGGCAAAGAACACCAGCTCATGGTGGATGGGGCTTGTCTGGGCCAACAGAACAGAGAGATGAGGGGCAGGGCTCACAAACTCTGCCCTGTTCTGCCCTCAGCCCCTGCTGCCATCCCCCTCCCCAGCACCTCTCGCGGGAGGGACTCACATCAGCCTTCCCATCCAGCCCTGGATGTGGATTTCGCAGGGTGGGTTTGGGGGCGGAGGGAGGCGTTGCGCTGGGATTTGCCGTCTGGCTCAGTGGCTCTGCATCCTCCTGATGTGATGTTTTCGCTTTTGTGCTTGTTTCCCTCTGCTCTTGCCCCGGCACGTCCCCAGGAGCGGCTCCTGTGGCTCATAGACCTGATGGAGGTAGGGCTGCAGGAGGAGGGCACTGCGTTGCCATAGGAGTGTGTGTGTGCCGGGGGAAGGCGGGGACGGGCCATCCAGGGATTGACAATCCAGGGACTGCCAGGCGGCTCCTCCACGTGCACAGCCGCCTCCTTTCACCCATCTCTGCCTGTTCCTGCCTCTCTCCCCAGCCCTGCAGGCCTTGGTGCTGCCCTGCACACGGGACTGAGCCTTGAGCCGGACCCCGCTGGTACCAGTGCCCTGCCTGCACTGGAGCCCTGGGTGCCACAAACACCTCAGGGGTGTTGGAAGGACCAGCAGTGTTGATGTCTGACAGAGCCCAGACTGCCCTTCCTGCTCTCCCTGCTGCTGTGTGAGCACCCTGCTGGATTCATGGAATCACAGGATGGTGTGGATTGAAGAGACCTTTAAAGCCCATCTAGTCCAACCCCTTACAGTGAGCAGTGACATCTTCCACCAGATCAGGTGGCTCCAACCTGGCCTTGGACACTTCCAGGGATGGGGCAGCTGCAACTTCTCTGGGCACCCTGTGCCAGGGCCTCCCCACCCTTGTTGTAAAAAGCTTCTCCCTTTGATCTAATCTAAATCAACACCTGTTTTAATTTAAAACCATCACCCCATGTCCTGTCACAGCAAACCTTGTTAAATAGATGTGTCCCCATCTTTCTTACAGGCCCCTTCAAGCAGTAAAATGCCACAAAAAGGTCTCCCCAGGTCCTTCTGTTATCCAGGCTGAACAAGCCCAGGTCTCTCAGGTCACATCCCATCACATCCTCAGGAGAGGGGAGCATGTCTGACCAGAGCAGGAATTCCTGATTGCTTCTGAGCACAACAGTCTGACATTCCCTTTGTCCCTGCCCAGTCCTGAGTGTTGGGATGAAGGAATTAAAATCCCTTTTGGTTTTGGTTTTCTTCACCACCTCCTGACAAAGCTGCTGCCATCCAAAGGTGCCTTCTCCTCTCAGGGCCTGGTTCCACAGGCACTGGATTGCTCCCAGCTCCCTGGGATATGCCATGTGCTGGGAATGATCTAAGATGATGATACAGAAGGAGTGAAGCCACTGCATAGGGGTCACTGTGTCACCCTCGGAGCCCCTGATGTCTGGACCAGGGGCTTGGGGCTCCTCCAGCCCTGTGCTGAATTCCTGAGTGAGAGATGGAGGGGCAGAGATGAGGAAAACTGGGCTTATTCTCAGGCTGATGCAGCTGTACAAAATATAAACCCTGTGGGACTCAGGCTGAGTAGCTCTGCAAAGCTCTCGTTAGCAGTAACTGGAAATTAAGGGACTGATTTGGAACTGAGAGGTTAATTAAAGGTTGGATTGTGTTCCCCAGGGAGCTGGCAGTTTCTTCACCCTTTAATCTGCAAATGAGAACTGTCTGCCTGTCTGAAAGATGCTTTCCAGGACTCTCTGTACTCCACGCAGGGAAGGAAGGACAAACGTTTCCCAGCTGCTCTGTGGAGGGGCTGGAAGGGCCTCACCTGGACCCCGGTTTTTATGAGGAACTGGAAAAGAGATGAGCTAAAGGAGCAGGGAGTCAGCAGGAGGGAGCAGCCTCCTCAATAAAGACCTATTTTTCAGGGCAGTAGCCCATGGATTCCGTGAGTCTTCCAAGGGAAATCCAGGAAGGCACGGCCTCAAAATAACCGATCCCCAAAATCAAATGTGCTCGGCTTAAAAGCCATTGTGTTTTACAGCCCAGAGCAATCTGTGTTTAATTGCTTTTGCTCCCAAAGAACTAACTTTGGGGAAAGGCAAATCTCCTGCTGACACAGTGCAGCAGGAAAAGGTGCCCTGAGGAGGATGAGCAGAGGCTGGGCAGGGAGCAGAGCTGGCAGTGGCGTCAGGGGGTGGGGGGCAGCTGCTGTGCCCACCCAAATTTGGCAGAGGACTCATGTCTTGGTGCAGACTGGTCCTTGCCATGGAGCCAGGGCTGGGACGTGGCCTGTGGTGGGCTGGATGGGCACAGGGTTTGGTGGCAGGGCTGGGGAAGGTGACCCTGGCAGATTTTAGAGGGCATTGGGCAGAATCTTCTTGTTTCAGTAGTGATGTAACTGTGGCTGGGCTGCTCCCAGTCATTGCCCAGAGAAGCTGAGGATGCCCCATCCCTGGAAGTGTTCAAGGCCAGGTTTGACAGGGCTTGGGGCAACCTGGGCTAGTGGAAGGTGTCCCTGGCATCTTTAAGATTCCTTCCAACCCAACCCAATCTGTGATTCTCTGTTTCTCTTTTAAAAGCCACCTGTCCTTACACTGGAGTAACTGATGGTGACACCAACGTTTGCTAGAGGAAGGAGTAGTTCCCCAAGGGAAGATTTTACCTGCAACTCCCTGAACAAGCTCTTTCTTTTTGTTCTCATTCTCCAGGGTTCTTTCAGAAGCCACAGGCATAAAAGCACTTTGCATCAATGTTTTTGCTTCTTCTCTAATGCTCTTAATTGTCTCCCGTGTCTATTTTGGGACACCAACATCTTACAGGCGCAGCAGCAGCCTCCAGCAGCTGGGGGAAATGCAGATGCACCAGCATTTCAGCTAATCAGCTGTTTACCCTGCAATAAATAACAGGCACTTAAACACAAACTGTGCCCTCCCTGATCCAGCAGGAGAGAAGCAACATCCCTGTGAACGTGACAGGAGCCAAGTGCTGAGCAGCAGCAGCCCCTCACCAGAGCAGGAGTTCCTGTGGGAGCGGGGCTGAGTCTGGGTTTGCCCTTACAGGGCTGTGAAAGGCAGCCAGGGATGTTCCCCCAGTGGCAGCAGCTTCTGTTTGCATGAGTCCTACTGCTCTGGGTTGCAAAAGAGGGGAGTTTTAAACTTTTCTACTGCCTTTCTCCCAGGAAAGAGCCAATTATTGAACCTGCAGACCTCAGAGCTCTTTCTAAATGCAGCAGTAGGAGCTGAGTTGGATTAAGAGGAGCTCACCCCAGTGGGACTTTGATCACACTCCTTAGCTTGGGACACCTGTATCCCAAAAAGCTGCTCTGCTCCTGTGATGTCTGAGCCTTCAGGGAACCTCCAAGGAAGCAAAAACCTTTGTGTGAAAGACTGGCCTTGCATGGGGAGGGGTTTGGGGGGACAAGTTGCATCACTCTGCATGTTCCCTGTCACATTGCCGGTGTTGTGGTTGCTCTTGCTGCTGTGACGTGGTTTTCTCTTCCTTCTTTGCCCTCTCAGAACACGTCAGAACTAGAAGGAGCCGGGGACTGCCACCAAAGTAGCATCAACACCCTGCCAGATGTGTCCCTGGTAAGGCCCTGCACGGAGCTGCTGTGCCTCGGGTGGGAGCAGAAGGAAAACTGGGGGTGCTGAGTTTTACCTCAACGTCTGTAGCTCTGCTCCATCAAACACCCCAGGGGTGTCACTGGAGCCAGTTAATCAGATGGGTCAGGACGAGAATTCTGGCTGGCTGAGCAGGAGCAGCATTGTGTGAACCCAAGCAAAGGTTGGGTGATTTGTGGTTTGATGATCCTCGTTTGTGAGTCATATTCTTATTATCAGAAGGTTTTGAAGGTGTTTCTATAACAACCAGCTCATTTAGCTGTGGTCACTGTGTAAAGATGAAGGTACAGGTGACACTGAGCCTCGGGGAGCTCTCACAGCTGGGCACCGTGTCCTGAAAACTCCTGTCCTTGCTTTGGCAGGATGATGTCTCCTCTTTCCCAGATGAACCACCCAACTTCAAGCCTCCACCTCCTCCTTCAGCCCCTCAGTTGCTGGACCCCTCAGCTGCCCAGCACCGGAACCCGGGGAAGGACAAGCCCAAGCGTCCCTCCTCAGAGTCCTCTCAGTCAGGCCTTTTCTTCGTGGCCCCCCGAAACCCCACGCCCCCTCCCAACCCCTCCGAGAAGGACACAGTCAGCATGACCTCCACTGCCACCACATCCACGGAGGACTCAGCCCCCAGCCCCATCTATGCCACCATCTCCCCTGCCCTGCACAGCTCCCGCAGGCAGGTGGATGCCCAGCTCTCCCTGGTCAGCCAGCACCCCATCGGGCCCTTCCCCAGGGTCCAGTCCCCAACCAGGTTGAAGAGCCCGTCCCCAGAGGGTGGTGGGCTTCAGAGCCCCCCTTCCCCATCCCCTCCTCCTCCTCCTGCCCACCCTGCGCCCCCTCCCCCGGACAAGGGCAGCCCCCAGGCCATGGCCAACCAGCATTTCATCATGGTGGAGGTGCACCAGCCCAACAGCGAGCCTGACGTCAACGAAGTGAGGCCCTTGCCCCAGGCCAGAGGTGGGTGTCCCGTGTTCCTCAGGAGGAGGCACAGCTCGAGACCTCAGATCCCGTGACACCTCCTGATCCAAGGGCTGGAGCATCTCTGCTCTGGAGACAGGCTGGGGGTGTTCAGCCTGGAGAAGGGAAGGCTGCAGGGAGACCTTCCAGCCCCTTCCAGTGCCATGGGTCCCTTGGAGATGGAGAGGGGGATCCCAGGGGTCCCTCGAAGATGGAAAGGGATACAGGGGTGTCCCTGGTGTCCCTCGAAGATGGAGAGGGAAAGAGATACAGGGGGGATCCCTCGGGAAGGAAGAAGGAAGCGGCGGGGGGGTCCCGGAGGGTCCGGGAGGTACGGGAGGGGCAATGTCGCCCTCCCGTGTCGCCGTCCCGGCACTGCAGCCGCTCCCGGACCCGGGGCGGGGGCGGGTCCTGCCCGGGGGTGTCCGCAGTGGGACCCCCCAACCCCGCCGAGCCCCAGAGCCGCTGTCCCGGATCCCCGGCGCTCTCTGCAGCTGCTGCTGTTCCGCTGGGCCTGGCATTTGCAGAGTCTTGACCTGCACTTGGAAGCTTCATCCTTGCAGGGGTGAAAGCTTTCTTTATGGCAGCTCCTCCTCGCTCGGGTCCGTCCTCGTCTCCTCCCAGGTCCTGGTGTGGAGCACGGGCTGGATAAACTGGCCCCCAGCAGGATCACTGAACTCATCACTGTCTCCTTCAATCACAGACTGGGATCTGGGTTGGATCCTGGACCAGAGCTGGAGGCAACTTGTCCCTCGATGCTCCCTGTGCACAGCTCTGCCCCCTGACACGGGGGTGGGACCGGGGGGAGGGTCAGTCTCTTCTCCCAGGTAACAAGTGACAGGACAAGAGGAAAAGGCCTCAAGATGTGGAGATTCAGGTTGGATATTAGCGAAAACCACCACTGAGAGGGTGACCAGGCATTGACACAGGCTGCCCGGGGCAGTGATGAAGTCACCACCCCTGGAGGTAACTTGTGAATGTGGCACTTGGGGACATGGCTAGTGGTGGCCTTGGCACTGCAAGGAAAACTCAATGACCTTCAAGGTCTTTTTCAGCCTAATCAATTCCACGACTCTGAAGGGGTCTGTCTGCTTGAGATCCTCCCTCTGAAGCCCAGAGGTCTCTCCCAGGGGAGCTGCCCAGCCCTGGGAGCTGCCCTCGCTCCTACCCGTGGCCCGTGGGTGCTCGGCCCTAACCCGCCTCTCTCCCCAGCCTCCACGCTCTCCCAGCTGTCGGACAGCGGGCAGACCCTCAGCGAGGACAGCGGGGTGGACATCGGGGAGGTCGAGACCAGCGGCAAGGACAAGAGCCGGCAGCCGGGCCCTGGGAAAAGCCGGAGCCTCAAGGAGGCCACGAGGAGCGAGGGGGCGGCAGAAGGGGCCTCCAAGCCGGTGAGGCTGGGTGCCCGGGGAGCAACCCCTGTTCTGTGCTCTGATGGGTTGTTTGTCCCCTTCAGTGAGCAGAGTCAGCTCTCTGGTGCGCTCAGTTGTAGGGAAAGGGGTCAGGAGTGGCTGAGAGGGGCACACTGTAGGGTTGATTCACCTCATCCTGGGTAAATCCAGTCCCTTCAGCTCCAGCAAGCAGCTACCTGGGTCACGGCAGAGTTCCTGGCCCTGACGGAATGCCCCAGGGCACAGTGTGCCATGAGTGAAGTCACCTGTCACCCAGAAGGTGACCTGCGGGTATCAGGTGTCAGCTGGAGGGTTGCTGATGATGGCGAGGTTGAGGGGTACAGGCTGGCAGGCAGAGACCTGCTCTGCTCCTCCCCAAGCCCCTCCAAACCTGCCAGTTGGGATCTGGGACATGAGGAGTCAGTAGCTGCAGGCTGTGCCTGTCCCTCTCCACTCGTGGATGTCCCTGCCGTGGCCGAGAGAGCACAGCAGGCACAGGGTGCCCAACTTCCCTCTGCAGCACTGCCCTGTCTCCCCACAGCCAGGGCTCCTGGAGCCCACGTCGTGTCTGATCCGAGTGTCCAAGAGCGCTCCAACCCTGGGCATCGCCATCGAGGGGGGAGCGAACACGCGGCAGCCGCTGCCCCGCATCGTCACCATCCAGGTAGGGCGGGCTGAGAACCACAAGAACTCAGGGCACATCCCATCCTTTCCCTGCTGGACAAGCTCAGGAAAGCCCTTCAGCCACAGCCAGAGCCTAGGGAGGATTTTGGAGATGTGCTTCCCGCTCCTACAGCCCTCAGCCATCCCTGTACATGAGGGTTTCTGGGGTTTGCATCCCTGCCCCATGGATGATTCCATGCCGTAACGTCCTGGGAGCCAAGGATGTGCTGCAGACGTTTCAGTGGGAGTCAGGGCAGCCCTGAAGGTTTGGCTGGTGTCTCCAGATGTCTGGAAACTCCCAGACAGAGGATTGGGGAGGGGGGATGGTGGATGGGAGCCAGGGAACTGAGCCCTAGGGAAGCTGTCTCCTTGCTTGCTGTTTACTTGGGGCAAAACTCAAGTTATTTACAGCAAAAGAAAAGCAGAGCTGACTGTGCCTTGGTTATTCTTGGCCATCCCAGCTGGCTCCACGATCCAGGAGCAATCAGGAGGGAAGCCAAATTCTTCCCCTCTGTCCAAAGAGTGAAATATTTCCTATCCATCATGGTCACGTTTCCCATTTTTTTTCTCCCAAAACCGCCTGGGTTGAACTGGGGCATGGTGGGACCATGAGCTGACCGACTCCCCCCTCTCTCCTGCAGCGTGGGGGCTCAGCACACAACTGTGGGAAGCTCAAGGTGGGCCACGTCATCCTGGAGGTGAACGGGACAGGGCTGCGAGGGAAAGAGCACCGGGAGGCCGCCCGGATCATCGCCGAGGCCTTCAAGCTGAAGGAAAAGGACTACATCGATTTCTTGGTCACAGAGTTCAATGTGGCCCTCTAGGAATGGGGTTTGGGATGGGGATGAAGGACAGTGCTGAGATGTGGAAGCAATGTCCCCACCCTGCAGAGCCCTCGCCCGCCACCCCGCACGCACAGACACCCCCCAGCTTGTCCCCAAATGTCCCCACTGTGGACCTGCTGCCTGGGCAGGGCAGGCTGAGAACGGGCAGAAGTCAGTGCACATCCCTCAGAGTCTCCATCCCTGTCCTCTCTGGGGTGGGAATCACCTTCTCCCCCTCGGCCAGGCTGGGGAGCGGGGCAGGAGAACGGCAGAGTGTCCCCGCTGTCATTCGAGTGCCACACACGGAGCAAGGTGGACCTGCAGCTCAGCCTGCAGGGGTTTTGGGGTGGTCGCTGCTCCCTTGGGTGCTCGCCCCCCGTGCCCAGGTGGGTGGCACGGGCCACAGGTGTGGGGATGCAGAGGGAGCAACTGGAGGCCTTGTAAATCGCTGGCAACGTTGTCGTATTTATATATACAGAGCTTGTGCTTTTAATTTTTCAATAAATCTATCAGGGTAGAAAAAGGCTGAATTTGGGGGGGTTCTTCGTGGCCGGGATGGGAGGGGTAGGAAGGTGTTTGTGGAGCTCCCCACAGCCGGCAGGGCAGGGGGTGATGGACTGGGAAGCAGTGCAACGTGTCAGCCCCACCCCACCCCACCCCA
>WEKX01008954.1:10746-25686 GCA_013390025.1 Pitta sordida | reverse complement strand
CTGCTGCAGCAGCCGGAGGGGAGGAGAGGGCCCCCGGGGCGCCTCTGGAGGCACAGCTGGAGGGCACAGCTGGAGGCACAGCCCGGGGGCCCGCGGGGCTGGCTCCATCCCCGCGCCCGCATCCAGCGCTTCCCGGCTCTGCTAAGCCCGGCTGAGGCAGGGCTGGCTCACAGCTGGGAGCTGGTTGGAATCCTTGGGCGGAAGGGGGGAACTCTCAGCCCCACCGGGGTCGCTGTGGCCGAGGGGATGTGACACGCCGGGAGGATGCGGGACACGCCGCTCCTCCCGAGCCGTGTCCTCCCCGCGCCATCGGAGCTTTCGTGGCCTCGGGGAAACTTGGCTTAAGTCTGGTTGCGCTGCCTCCTCGTCGCCGGGGCCGGAGGATTGCGGGCGGGTTTCGTCAGGGGCTGCGGAGGCGGCTCGGAGGGGCCATGTCCTGCCTGGGCTCCTCCGAGGAAGTCGCAGGAGCCGCTCTCGGCTTCAGTTCCGTGTTTGAGTTAAACACCAGCCGTGTTTCTGATGGTCGCGGGGTGCCAGCGGGTGTCGTGCGTGTCCCGTGCTCTGCAGCACCCTCTCGGTACCTTCCGGGCAGGGATGTTGTGGAAGGGATGACATTCCAGGCGCGGTTCCTACAGGCTGTTCTTACTGTCCGGACAGGCTGGGAGAGCTCGGGGTGCTCAGCCTAGAGAAGAGAAGGCTCCGGGGAGATCTTAGAGTCCCTTCCAGAGCCCAAAGGGGCTCCAGGAGAACTGGAGAGGGACTTGGGACAGGGGCCTGGAGGAACAGGACAAGGGGGAATGATGCCAGAGGGACAGAGGTGATGTGGGGAGGCCCTGGCACAGGGTGCCCAGAGAAGCTGTGGCTGCCCCATCCCTGGAAGTGTCCAAGGCGAGGTTGGAGCAGCCTGGGATAGTGGAAGGTTTCTCTGTCTGTGACAGGGGGTTGAAACTGGATGCTCTTTCAGGTCCCTTCCAACCCAAACCAGTCTGGGATTCTGTGAAGCCCAGCCCGTTGCTGGTTAACCCCACCACACACACCTGCCCCACTTGCCCTCCCGTGTCCCTGCCACCTCTCACTGCCCTCTGCTAATAAGGGATCTCAGTGCCACCGGCTCTGCCGAGGTGACGGGGACATCTCTCTCCAGACAGGGATTAAGTCTGTCCTTCACAGGCATTATGGCCACCCGCCCCCGGCTGCTGCAGGTATGTTGGGGCTCAGCCCTGGGGGGGACACCTGGGCTGTCCCCAGGGAGGGCAGGAGGGTCCATGTGCCAGGGGGGAGGTCGGAAAGCGGCCGCAGGAGCTCCAGGTCCTGCTGTGGGGCTTCACTTCGGTGCAAATAATGAGGAGATGCTGTTTCCACAGGGTTTTGGTACCTCTCCAGGGGGATATGCCAGTGTGTGTGAGCTGGGAGGGGGCATGGCCCCTGCAGGCAGTGGAATTGGGGTGGCACGTGGGCTTTGGAGGGCTGGTGTGGTAACAGGCGTGTGTTCTTTCAGAGGTTTGTCAGGCTCTTCCTCGCCCTGACGGTCCCTCCCTTGTTCTGATAGGAAATAATGCAAACTGAGAACGCAGCGTTTCCGCTCCTCTGCCTTCTTTCATGCTCATAAAACCGGGACTCTGTGGCCTTTAAAAAAGGGTTTATACATCAGGAATTCTTCCCTCATGCAGTGCAGACACCCCTTGCCAAGCCTCAGCCTGAGGCCATTCTGGCCTCTGCAGAAGAGATGCAAAATACCCATCCCGTGCCCAGGAGCCAGGATGGGAGTTCAGGCACATCCATGTTGGTCTGGGGGCTTGAACCCCCGTCCTGGGCTGGTGATTTTGGGGGCACAGGGAGGGAGGGTTGTTCCCCATCACTCAGGGGACGTGGGGGTGAAGGTGTTGGGTTTAAACCCCCCCCTCAACCCACCTGCTCTGCCCAGGGTTGACAAGGCAGTGAAGGCAGAGTGACAGCAGCCCTGTCCCCCCCTCTCCGTGTCACCAAGCGAGCCCTGGGGCAGAGGATGCTCTGTCTCCTGCGCTGTCACCACTCATAAACCCAGGAGCGAGGATGGATTCATGGTGGCCTTGATTGTGCTGCTGTTTCTCAGCCTCACACGTGTGATGAGCTGGGTGGACTCAGCCCCACCCCAAAGACCAAAATACAAATATACATACATATATATATATATACACATACACATATTTGGGATTGTTTGAATATATAATTTTTCAAGTCTTCTGCATAACAGTGCAAAACTCTCTTTAAGGGAGGGAAAAGAATGCAAGATTTTTCTCTCTTACCACCATGACTGTCAGTGGAGAGAGACTTTCTGGGAAAGCAATAAATGTGGCTGGATTTGGAAGTGGCTCCTGCAGACTGTGGCTGCTGTGGGCAGTGCAGCCTGGGGACCACTGCTTAGAAATGGCTTAGGCACAGCCTCCTTCAACCTCCCTCCCCAAAAATGTGATGCAAAATATCCATCCCTTGCCCACAGTGGGGTTAAAAAACCACCAGAAATGAGTAGGAAACGTTTTAACCCTCTTTGTCTCAAAACAACCAGACCCACAGACTCCTTCCCTTCGCTGCCCACTGGGACGCCCCTGGGGGTGGTGCCTGGGGCTCCACAGCATTCTGGGCTGCTCTGGGGCTCGAGGTGGGGTGGGAGATACTTTGCTGGGAATGTCCCAGCCTGGTGTCTTGGCTGGGATGTGAATAAGGGCCCAGGACTGGAAACATCCCAGCTCAGAGAGGAGCCAAAGCCAAAATTGCTCTTTAACTGTATTAGTGCAGAGCCCAAAGCATCCCATGGGCTCCCCCCTCCTCCCCAGTGGCAGAAGCCATGGAGCATCTCCAGGTGTTGAGAATGGAGTTATCCAGTCACTGTCTGGGGGAAAGCCTCCCCAGGAGGTTTACAAGACCCTCAGGGAGGCTTTGGGATTTGTTCCCTGCCCAGAACACCCCAAGGATGCTGGAGAGCTGGGAGAGAGCTGCTGGTGCAGGGATGGTGCCTGAGGGCCTTGGTGCCAGGTGGCACTGAAAAATAACCCCCAAAACCTCACTAATACCTAAGGACCTTACAGATCTGATGCTTGGGAGTGGATTAAAAGGCTTTTCCTAGAGAATGTGGGGCCCAGGGATAGGTTTGCTGCTCGTCACTACAGTCCCTAAGCCAACAGCGCCCCAAAGTCACCACAGCCCCCTCTGGCTAAATTCAGCCATCCCAGTGCTGTGCTGTGGTTTTATTAGCTCATCAAACTCTCCCCCACGTGTCACTAATTACAGACTAACAAGCTGGGTTAATTGGCTGCCTGCAAATGTGCCAGGACATGTCATGGTGCCTGGGTACGGCCCCAGCATCCCTGGGGTTGAGAGCAGCATCTCAGGGTGGAGCCAGAGGGTTCCCCCCAACCTTGGAAATCCAGGGAGGACTGGAAGTTCCAAGGGGAGGACCCACCTGGCTGAATTTTTTGGCATTAAGGTTGAAATTTATGTCTCCTTCAAGACCCTCATCCTGATGTCTTTTGGAGGCTGCAGCTGCTGATGGTCCCAAGGATCCCTCTCCCCTGTTTTCCTACAGCATTTTGCTCCAAATTGGATTTAAAAAGGAAGGTTTTGGTAGAAAGTTCCGCAGGGGGAGGGTTCAGCCCCCGCTGCGCAGGGCCGGATGGGGTTAAAAATATTTGTGGCCACCTGCAAACTTGCAGGAAACATCATTTCCTACTTCTGCAAAAGTGCAGCTGCTCCACAGGCACAGGAAGGTTTTGGGGTGCTCTGAATGACGCTGCTTTGGGGATCCCTGGTGGGTGATGGGGGTGCTGGGACAGGGTGCTGGATGGGACTGGTTGCACTGGTTAACCCCCTGTGGTGAAAATTGGGATTTGGAGGGATTCAAATCTGTCCAAGGGGACGTTGATGACATACCCCCTGGCCTTTCTTGCTACACACCCCATGGTTGGGGTTTTGACATCCGGTGCTTCTTGAGCTGCTGCTCTGGGAGCCCCGGGAGGGGCTGAGGGGGAACTGGTGCTTTCGGACCATCTGTGCAATGAGTGTGGCAGGTTCCTGCTGTGATCCCTGTCACTGACAGCCCCCACATCCAGAGGGGTCTTGGGATGCTCCTGCCTTGCCCAGCACTGTCCTGAGTGGTGATGGCACTGCTGACGGTCCCCAGGCTGTGGCTGCCCAGCTGGGGTGATATCCCTGGAGTGCCAGCACGGGCTGGGTGTTCCCGGGGAGGGGACAAGCCTTGTGGGGTGGCCCTGGGAGGCTCCTTTCTCATGGCGACCATCGAGGCCATGGGTGATGCAGTAGCTCCACCTTCATGGTGGGATGCAGAGTCGGGGGCTGGCCCGACAGTGTGTGTGTGTGTGTCTGTGTGTGTTCCCTATCGCTGGGCTTGTCCCCGGGGCTGGGGGGACAAGGGAAGCCCTGTCAGTGGTAGGGGACACCTCGAACAGAGCCCACCATGTCCTGCTGAGCATCCCTCCCTCTCCCTCACCCCCCTCCCAGGACGTGGCGGTGATGATGTGACCTACATTCGCGACAAGGAGGTCCCCAGCCCGCCGAGCCATGAAGCGGCACAAGTGACAGGGGCGCCATGGGCAGCCCGGCACCATGGCTGCGCTGGACACAAACAGAGCTGACGCGCTGGGAGGGAGAGGAGGAGGTGGAGGAGGAAGAAGACGACGACTTTGAAAGGCGGATGGACCAGGACGGGGTCATCGGCCTGGGGGAGGGTGCCAGGAGCCCACCGTGGGGTGAGTCGTCCCCTCCCTCCTGCCCGAAGTCCCCAGGGGAGTGGTCCCAGGTGTCCGAGGAGCTGCTGGAGCCGAGGGGGGGCTGCGAGGGGGGCGGGGACAGCGGCTGGGTCTGGCCGGCAGCGGCTCTGGTGTTTTACAGGTGACGGTGAGGACCCGCAGGAGGGGTCCCGGGCACAGGAGGGTCGCTGGCACCCGCGGCAGCACCTGGCAGAGGAGGACGAGGAGCGGAGCAGCTCCGGGGGGGACGAGGGGCCCTGGGGGGCGGAGAGCGACGGGGAGCCCTACCCCGAGCTCTCCTGCGAGCCCCGGTGGGGCTCGGGATCCAGCGGCAGCCCCGAGGCTCTGTGCCAGCCCCGCGGCTGCAGCACCGATGGTGGGGACACCTCCGGGCTGTCGGACACAAGCCCTGGCCCTGCCAGCCCACCCCAGCGGCGCCAGGGCTGGGGCACGGCTGGAGATGCCATCGGGGGGCACGGGCAGGGCTGGACCCCCAGACGGAGCCTCCCGCCCCGTCCCTCCGCTGCTGAGCCCCGCGATGCCACCAGTCCCGAGCCTGTCCCCAAGCCCCAACCAGCGCTCGGCACCGCTGGCTTGGCACCCACCGAGGAGCCCCAGGGCAGCGGGACCCCCCCAGCACCCCAACAGCACGACAGGTCCCGGGTGCCCAAGAAAGCGGCGCCCACAGTGGTGCCCCCCAAGCCCGCCCGGCAGTCGCGGTCCCTGAGCCCCCGGCGGCGAACGGGTGGCAGGGGGACGAGAGATCCCTCGGGAACGGGCACCGATGGCATCCAGTACGGCCGCGGGCGCCTCAACCACCCCCTGCCCGACCTGTCCAAGGTGGAGGCGCGGGTGAAGTTCGACCAGAGCTACCGCCCGCCGCGGGGCCGGGTGCTGCCCGCCCGCCCCAGGGTCCCCGGGGGTCCCGTCGGCTTCAAATCCCCCGCCGAAATCGTCCGGGAGGTGCTGCTGAGCAGCGGGGACGGGGTCCCCCAGCAGCCCCCCAGCACCAGCGGGCTGCCGCAGGAGTTCAGGTCCCCCAAACAAGCCACCGCGCTGGTGCAGCAGCTCCAGGTAACGCCCGGCTCTCCCAGTTCGGCCAGAGAGGTCGTACTGGGAGGGTCTCCAGGGTGGAGGGGTCGGGGGTGCCAGGTGAAATGGGATGTCAGCAGGTCTAGGAGGTGGTGCTGTGTCACCGATGGGAGGTCGGTGTTGGCCGCTCCTTCCCGGCCCTGCGTGGGGCTGGTGAGGAAGGGAGGAGCAGGCAGGGATGTGGGCAGTGCTCGGGCTGGAGGCAGGGATGCTCATGTCACCCCAAGATAAATGTCGTTCCCCAGGACTCTTGTCCCCTGGGATGCCCTCCTGTCCCCTGGGAGGAGAGGGGGGCTCCCCCCACACAGAGGAAAGGGGTCACATCTGCACCACATGGGCTGGGAAAGTGAATTTCTTCACCTCAGAGTGTCCCCCTGCCCTTGGGAGCCCCTCCAAGCCTGTTGTCCCCACACAGGGCTGCCACCCGCCCCTCAGGCATTCCCTGTGCCACTTGCTGTCACTCAGTGGTGTCCCCTCCCCGCAGGACGAGTACCACAAGCTGCTGACCAAGTACGCGGAGGCTGAGAACACCATCGACCAGCTGCGCCTGGGGGCCAGGGTGGGTGTGGGGGTCAGGATGGCTGGGGGGTGTCCCCCACTCTGCTCCCCTCTCCCCGAGGCTGTTCAGTGTGTCTTCCTCCCCTTTCCCCCCTCTTCCTCCTCTGGGGAGCTGCGGTTGAGCCAGCCCAGCCCAGAGGGGGAAGTTGAGGTCACTGCAGACCCCCAAAGCAAACCGGGGGCACCGTGTCCCCTTTGCCTGGCAGGGTCCCCTCAGTGCCAGGGAGGTGGCTGAGACACTGTCCCTGAAATGGTGGGGCACGTCACTGAGATGGCAGAGCCGTGGGCGTGTCCCCGTGTCACCTCGGCCGCCTCCCGCCCTGCGCCACTGCACAGAGGAGGGGAAACTGAGGCAGGGCTGTGACCCCGCCCGTGGGTGTCCCTTGGGTGCCCCAGGGGCACGGTGGGTGGGCAGTGCCAGGATCGGGGTGCAGGGTGGGTACCTGAACTCTCTGTCCCCGCCCAGGTGAGCCTGTTCTCCGACCCACCGCAGCCCAGCCGCAGCCTGGCTATGGGCACCGTGGGCACCGGCTGCCGTGTGATGACCCTCAGCATCCCCCAGGCCCGGATGGCAGCTCTTGGCATGGCCACTGACCCAGCCACAGCCACAGCCTCGCCAGGTGGAGGTGGGTTGGTGCATGTTTCCTGTCCTTCTCATCACCCTGCTGCTCTGTTTTTGGGGTGCAGGGGCGTTCCCAAAGTCACTTGTCCTCGTGTTTCCTTGCAGCTCCAGCACCGGGAGCATCAGAGGGTGGGAGTTCACCCCAGGCTCGGTCCCCTCCTGTGCCCCGGGGCAGCTGCCCCATCTGCCCTGGGCTGTGCTGCTGCCCGGGCCCCCGGCTGACCCGGGCACTGGCAGGGCAGAGCCGCCNAGAAGGCTGTGGGGATGCTTCTTACGGGGGGCAGCGGGGAGGGGATCTGGGGGGGCGGATCTGCGGAGCAGAAGCTGCAGCAGGGCCGGGCTCAGCCCGTGCTCTCCCGGCCAGGTGGAGTCCTTCGAGAGCTGGTTACGTGCGGGGAGCCCCACACCCTCCGAGCAGCTCCAGGTGTGTCAGACCCTTCCCCGACCCCCAGCCCGGGCGGGTGACAGGAGCGGGGGGGGTGGCAGGACCCGGTGCCGAGCGGGCAGGCTCAGAGCCCGCACCCTTGTGCCGCAGAGGATGAGGCTGCTGAAGGATGCGCAGGACGCACTGGAGCGGGAATACCTGCGGGGCCGGCAGCAGCTCCCGGGCGCTGCGGGGGGGTTTGATCCTGACCGGTACGTCACGACCCCACCCCCGCCTCTCCGAAGCCCCTGGATTCCCAGGAATTGTCCTCCCAGCACTGATGGCCGATGTCTTTCAGGGCGGTAGAAGAGGAGATTTACCGCCTGGGGCTGCGCCTGGAGGGGCTGAAGGAGCGGCTGGAGCCGGGGGGCAGGCGGCAGTCCCACCCCCAGCCCTCTCTGCAGCCCCCCCCGCAGCCCTGCTGCCCACCGGCCCCGTCCCCACCACCGGCTGCGTGTTCCCCATGCCCCGAGGTCAGCTGGGGGTGCAAAGGTGCTGAGGGGGGGACATCCTGCTGTGCCTGGGTGGGGGTTGCCTCTCTGACCCCCTTTTGCTGTGCCCTGCAGAGCCCCGTGCAGGTGGAGAGTCCCCTGGGGACAACGGGGGACAGCGAAGGGGTGATGGGGGGGCTGCCCTGGCCCCTGTGGCACAAGCAGCTCCAAGTGGAGGAGGAATTTGAGGACCTGCTGGAGCAGTGAGTACCCTCCCATCAGGGCAGGAGGGGCACGGGCAGGGAACATCTCCCCCCAAACCCCTGCTCCTGCCTGCGGGTCCCCCCCAGGTACAAACACCTCAAGTCCTTGCCGGAGTCGCTGAGCCTGGAGCAGCTGAGCCTGGCTGGGAGCGGGTGCCCGGAGGAGGTGGATGCACCTGCACCAGGGGACAGTGGCCCCAGCAAGGTCCCCTGCAGGACACGGTCCCTAGAGGAGGGAGCTGACCTCAAGACCTTCCCCGTGTAAGTGCTGTGGGAGGACGAGTCCCCAGGCAGGGTGGGCAGGACGTTTGACATCTCACCTCCAGTTTTGCCTCACTGCCATTGAGAGGCTTCAGAGTTAACAGCCTGAAATGAGCATTTCCGTATGTTCAGGGTTGCTCTGCTCCGTCCCCTCCCCGCAGGCATCCCCTGGAGAGAAGAGCTGCACAGCTTCCCCCCACAGGACCCCTAAAGGGAGAAGGGACAGGGGGTCACCCCTCTTCTGCCACCACTGAGGAGCTGCCAGCCACTGCCAAAGCCCCCCTGGGGGTCCCTGGACCACCACGGGCACCCCTGTCCCGCCGCAGCAGTGGGACGGGCAGTGCTGCCACCCAGCACGGGCCCCGCAAGGTGAGTCCCCTGGGTCCCCACCTGCCAGCACCCCTAGGCCCTACCGGGGGTCCTGGGGTGCTCAGCACCCATCCTGCTGTCCCTGTGCCTCTGCAGGAGCAGCGCATTGTGTCACCCGAGACGGACAGTGGCTTCGTGGGCTCAGAGGCCAGCAGGGTGTCACCCCCTGTGCACACCCCTGAGCACCGACCCCCTGGCACTGGGTATGGCCCAGGGTCTCCTGCCTCCAGGAATTCACTCTGTGGGGATTTGGGGGTTTGAAAAGGAGCAGGGAGGGCAGGGAGAGGCTTGGAGGATGTGGGTGGCAGGGAGGGGATGCTGGGAAGGTTGGAGATGTGCAGGATGAGGCTGCCCACATAATCCATTTCATTCCCAGGACCCCTGGCTCGCTGGGACCTTCCATCCCCATCCCCACAACCCTCTGTACTCCGCGGAAGGGAGAGAAGACACCACTTTCCTCTGAGACGACACTGATGGGCATCTACCCCATGGGCACACAGGGGGAAAGAGGGGGTCCCTGCCTGCCCCCCAGCACCCACTCACAGAGCAGTTCCCCTCCTCACTGGGCCGAGAGCGCGGGCAGTGAGGCAGGACCCGACCCCAATGGTGATGGCAGTGAGTAGGGGGGGGTGTCCCCTGGGGAGGAATTTGGGGGAGCTCTGGCTCTGTGGGGGGAAGAGGCTCTGGTTTGTGATGTTCCCTTTGTGTGGTGGCCTGGGGGTGTCCCCTGAGACTCTCTCCTGCGGGGGACACCCCCATGTCCCACGCTGCCAACCTTGACTCACTGTGTTCCCCTTCCTCCACAGCTCACACAGACTCAGAGGTGGGAGACAGGAGTTGTGCCAGTGCCAGCAGCCACCCCCCTGCCATGGCCAGGAGCCCACCCAGCCCCCTGCCATCCCCTGAAACGCCATCCCCCACCCTCCTGTCCCCTGACCTGCTGTCCCTTGACCCGACTCACTGTGACCTGCTGGGCTCCCGTCTGGAGCGTGAGTGAGTGTCTATGTCCCCCCCACCCCAACCAGGGCTGCCCTTGCCTTAGGCAAGCCCCAGGCTTGGTTTTGGGGAGCATCACAGCTATTGGGTGCTGGCATGGGGGGTTGGGAGGTTCTAGAAGGATGCAGCTGATCCTTCCCCAGGGCACCCAGCAGCCCACAGCACTGCTGGGCCCCTGGGTGGCTGCAGATGTCCCTCACAGTGGCCTCTGTCCTGTGGCAGCCAGGCCATCCAGGAGCTGCAGGATGAGGTGTGGTGGCTGCGGCAGAGGCTGGAGGAGAGCCTGGGCAGATCCCGCAGATATCCCGAGGGAAAAGCCACCCCGGGGGTCACCCCGGCCAGGAGGCTGCCCATGGGCAGCGGACCATTGTCCCCCAAGGATGCAGCACCCTCGGGGTAGGTGGCACAGCCCTGGGGCAGCACTATGTGCCACGGGTGTGGGGACACCCGCAGCCTTGTGACCTGTCTTGTCACCAGGGCTTAGGCAGGACTGGGTTGGGTTGGGACAGTGCCTGAGGGGATGCTGAGGGGTCTGGGTGGTGACAGCAGCTCTTGTCCCCTCTCCAGGGAGCTGAGTCCCCCCGTGAGGAGCAGGGTGGCCCCTGGGGTCGCACCCACACAAAGGGGGAGGTCGGCATCGCTGCCACAGGACAGACCAGAGCTGAACCTCAGTAAGTGGGGCCCCAGCCTGGTGGGAACAGTGGGGATGCTCTCCTCCTTTCACACCACATCCTCTCCCTGAACAGAGGGGATGTTGGTGGGGCTGCAGGGACCAGAGAGGTCCTGGTGGCCCTCTGAGACCCCACAGTGCTCAGCCCAAGGGTGAGTCCTGCAGGTCTGGGGTTTGGACCCACTGGATGCCATCCCTCTTTCCTCTCCTCCTCTGCAGTCCCCGAGTTGGATCCCTTGCCCACTGGGCCCCGGGCACCCCGCTCCCTGCAGAAGCACCCTGTGAACTCCCCAGGAGCAGTGACATTTCGGGGACAGTACACAGGTGGGTGGGTGCTGGGGCAGGGCTGAGGGCAGCCACCCTCACCCTGAGGTCATCAGCCACGCTCACACCGGGTTTTGGCAGGGACACGGTACCAGGTGGGGACACCACACGCTGCCCCAGCACCCCGGGAAGAGCCGGGCACCTCGGGGTGTCCCCGATGTCACAGGAGCAGGACATCGTCTGGTGAGTGTCTCTGGGCTCAGCCCCAGCCCCTTCTGGCCTTCCCTGCCACTGCTACCAGAGGTGCTAAAGGCTGGTGCAGTAACTGCAGAGGCCCGGGGAGGGATGAGCCCACTCCCTGGGACCTGAGGCTCTTCCCACTGCCCAGACCACCCTACTGTGGGACTGGTGTCACTGGGAGCACCAGGAACCTGTCACCAGTCCTGTCCCAGGTGCCAGGGCAGAGCCCACCTTTGCAGAACCCCCCCCCTCTTTGCAGCAGCCCCTGCAGGGAAAGCCCCCAACCTGCTCTCCCATCTGCCCTCCCCCAAGCACTCTGCTCTCCCCAAACATCCCTTGCTTGCCCTGCACGGGCCATTCCCGATTTCCTCTCTCCATAGGCGAGTTCTGGAGGGGTGGTGCCACCCAGCAACCCCAGCACAGCACCCCGAGGAGGACACGCTGCCCCACTTGCCGAGCACCTCTGAGCCCCCCCACACCGGGCAGCAGGGACAGAGCCACTCACGGTGGGTGATGGAGGTGACACGTGCCTGGCACAGCTCATCCCTCCGCGGGGGCTGGCTACAGAACAACCCTCAGCCCCCTGGCACTGCTTGGGGACAGAAGTGACAGCCAGCAGTGCCACCTGTGGGCACAGGTGTGCCCACCCCCCACTAGCTGCCCAGTGTGGCACAGGGGGTGATGTCACCTGGGGCTGCCACTCGCTGCACACCCCTGGGGACATCCAACCACCTTCCTCTCTCCCCACAGCAGAGCGTGACCCCGGGGGCACATCCGCCCCAGGCTCCCACATCGGTTCCCAAGCCAAGAAGCCGGAGCAGCCTGGATTTTGGTACCTGGCAGCCAGTCCTGCTGCCACTGCTGCCGCCCTCTGCCTCGCCCCCGTCCCCGTCGTGCCTTACGTGCCCTCCATGCTGTAAGGAGACTGTGGCAGGGTGGGGGACTCGGGGCCCCAGGGGTGCAGGGTGAACCAGGGAGGGGCTGTGCCCACCCCAGGGACTCGCTGGTTTTCCTGGTGGGAATGGGGTGACACAGCCACCAGCTCCTTTGGGGAGGAGTCTGTGTGCAGGGACACAGTGCTGGAGGGGGAGGGGGGTGATGAGGTGGTGAAGGGGGAGGGGTGAAAATAAGGAGGAGGGGGGAGCACAGAGCCCTGGTGGGACACAACCACTGAGCCCATGTCCCCTTTTTCTCCCCAGCTACTGTTCCCCAGCAGTACCTACCTCAGCCCCAGCCATGGCTGGGGTCCCCCTCACCACTGGGCACCGCCAGGCACGACGTCCCCGAAGGGCACACCCTGGCCACCACTGCCTGAGCCTGGACCTGGAGGAGCTGGATGAGCTGAACTGGTCCCTGAGCCGGGCTGTGGAGGCTGCCCAGAGTGTCAGGCTGACCACCACCCGCATGAGCCGGGCCCTGGCCGCTGAGCTGGGCTGGGCACAGGACCTGCGCAGCTCCTGCCTCTTCTGAGGGACCTGTGGGGCTCCTGCCTCTTCTGAAGGACCCACAGGATCTGTCAAACCCTCCCTGCTCTCAGAGCAGGCAGGAGGAAGAGGATGGTACCCCCCTGCACTGGGCGCTCCCTGCCAGGTCTGGGGGCCTCAGGCCTGGAGGCATCTTCACGTGGTCCTGCCCTGGCTCCCATCCCTGCCCTGGAGTTCCTGCATTGTCTGTCCGTCTGTTTTTAGGACCACTCGAGCTGCAGGAGGTGGGGGAGGTGTGGGCAGGGGTCTCCTGGCACCTGCAGCACCCCAGGGTACGAGCACTGCCCCTTGAGACCCATGCAGTGGCCCCATGTTCCCCCCAAGGCAGTGGCCACCCCAACCTGAGCACTTCTGGGGGTGCTGTGACCTTGTCCTGCACAGGTCGAGCCCCCTTTGGCAGCTGTTTTACCTCTGTGCCTGCACGGGCTGAAATCCCTGGGATTTCCCATTCCCCCCCTTCCCCAGGCTTCAGCCTCCTCTGGGCCCTCAGCCCATGTGTCCCCCTCTTCCTGAGCCCTTGGACTTGAACCCAGCAGGCTCCTCCCTGGGGAAACTCTTCTTTATATGGTTTTATGTGAATTTTTTTTTCCCCTCCAAGATATCTGGTAAGCAGCTAAATCACTCCTTGAGGGTTGATCTATAACATGTGTGTGTATATATATATATACATATGTATCTATATATGGATATATCTAGATAGAGATAGAGCCATGTCTCTATTTAGATCATATATCTAGAGAGACAGATAAAGATGGATCTGTGTATATCCAGCTCTGTAGCTATAGATATATCTTTATATAGATACATGGGGTGTTTTTTTCTGGTTTTCATTTTCAGCACAACCCCTAAGGGGCATTTGGGGGGCTTTTCTGGCCATCCCTGGATGTGGCCGCCCACAGGCAGAAAATAAAATGAAGGATTGGATGTTTTCCTCTGGGATTCCCAGGGAATCCAGGTGAGAGAGGCAAAATCACCTGGTGAGGCTGAAGCAGCCGTGGTGCTGAGGGGTCTGAGGTGCCCCTGTCCCTCCCAGCTGGGTTTGGAATGAGCTAATGCCTGTTTTTAAGGAAATGGATGTGTCCAGACCAGCTGTTCCTGGGATCGATCCAGGCAACCCCCCCCCCCTCTCCATCCCCAGCACCTCAGCCTGCACCACTCTGGCTCTGTTTATCCGTAGGACCTACTTCAAGTGCCAGCGTCAAATGTATTTATTTTTTGCTTTTATTTGTTGTACAAGCACCCACGTTTTGGGGGGTGGGATCAGACATTCCCAGTGAGCTCCCTGAGCCTGATCCTGTGCCCAGCCCAGAGGGGCTGGGAATGGGGCTCTCATTTTCTGGGAATTGGGGGAATTTGTGAGGATTTACGTGTCTCTGGTTGCCTCTGTTGAGATCCCCCCCAGCCCACATATGGTACGATGGGAGCATGTGGGAAGCACATTGAACCATCCCAAATAAATGTTTGGGGTTTTTTTTTCCTTATCTCCTATTTTTTAACACCCAGCAGAGCCCTTTGGACGGTATTTTGTACTAAGAAATCACCTATTTTTGAAGGAAATAAATGTAGTTAAACGACTTCTGTGCTTATTTTCCTTTCCAAAGCCAGTCCCAAGGGGCGTTGTGGCCTCACCCCACCAGGATCCCTCTCTTGGAGGGGTGTGGAATTATTTCCCCACATCTTTCCCTGGTTTTCCTGGCCCCCAGTGAGTGGCACAGCACAGCCCCAGTTGCACTAGGGATGGAGATCGCTTTTATTTAGTCACTCAAGTGCTTTAGTACAGAAGAACAGATATACAGAGATGATACATGTTTGTGCTTCAACACTTTCAAACATTTAGATTCCAGTAATTTCAAGGTAAACAAGTTCCAAGACAGACTAGATTATTTTTTTTTTAAAGTTTTCCTTTTTGATAAATTATTTTTTATATAAATAACTGTAACAGAAAAAAATAATAATAATGTCCAACATACAAGATCCTGAAGCATTTGCATTGCTAAACCAAGAAGGAACAAAAACAGGCTGGGAGGACCAAGGGGGAACCAACAAATCTCAGTGCAATGGTACAGCCTTTGCCCTAAAAATATATATTTAACTTTATGGGCAAGGAGGAGACAGGGAGGGAAGGGAGGGCTAACCACCAACGAGGCAAGAAAGAGCAATTTGGGGGAAGGAAAAGGGTCACAGCCTTCAAGGGGAGAGAACAAAACCATAGACCCCAAAATCTTGCAGTGCATCTAACGGCAGGGAGGGGTGGGGGGGCAATCCAGGGGTGTAAAATAAAAAAACCAAAACCACAACTAAAATCAGAGGTTTGGGGAAATCACTATACACCAAGCTTGTAAGAACGTCACGAGACACAGTCATTAATATACACAGAGTCCAGAGGGTTTGGGGGGGCACAGAAGTTGGGTTTTAAAGGGGGAGGGTGTGGAAGGTTTGGGGTGGGCCCAGAGGGGTTGGGATGGGCCCAGAATTTTTTGGAGGGGGTTGGAGTGAGCCCAGAGGGGTGGGGGAGACCCCAGAA
>WEKX01008953.1:88858-113248 GCA_013390025.1 Pitta sordida | reverse complement strand
CTACCAACACCCCATCCTACCTATAACACACTACCCTAATATCTAAGTCATGCCACCAAGTACATCATCCAACCTTTTCTTGAAGACCTCTAGGGATGGTGACTCCACCACCTCCTTGGGTAGCCCATTCCGAGAGCCTAAGACTTTGCTTTAATCTTCTTTTCAAAGGAAAGTATGACCACTTCCTTTTTTTTTTTTTAATAAAACAGTAATTAAAAAAAAGTTCAATCACTTACCAATTTCATATAGTTTAATGTACTCATCATAGAACTGGATTAGGGAGTCTTTGCTAGACCCATTCACCAGGAAGTAAGCTGTTTCAATCTCTACATTTTGGAATCTACATCCCATGTTTCTCCCATCTTCATCTTTAATGTAAAGCTCACATTCCATCTCCTTGTCATCTCTGTATACAGGAAGGTTTTTCCGTTAAACATGGACAATAGGATGTGTTACATGAGAATTCAGACTTCCCTGACTCAAGCAGACCTACTTACCTTGAGTTCTGCCAGTAGAGAAAATACTGTGTATCTGCTGGAGCATCCCTTCCTGCCTGCCAAGTGCAGTTCATGAGGAAAATGTTATAAATCACACAGGAGAAGTTTTCAATGGCTGACCCGTTCATGCCTGAAAACACAGCAATATCAATGATCAGGCAAAATCCTGTGACTCCTCCAAGCTGGAGGATTATGGCACATGCTTAGGTATATTAAACACCTGCAAGTCCAGCTTGGGTTAGGAATGACAGCTGAGAGAAAGCTGTACTCACTCCATTTTAACTGCCTCTTAACTGTGACATTTGTCAGTAAGGGAAACATTCTTCCACATGAAGGATGGCCCATTGCTTTTTAACACCATCCGTGCTGCTATAGAGAGAAGTATTTCTCCCTTTGCAATTAATGCCTCAGAATCCAACCCTAAAGTGTTTACATAGCTAACTAGAAGGGCTGAGACTTTCATTACAGAGCAAATAATTTTAAGAGGAACTGTTTTCTTAGGCAATGTTTGTCTTTAAATGATAGGAAATGGAGAAAACCTTAGCCATACATTACCTCCAGGGAGAAAGGTGCAGGTTTTTGAGATGTTTGTGTTTGGCACTTCAATACTAAAGAATACTCCTTTGTGCCAAGGGATGTATAGTTCCACTGGAAACTTGCATAGTGAATTATTCACCTGAAAAACAATGTGTTGATATTTTATTTTTGGTCTTAGATGATACTATCTGTGGAAGTGTAACTGAGGGAATGGATGGCTCATGGAACTCAGTTCCATGTATACAATGTATGTTTTAGGCTCAGGACCTAACTCTGCTTTAGCACTTGAGGGTGATCTAGAATGGAACTGAGGGATCAAAAACTTAACTCACACAAAAAGTTTCAGCTCAGGAGTTGGCTGCTGCACTAGTGTGTGACTATTACAGAAGGCTAATAGTACCCCAGTGGCATAACAGAAGATTAAGCAAAATAGAAGTTGTCATCTGACCTGCCCAAAAGTCAAAAAGCTGTTTATGGAATTCTTCTTATAGTCTTCAATAAAGATATGATGTATTTCGTAACATGTATTTCTGGTTAAGGCATCTGCTTTGCCAGGCTAAATAAACCAGCTCTCTCTCAAGCTTCCTATTTTTCTCCTTGGGTAATGTGGGTTTATAACATAACCTATGGTATAGGCATGACCTAGTTTACTGGTCAGAATTTGGGACAATGAAAATCTATGGCAATGTTTGCAGAATTATTTTTTTTTTTATTTGAAAGGTCTCTTGCTCTGTCTCTCTAAATTTGCTAGAAATCTCAGTCTCACAGCCCCTTTTGTCAGCAGCTAGATCTCTACTCATGATTCAGCGTAGGTACAGTTCAGACTGTCGCCTCCTTTCGACTTTAGTGACAGAACTTCAGTTCTGGCATATGAATGGGATGCTCAGCTCACAGTAAGTGCACCCTGGCATCGCTGATGGCTTTCCACATCCCTGACAGATAAAGCTGTGGAGTGCAAACAACTATTCCTCAGATATTATCTACGACTGTCTCGTTTTTCAAAGTAATTGAAATTGATAAAAGATAAAGGAAAGGTGCAATTATTTATCACAATGAATAGCAAGTTTACCTCTTCTGTCTTCTCCACATCACTGCCCATGATGGTACATTTGTATGTAGAGAAACTCTTGTTGCTCTCCCAGGACAGTTCCATTTTTCTCCAGTCCACATTCATATTTGTAATAGGTGATTCTTGTGCTTCTGCTGAAATTGTTACAGCATAAGTTATGTAAGGAGATGCTGTTGCTTTTGTTGAATATAGAGGACAGTATCTGTTAGTCTTAAGATGATAATTGCTGGTTTAATTCGAAATATCTCTGATAAATGAAGAATTAAACCTTGTTTCTCAGATTGTATCCACAAAAACATACTTACATTCCATACACTGGATGTCAGCAAGCAAGGGATGAAAGAGCATCATACACCACAATATCATGCAATTGATTCTAAGAGTATTAAACATATTTTCTTCTCTGGAAACAGATAGTGAAACCTTTCAGGAAGAGAAGAGGGAAACAGGAGAAGACATTATGATAATGTGTACTTCGGTTTCTGCAAAACTTAATTTTTTTCCATGGGGAGAGTCAAAGATGCTGTCTAATTGACCCCTAGAAAATATTCTTTAGAAAAGCCAAGCAGAGGGTGTACTTCAGGGTATCTCTCAGGCACCTCTTCTTTGAAAGAATTGAATGGGTCTATAACAAGACAGAGGTTTGAGATAGAAAGGCCACAGAGTCTCATGATGATACATACACTCACTGTCTTCAACACAGAGGGCATGACTTAGAATTGCTGTTTTCCCACAGATATGTATATTCTAACAATATTATCAGGGTCACTAATTATTGGGGTAATTAATTATTGGCAAAATTAATTATCTATTGGCATCATTAATTGTCTAACAGAGATGAGACTGCACACATAAAAGTGGATTTGGGAACTACCCCCTGTTTCGTGTCTCCTTTTACGTATTATGCTCGTTGTAAAACAGCACCAGCTGTTGCCACTCAGCTGGTTAGGATTCTCACAACACCTCTAGGGACAGTGACTCCACCTCCTCCTTGGGCAGCCCATTAAAGTGAAAGATCACCTTCTCTGTGAAGAAGTTCCTCCTAATGTCCAGCCTAAATCTCCCCAGTTAGGTTGTGACAGGTTATGGATGGCTCACTTCCCTGAGTGCTCTGTTAAAGCCAGCATCATCACCAGACAAGTTCAGAACCTGTACCTGCTCCTGCCCTCATGTCTTAGCTACACATGGAAAACATCCCTGAGATCCAAACTGTTTACGCAAAGCAGGAAGAGAAAAGACTCAATCTCTGTCAGGCTTTAGCAGGAATTAAAGGCTGACCTGCTTTCCTTTTTTTGCCTACTGAGGCCAATTTCAAGATTTTTGTAGTAAGGCCTTAATAATCATTAAAGGTTTGATCAGTGCCTTGAATCACTGCTCATTCTTTTCCTGCATAACAAGATCAAAGCTCTCTGTGAACTTAAGACTGATTTTATGTGTTATTTATCATTTCAGTACTTTCTTCTATCACCTTTTCTTCTTTTCTGATCACACATCAGCTAAGAACAACTCTCCATTCAGAAGAGTAGCTTAGAAGCTGGAATTCTGATGGGACTTTACAAAGGCCATTTGGCACCGGATAGCTCAAGATTCAGCTGCTTTCTAGCTCCACAGTCTCCATCCTCTCCCAGACTGGTCTTCTGCAGACAGGTGTTGAAAACTTGGTCCGCTCTGAACAGGAACAGACCTCAGTATTGAAGGTGCCAGAAGGACCACATACTTACGTCAAACTGATTGTGAGTGTTGTTTGCAGGATCACACCAGAAGTAACATATATACCCTCACATAAACAGTATTTCCTCTGAATTTTTTAAAATAGGAAGTAAAATAAAATCTACTAGGATGAAAACCCCCAAACTGTATGATTTTTTCTGCTTTGCTTATTTCCTTCTTCTCCCTTAGCCAGACTCACAAACATATATCTACTCTGTTACATAGGAGAGGGCCCCAGAGAAGACTCAAGTACCTGATTTCCATGCTCCTCAGCTCTGAGACCAGTTTCTAATTTGCTTGAGCTGCTCTGGGAAAATTACTTCTGTCCATGACATGCTTCCAGAAATGAAATTTTGAATTTCACTTATAGGGTGATCTAAGGATAAACTGATATTTATACATTGCAGACATATGGCGAGAACCATATGCTTGCTAAGCCTACCAGGAGGAATAAAACTAGGAATAAAAACCTTACGATGCATACCAAACCATGAAATATTGCTATCAAATTTCTGCCTAAATACAGCTAGTTCAGTTTTTAGATCAGTGTTCTGATTTCTGTAGATGACACAAAACTGGGAGAAAGGGGTGATATACCACTATTTTGCTTCAAAGGGACCTGGATAAGCTGGAGAAATGTGATGACAAGAATCTCATAAAATTCAACAGAGGAAAGTGTCGAGTCCTGCTTTTGGGGAGGAACAATCCCTGGCAACAGCAGAGCCTGCTGGAAAGGAGTTTTGCAGAGACAGCACAAGCTAACCATAAGCCAACAATGTACTGTTCCTGAGGAGAAAAACAAAGGCATCCCGGTCTGTGTGAGCCAGAGCATTGCCAGCAGGTCAAAGGGGGTTCCTGGAGTACTTGGTTTTGTTCTGGGATCCTCAGTAGAAGAAAGATAAAAAAGATTTAGAGCTACTGGAGAGACTCCAGCAAAGAATAACAAAGATGATTAAGGGCTCTTATATATGGGAAGCGGCTAAGAAATATGGGTCTGTTCAGCCTGGAGAGATGAAGGCTCGGGGAGGTGTTATCCATGTGTATGAGTACCCAGCTGTGAGGAATGCGGAAGATGGAGCCAGACTCTGCTCAGTAGTGCCAAGTGACAGGACAAGGCAACAGGCAAAAACTTAAATAATGTAAATTTTATTTAAACACAAGAAAGCATTTTTTACTGTAGTAAAAAATAGTAGTCAACCACTTGAACAGGTTTTCCAGGAAAGTTATGAAGTGGTATAGAAAATAGCATTTCTTTCAGTTATTGAAAAATAGATGTGAGATAAAAAATTACAAATAGTGCAACAGACGTCATAGACATTTCATAGTCTTTCTTGAATCATGCAGAAGCCCTTTGAAATTTTATATATACTCACTTATACTTTTAATCAAATAGGCTAGAGTATCCCCAATATTTTCCCTAGACTTTTTTAAGCAAGAAGGAAGCTAAGCCAGATTTTGTCCATGAGCTAGTATGATTGTACCTTCAACTCAATCCTTGGCAACTATTTACACAAAATCTTCTGCGGCACAAGAAAATCAATGGACAACATAGAGACCTACCTCCTCTTGAAAAAAATTCTCCTCATTTATCTTGTTTGATTTTGGTTTGCAGCAACAAGGACACTTAAACCTGTAGTTGTAGTCACATGCAGTAATCAGTAAATTGCTCAGCCAGTTAGTATTATTCTACTGCATGACAGTACTAAGTAGCAAATGTTTCAAGTTAGGAAGTGACTCAGTTTATCATTTTTCCTACTACTTTTGAGCTTCCTTAAATTTCCTGATTTGCAGATGTTAACGATTTCACATACACTGATCATGCAATGAACTTCCTTCCCGTTATGTCAGATGAACTAAGCATTAATAGTCACAATATGTAAACTCATTATACAAAAATACATAAATAGTAGAATCATAGTCTATGAATATGTTCATAGAAATACCACTTCTACAAATAAACACATTTTCATAAATAATAAGTTTCTGGAAATAGCAGTGCTGTGTGACTAGTCTGTGTTTAAAGTGTTTACAAGGTGGTCACTTATTTCTGTCACAGAATCACAGAATATGTTGATTATGGCCCTCGAACCAGCCCTTGAACCAGCCTTAGAGGAAGATCAATCCTTAGCATATATACAAAGAGCCAAGAAAGTTCTGTCTTGCACACTGTAGGCAAAGAGGTGGCAAGAAAGATGGCAGATCCAAATTGCAGAACTTCCTCGCTGTCCGATTATGGGTTGGTTTTGTTTGGTACATTTTAGGCTACATTATCATGAGTCAGGTGCAAAGGTGTCTGACTGCAGAAATTAAAAGAAAATATCCAAAGCATTTACTGAATAATGTAATGTCAAGTTTGCAAAAGACTTTGCAGTTATATAAATACAAAGGTCTAAGCCACATAATTCGCTTTAACTTCCAGCACTGTTAGATGTGGCTCTGGGTCATGATGAGTGTTAGCCACTTCCCCATTTGTTTTTCATGATATCTGATATGCAGTTATGTAATCTTTATGTAATAGATTCTTTTTACTTCTTGCTGTTCTCAGATGCAAGTGTGATTTGAGTTAACCCCTACCTTCCATTCCCAACACAGGCACAATAGCAGGAAGGTGAAGAATTCCCTTGTTTTTTTAGAAGTGAGAGAGGATCTTTAGTAGTTAGTCTGTTAGAGGAAGAACTATTCTTAACCCTGCTATCTTTGAACCAAAACTGTAGGGTGTGGGGTTTTTGCTAGTTTATGTCCTCAAATCCAGCAATAGTAAACTACTTCACAGACTTTTCAAACTTCAAATGCCTTTGCTTTTCAGTCCATACTTCTCAGTCTTGTCCACCTTTGCCCAGTGATTCCCACCACAAGGACATGTTACCTTGAGGTTATGCATTAAAAAAACTAGACCAGTGAAATGAGTAACACTTTAGGCAGATCATATATGAGGTAGGGCTCAGCTGAAGAATTTTGTCTCTAGAACCACATACTACGTATTATTGACTCAGTCCTTGCCAGGTTTTTAAGTACCTTGGGAATGAGACAGACAGGTTTCAAATCTACTCACTAAAGATTTTATTAATTTTGTCTAGCCTAAAAAGAATAAAGTTAGTACATATATAGTCACACTTCAGTGTGATCTGAAATTGTCTATTCATCAAATATGTTCTACTTGGGTACCACCAGCCACCTCAGTGACTTTTACCACCTTGAGTAACTTTTCTAAAGCACTATCCTTCCATACCACATTTATTTGTGATGCCAAGTGTTTGTCAGGATTCGCATGCTGTTGTGGTGGCATGTTTGATGACACTCTAGGTAATGGGAGAATGATATTAGAGTATCATCTGACCAGTACCTTCAGGCTGCCCAAACTGTAGCTGAGTTAATTTTAACTGATCCCTTTGTAAGCCTTATGAGGAGCAGCTGAGGGAGCTGGGGTTATTTCACTTGGAGATGAGGTGGCTCAGGAGACACCTTATTGGTCTCTGCAACTACCTTAAAGGAAGTGGTAACAAGGTGAGGATAGGTCTCCTTTTCCAGGCAACTATAGGACAAAAGACATAGCCTCAAGCTGCACCAGAGAAGGTTCAGGTTGGACATCATAAAGAATTTCTTCAACTGAAAGGGTTGTTAAGCACTGAAAGGTGCTGCCCAGGGAAGTAGTGGAATCACCATCCCCAGAAATATTCAAGAAACTATTGGACTTAGCACTTAGTGCCATGGTTTAGTTGACGAGGTGGTGTTTGCTCAAGGTTAGACTTCATGATTTTGGAGGTCTTTTTCAACCTTAATCATTCTGTGTTTTGGTGATTTTGAAATCTAGCCTGAAGTAATTCATCAGGTCTCTGTGTGCACTGAGACCCACTCTTTCCTTCCCCTCAGGGTTTGGCTGCCTATGCTCTCTCACTGGGTGGTGTGGATGGGACCTGGTCAGGGAGGGCACAGCCCTGCTGGGCCCATGGCTACCCTCAGGTCTTGGCTTTGAACCTCCTGGGTACCAGCTTCCTTTGGGACTTATTAAATCTCTTGTAGTCCCCTTTAATAGGCCTCACGTTCTTCTGGGTAGAGTTTTGTTTAATATGCTGTTCTGTGTTTTATTCTAATTCAGTCTTGTCAATATGAGTGGTTGAGACTTTTCCTAGAATAGTTTTGGGGGGACAGACACCTCTCCAGTTCTCCAATACAACCTCTTTGATTACCAGAGGTCCTGGTCCACCAGCATAGAGTGATCTGCTGGGATCTCTTGCAGGTCATGCTCCATGCTGCTGATTTAGATGTTGCATTCCAATTCATGAATAGCTTGTCATGAGTGAAAGATAGAACATTTGCTTTACATGGTCTGAAAAATCTCTTAATAGTAATGCCTCTGTTTAACATTTACCTTTGCAACATTTAGAGGAATTCTGAGAAAAATGCCAGGGTAACAACATTTTCAGAAATATTGCCAATCTTTCATAAGAAAGCAGTAGGTAGAATTATCGTGTTCATATCCTTCAGGAAGTTGCTAAATATTTTCTGAAGCTGTTTTATTAGAAACAAGGGCTGTTGTAAAACACAGAGTTCTAGGAAACGTACACAAGAATTTTTCAAAATACCGTCTTTGAAAAACTCTTTTAAAATTATGTTAATTTTTAAAAAGTCTTTCCTTTAATGAATGTAAATTCAAGTGAACAGTAATTGATTTCAGTGTTCCTTTTGGACTATTCCTTTAGCCTGTCTGTGTACTCTGGATGGCAGCCCTCCTCCTGAGCAAATCAGATGGTCATCCCAATTTGGTGTTATGAATCTGCAAACATGTTGGCAATGCACTCCATCACCTCCTCCAGGTCACAGAATCACAGAATCACAGAATATTATGAGTTGGAAGGGACCCACAAGGATCATCTAGTCCAACTCACCACCTAACACCCGTACAGAGTCCGAGAGCACATCCCAGAGCGTAACACCAACCTAGATCCCTCACAGTCTAGCAGGCCACTCCGAGCCGGAAGGGGTCCAGGGTCATCCAGCCCTACACCCCCCAGCTAGACCATGTCACTAAGCTCCTCGTCCAGTCTTCTCTTAAACACCTCCAGGGATGGCGACTCCACCACCTCCCTGGGCAGCCCATTCCAATATGCAATTACTCTCTCTGTGAAAAACCGCTTCCTAACATTAAGATTGAACCTCCCCTGGCGTAGCTTGAGGCCGTGCCCTCTCATTCTGGTGTCATCAGCCTGGATGACACCATTGATAAAGGTCATTGATAAAGACAGTAAACTGGGTAGGCCCCAGACAGACCCCCATGAAAAACCACTTTTTACAAACATTTACCCTTGGTAAATTTATACTGACTATTCCCAGAGAACATCTATTCCTTAATGTGCCAGAAATGTGCTTCAAGAGGACTCAAGACATGAGTCTTGCAGATTGGTAGGCATGCAGTTCACTGGGTTAAACTTCTGGCCCTTTTTTTGAACATGAGTGTAACACCTTTCCTGAATCACTTAAGTAGGTTATCCCTTTCCAGGAGAAAACAGGAAACAAATGAGGAGTTTGTTTAGATTCTATTTAACAATGGTATCTTCTCAATACTTTTCTATGCACTTTGTCTAAGCTTAAGACAGTATCTGCCAGGGAACGGTGAGAACCTTCCTGGGGTGGAAAGAAACTCCTCCTCCACTTTACTGTACCCTTTGAAACAAGAGACTTTCAGTCAAAAATGTAGGAAAAGGAAACAATAATTATTTACTAAAATATACACGGAGAAAAAAAAAAAAGGAACAAGCAGTACTACAGAGTAACAAGAAATACCACTCAAACAACACTACCCCAGACCTCTCTGTATTTTTTCTCAGTGTGGTCGCAGCTATGGGGGATACAGGCAGGTCCTGCAGGCTCACCACACATGCAGGGGTTCCTCACCAGTTTTGCTGCTGAGATGGGCAAGAGTCACTTGTCCAATACAGGAACAGCGGGAGATGGGGAGGGATAGATAGGCCGGCTCCAAGCGAGGGCCAGGGCAGGCAGAGCTCTCCCTCCCTCTCCTTGCTGTGGACCTCTGGTCACGGGGCAGCAGTCGGCATCTCTCCACAGTGTGCCAGGGCAAGGGGAGAGAAAAAGGCAGGCATACATCACCCCCTCAGCCTTCTTCTTGCCTCTCACCAATGTTTCCTCCCCTCCCTCCGCACAGCTCTCCTAGAGCAGGAATCTCCCTGCCACTCAGCCATCAGGGGCCACTAGCTCTCGGGCTGAAAACAATTAAGTCTTCCACCCCCTGCTGAGGAATTCTGTTCTCAGTTTAGTGTGTTACCTTTTCTCTTCCTCAGTGTGCCAGCATAACTGTAGTAATGGGAAAATTTCCCCGAAAGGAATCTAACCCCAAAAAACCTTTCTTACACAGAGACAATGAACCGTTTTTCATAGCTCATGGCTGGGTTTTGATGGACTGGAGCCAAACTATGCCACACTCTGGCAATTTTGGCCAAGAGGAATGATATTGTGAAAGGTTATACACTAGTACAGTCTATTACAACTCCACCACTCTTTTAGCAAGTTATTGTAAGTTACTCTGATTACTGCTTCATACTGAGAGAAATACAAAGATGTTTTACAAGTGCGTCCAGCGTGAATTCAGCCTCTTTAAGAAATTTGATTTGTTGTTCTGATCTGCTGCATAAAGCTTCCCAGGTGAGTCCTTGACTAAAAGGTAATCATTAACTGTGTCAAAAACAGTAGGTGTACCAAGAGCTGTTTGCATTCAGCTACAGTATAAGCTGGGGAGAATGCAGTCCCTGGCTGCGCTGGTAACTGGAAGGTTCTCCAGCACTGGAACGTGTCCAGGAACAACTGTTCCCACCATTATTTCAGCAAGGATTTGTGGGCAATGTCCTGAACAACCCCTGAGCGTTGTTCAGAGGCTAGCTTGGGACACGGCTAATTTCTAAAGGTAGTTTGCATGCGTTCACTTTATTTAGATGTTTAGCAAATGTGTCTGGACTCTTACATGAGAATTGGCCTCTGTGCGAGAAAGTAGTCCTGAGAGTGCTTAATCTAATAATCCGATATCTAGTATAATTATAAAACCAGTCTAATAATCAAATAGCAATGTTCAAATGTCTAATATAAAAATCTAAGCCTTTGATTCAAAGCAATTATACATCAAAGCATAAAAATGATTGTCAGTGATTTCTCATCCAATTATGAAAAATGTTATGAGATCCTGTTCTGGGCAGAATGGGACTGAGCTTTTATAGTCTAAAATGGTTGACTGTCAGGCAGATACCTCCAGGCCATCTGTGTTGACTCAGCAGCTGTAAGTAACTAGTACAGTGAATCCCCAGTACATTGCGATCTCTCCATTACGACCCCGTCCATTTGCGAAGCAAATTTTTCGCAATTNAATGCCGACCAGAGCTCAGGGACAGCCCTTCCCCGCTGTGCAGGCGGGGTGAGCACGCGCGGGGCAGTGTGGGGACCCAGGGACGGCGTGAGCACCGGGGCTGGGCCAGGCCGGGCCAGGGAGCAGCGGCGCAGGGTTTGGGCTGCAAGCACACACAGTCACAGCAGCCACTCAGAAATGGTTCCATTTGCTCGCCTGTGCCGAGAGACCATGGGAAGGAGCAGAAAATTGTCCGCAGAGTCCCGGAGTTCCGGGGGGTGGGGCAATGGGCGTGGCCTGCATGCATATTAACGACATGCACTTCTTTGCGAGTTTAGGGTTTTGCAACGGCCTTGGTCTGTCCCTTTCCTCACGATGGAGGGGTTATAACTGTATTATGAGTTTTTGTGCCCTTTTTAGCTACATTACCACGAATACTGCATCTTCACCTGAGTATCAGGATGTTTAACTTTGGGATTGATAAGTCAGACAGGTTTCAGCATTATTCAACACCAAAAGCAGCACGCCCCCCCTTCTACATGCCCCACTGATAGCTTTGCAAATAGGGCATTGTTCTAATTGTTTTACCCCATTCCAGGAAGAGCAATATCTGAATTTCAGAGACCAAAGGAAGCTTCAAGAGATATGTTATCTAAACCAGTCAGGCTACTCAGAGGATAAAGTTCTTTTTCTTGTGAATGAAAGTGCTTAAAGGCTAATTCATTTAAGGGGGAAAATTGCTGACCATTTTCTCTTGGTTTCTTTATAGTCATGGTAAGCATCAAGTATTACATCTTCAGGTAGGAATAAGTAGATGGTTCACCTACCAACCATCCAAACTGGGGAGCCAGACAATAAAGACTCTTTGGGTATATCTTCAGATCAAGGCTGAGCCTTGTATGGAATTAGACTTTAACTGAAAATGGAAGTTTCGTCTGTGCTCTGCTATTACCTGCTCAAATTCTGAGTTTTTTGCTGGAATATTCTTCTTTCTCAAAGAAAGAAACCCAGAAATCAAATATACCAGTAAAATAGAGTTTGTTGCTGTTTCTGATCTTGGTCAAGGTGCATCAGGATACAACCTTGGAAGTAAGAATATTTGCATCGTATCTTCTGTGCTGACCTCGTGATCTCTGCTGACCTCTTAGCTCTTACAAGGACTTACGTTACCTACCCATTGCTTCATAAGGAATGCAGAAATTAGGTTTTCAGCAGGTGCTGATAGTATGTATTCCAATACAAATGTTAACTAATATTCTTTGCTTCTGCAGAGACAGCGATGTGAACCCTGATTGTCACATGTGAAGGCAGAATTGTCATAAAGACATGGCTATCACTTCTCCAATATCTTTTCCATGTAGTTGAATTTTGTGCTCCATTCATAATGCAAACATATTAAATACCAGGGGGGTTGCACCTTTAAAAGGAAAAACCTTCTCAATCCTTAGAAAATTAACAGGGTGAAGGAGACTCTGTACAAAACAAAAAGGCATTTCTCTAGAAACTGAAGCCTTATCCAAAGAAAGAAAACAGGAAAACATGTGACTTCTGACAAGATAAATATGAGAGCACAGTAAGTAAGGCTAAAAACATTTTAATGGAACAATCTGTAAAAGGAAATAATGAAATAAAATAATAAATAATTTCCCAAATAAAGACGTTTATCAGAAACTATCTAGTTGTGTTTTGAATATATTGAAAGATGGAGACTTCACAGCCTCGTCAGACACTAATTTCAGAGACAATCCAACTCTCATCTGTAAATCGTGCTTTTTCCTTTTATCAAATTAGGCTTTTTCTTTCTGTAACTTTTAACTGTTGCCTCTTATCTTCACTCTGTGCAACTCCCAGACAAGTCTGTTCTTTCTTCTCTATGCACAGCGGGAGGCAGTGTTAGACCTCTTAGTTTCAGTTCTCCAGGCTGAAAAGTCCCAATTCTTTCAGACACTCATAACCACCTTGGTGTCCCACTGTTGAACTTAAACAACCTTTCAACGTCTTTCATGTTCTAGGAAGCTGAAATTTGGTGCTAAACACTATGCATTGATCCTTCAGGACCATCCCTCATGACCAGTCACTGCACTCAACAACAGCATGGTCTGTTTTCCCAATACCTTCCCCTAACCCTGTGTTTCTGAACCCTCATGTTGGGCTCAATAGTAAAGCTCTCAATTGGAACAAAAGAAAATGTAGATTAACTGAGCCATGCTCTCAACTAGGGAAGTTATTCTTTCCCTGTACTTGGCACTGCTCAGATGACATNTGTGATTTGGTGACATTAAAGTAGTAAAAAGGCAACTGAACAGTAAGAACATTAAGAGCTAGATACCTACAGAAGTAGGTGGCTGACCTCTTAACTTGTAACATGCTTAAGCTCTAGGAAAACTTAAGGGTTTAGGCATACTCCTGTATTTTCAAATTCTCATTGACTACAGGCCTCTAAATGTGTCAGCTTGTTTAGTTGCCCATATGTACTTTCAGGGCTCCAAGGAAACTTCAAGTATGATTTGGGCCATTTTTGACAGTAGAATGATTGCATTCACGTACCTTTTTTTTTTTAATTGTATTTATCTCAATAAATTAACTCTTAATCTTTTTTAATATAAGACAAAGCAAATACGTATTTTTCCTTAGAAATTAAAAAGTAACTAAAGCTTCTTGACTGAAATATTTCAATCGTATTTACAGACTATAAGATATCAAATAAGGGCAACTTAAACAATTAAAATTAGCCAAAATTAAAAGCAAATACAATATAATTTAAAAAGATTGCATGAGCGGTATCATTTTCTCATAGCTGCATCACTGGTTTTAGAAGAAAAAGGACAAAGTGAAGTAAACAGATATATTTTTCCAGACTTTCCACAGGAATATACAGTTTTCTAAGAAATGCACTTTCAAACTCCTCTGCTTTTCTTGGTTATCTCGCTATGTCAGCAACTAGTATTATCTCCTCATTTTCAGATGTTGTTGACTGAATTTTGCTTTCCATCAGCTGAAAGGAAAATAATAGCTTCCATTACTTTTATACATAAGGTTAGGTTAGCCTCTACTTATGTACAATTTTGAGGCTATTTCAATTAGTTTTGTGTATTTCTGTAAAACATTTAACTTCTTTGTCTCTTAACCAAAAAACTCTCCTTAGCTGGACATTTCACCAACTTTGCAACAGTGACACATGATTTCTTGATGGCCTGGAAGTGGACAGAAAAAACATGTTCCGTAATGCACCATGAAGGTTGTCAATCTTGAAAAACATTTGCTCTCCACAGTAGACTGACTTCCCTTAACAAAGTTGCCTGCTGATTTTCTCTTGTAATTCATGAGAATATGGCAAAGAGAAGAGTTATCCTCTGTAATAAGTTCCTCATACAGTCATGCCTCCACATTCGTGGATTATGGGTCTCCTGGGGGTCCCACAAATCGCCCAATCCGTGAGCACAGGCACACCATGAATATGCAAATCGGACACACCCATCATCCCCCCATCCCCCACTGCCCCAGAGCTCTGGGGACCATTTTCGGCACCTCTGCATGGCCTCTCACAGCACGGGGGAGCAAAGAGAAGTGTTTCTGAGCCCTCTCCAACTGGGGAGACCCACAGAGAATCTCTGGGCTTCCCTTCGGCCGTGCTGCTGCTTTCACCTCCGCCAGGCTGCTGGTGGCACACGTGATTGCATTGCCGCTGGAGTGGGGAAACTCTCCCCGGAGCCACGGTAGGGCAGGGGCTTGGCAGTTCCTACTTGCAGTCTGCAGGTGCTCCCCAGAAAGGTGCTGGTGGGGACAAACTCTTGTGAGCACCTCACACTAGGACACCCCGGGGGAGAAGCAGCGGGACACCCCGCTCCTGACACGGGTGGGCGGACAGGTGGCCCAGGCCACCTGCTGTGGCGGAACGGGACTGCATCATGCCATGTGTTACAGTAAACTTCCTCGCTCCTGGCACGGGTGGGCAGGTGGCCTGGGTCGCCTGTCACAGCAGAAGGGGACTGTGCTGTGCCACGGTGCCGCAGGAGTATACACTGCATGTTATAAACTTTCCCTGGCATGTAACCTCCACAACACTCATAGGGGAATGAACTGTGGCAGCCCCCAGAGAGTGAGAGGTACCACCCCTTTGCCCCATAGGGGTGTGCTCTGTGAATAGCTGAGTAATATTAGCTGAAAAATATTCAATGAATCTGGAAAGATGCGAATTGGTAGCCACGAATATGTGAGGTATGACTGTAATTCAAAAATTCATCCCGTAGAGTTTAATTTTTATTTCACACATTTAATAAAATAGAAAGAGAACATACCTCTGGATTTGTGCCAGACAGATCAAAAAAAGCTTTTTTTGGCCTTGGGATTTGTGCAAACGCTGCTTTCCAACAGCCAGCTCTGGAAATCAAAAGTATTGAATAGGAAAAAAAAAATATGAAATAACTGTAATATAACAAACCAGTATACCCTTGAAATAGTTCCTGTCTTCCTCTTCTGTCTTAGAAATGAACTGAATTTCAGCACAGAATAAACACATATCTCAAAAACATAAAATAGAATTATTTGTGGTCAAAGATTTACTAGTAGTTAGTTTATTCTTTGGAAGAGAAAGGAATTTATCCCACTATTAGAGTCACTACAAACAGTGAAAAGTGGGTATAAAAATTTTAACAAGTTGGGAAAGCAGTATCTTCTCTGAATTACTGTATATTCTGTTCAAAGTCCATCACATAGCAGAATTTCCTTTTTTTTCTTCACTAAAGCGGTTTATTTCAAGAGGCAGTTTGCTTAGTTTATATGCTTTCAGACACATTCTGTGTGCTATGACAATTCTAGTGAGCAGTGCAAAGTCTTTTCCTGGTAAGTGCAATCAATATGTGTGTTTGCAATAAATTAATTAGTTCAAGAAATAAAAAAAAATATGGTGTAAACAGTCTACATTGCAAATATTCAGAGCAGCTGTAATGTTTATATAAGTAATTACATAGAATTGCTCTCCTTGCCACGTTGACAAAATATGCCCTGGGAAAAGCTGGGGAGAGACTTTGGGCATTGCCGTTATAACACCTGCCTCAGGATGACTCATTTGGTTAGATTTCTATTACAGTGGTAGTGAAAGGTAGTTTGCCTATACTACAGAGGCATCTCTACCTTATTTGTTTAAGAGCTTCAGGTGTTCCACAACCCCATACAAAATAAAATAAGTGCACAAATTAAGTTTACCTTTTGCAGAACAAAATTGCAATGAGTGCCACTAAGGATGTTGCAACTTCTACCACAAGTAAAATACATACTGAAGAAGAAATAATGTCCTCATTTCCTAAAAGAACAACAGTCATTAATAATAATAATAACAATAAAAATAATAATTAAAAAGAAGAATAGATCATAGACTCATAGAATAGTATGTGTTGGACGTGACTTTTGGAGATCATCTAGTTCCAACAACCCTTCCACAGGTAGGGATACTTTTCACTAGACCGGGTTACTCAGACCTCCATCCTGGTCCTGAACACTTCCGCAACTTCTCTGGGCAACCTGTTTCAGTGGCTCATTACCCTCATAGTGAAGAATTTCATCCTAATGTCTAGATTAAATTTACCCTCTTTCAGTTTGAAGTCATATCCCCCAGGTTGAACAACCCAAACTCTCAGACTGTGAAAGGTGCTCCAGCCCTCTAATCCCTCTTGTGGCCCTCCTCTGGACTCAATCCTACAAGCTCGCATACTTCTTGCACTGAGACCCACAGACCTGGATGCAGCATTCCAGGTGAGTCTCACCAGAGTGGAGTGGAGAGGCAGAAACACTTGCCTCTTCCTACTGGGCATGCTACTTTTGATATAGCCCAGGACACAATTGGGTTTCTGGGCTGTGATTGCACATTGATGGGTCATCTCCAGCTTTTCAACCACCGACACTGTCCTGGTTTGGACACTACTGGGGTTGTTTTCAAAAAAAATGGATGAGAGACTGTTAGGAGAAAACGCCAACCTTAATGAGAGAAATATATATATAATTATANATGTCCAGCTATCATCAGGGAGGGGCTTCAGCGAGAAGCGATGGATTATGCAGATGGGAGAAAACAGCAGCGGGATGCAGGATGCAGCTGGGAGAAGACAGATCGGGATGCAGCCCGGCGCAGTGGCGGGGGGGCAAGAGGGGGCGAGGCCGCCTNAGCGACGGATTATGCAGATGGGAGAAAACAGCAGCGGGATGCAGGATGCAGCTGGGAGAAGACAGATCGGGATGCAGCTCGGCGCAGCGGCGGGAGGGCAAGAGAGAGCGAGGCTGCCTCCTGCTGTAGCTTTTAAAGCCCCTTTAGTTCCTCTCCTGATAGTGTCTCTGTGTCCAATGGGATAAGGCTGTCTCTCCGGGAGAACCGGTGTTTTACGTCATCATCAAGGCAAACTCTAGACCCCCACATGACTGCCCCCTGGGCCCTATGGGGAACTGGGCAGGTGTGCCAGGACTGCGCCGTCGACACCACTCCAGCGAGAGGGGCCGGGGAGGGGAAAAGCTGTGGGGAAAGCCGTGCCACCGCGCCCCCCGTCCCACCCCCGTCTTGATAGAAAATGGAAAAAAAAACCCCTCACAAAATAAAAAAACAGGTACATGTGTGTTAAATCCCCTCTCGTCCCAGGGGAAGGGGAGGAGGAAAGGAAACCCATGACAGGCACCCACAAATCTTTCTCAGCAGGGCTGCTGTCAACTCCTTCATCCCCCAATCTGTATTGATACCAGGTGTTGCCCCAACCCAAGTGAAACATCTTGCACTTGGTCTTGAACTTCATGTTGACAAGGAGTGAATGGCAACCTGAAAGGTTTTGCTTGGTAGAAAAGTGATCTCTGTCATGTAACACGTGAGCAGAAATGTCTGCTGGAAGGGATTAACATTGAGCCTGTTTGTCCATACCCTGCAGTAAAGCAGGTATGCACTTCAGCTGCAAGTATGTAGCATTTTTTTATTATTTCCTGTGTTAGAATGTTAAGAGGTCTATTAAGTCTCTTCCTACTCTTCTATGTAGTGCGGATTGCAGCAAAACTTTAGCCAATCCTTTCTAAATGTGTGTGTCCGTAGGTGCACAGCATTGTGTTATGTAGACATCACTCCGAGAAGAGTAGCCTAGGGAATGGATTTGTTCTTACCAAACTCAACAGGTGCACTCCATTCCCCCCAGGCTGGGTTCACGAGGCAGGTAGTGCCAGCTGTTTTCATTTTCAAGAGATACTTCTTTCTTGTATTGGATCTTGGAAATGTGTGACTATTTCCCCCTGTCTAAAAACAGAGTGAAACTGAGTTGCTTTTCTTTGTTCCATACCTAGGTGTTGACCGTATACACATTCCATTTACCACTGGAAATTTTAAAAGTCTATGAGAGCATTACTTGTTTAAGTAGACTGCAGTTTCAAAGCCAAAACCTAAATGTATTCATGTTTATTATGTATGTATACAACCATGTATCTCAAAACTAACCTGACACTCACTTAACTTTTAAAGTTTAAAACCCATTTGTCTTTTACAGTGTGAAAGTATATCCTGTGATTTCTTATGATATAGTTTCTTTTATTGATAATTTCTCCTCAACACATAGAGGCAGAAAAACATCTTAAACAGACTGATTTGAATACTGCTAGAACTGAGTGATTTGAAGAATAAACTGTCTCTGTGCACTTCACATGCCTCAGTCTTTGCATTATGACTTTTAAGGAAAAGCATAAAACTTTCATGCAAAACCTGTAGAATAAATAGAACATTGCAATACTTAGTGTTTCTAGAATTTACTGAAACACTCTTGCTCTTGGAGACTTTCAGCATAGAGGTGAGAAGTTCAAGCTACACTGATTAAAAGGCGGTACAACATACCTGGAGGACAGTCTCCATCCCAAAGGGCTTTTGTGGTCTATGCTTTTTATAAATAAAATTATATACCTAGGATCTGTTTTCTCTGTTGTCAGAGATATGCAGATTCAAATTCTGTTCTAAATATTTGAGAGAGAGTGTGGATAATATAATGTAAAATGGAAAGTCTTTCACAATATTTACAGAAAAATAATATAGTTCTGCCCTTGAATGTATAATAAATGACACATCATGATGATTCAGTAGTTTCACACATTCATGGGATCTATAAATAAGGATCCCATGAAACATAGGACCCTGAATACATACTGATTAAAAGCCATTTGCATAATGATTATTTTACACAGTTGACTATGAAATTAACATGTATTACTGATTAACAGAACAAGCAGACTCACTTGTGTAGAAGTATATATGGGCTCTCCTTCAGGATTATCCTGTAAATTTAGAAAAAAAAAGGTAAAAACTTTATCAGTGCATATTTTCTGTTTTGATAATAAGTAATTTTTATCTATTGTCCCATTTTTTCTGTTATCTACTTGACGGTTTGTTCAGAACTAATAGTTTATCTAATTACTTAATTAATACATTATCTAATATCTAATTAATCTACAATGCCACATTTAGATAGTAACTAATTCTGCTATGAAAAAGTAGGTTGTTTTCCTTGTCTTTGTAGTTGAGATACAAATTTTATTTCAGTTTTGTGATTAAACTAAAACACAAGCAAACCAGACCTGAAGGCAAACTGTAACTTTATTCTTACATGCACCAGAAAAAAAAAAGAAGATAAAAATCTGTGAAATGAAGTGTTTAGCTTACATCTAATGTTTTAATTTTAGAGTAAGTCTCACAATATGCAATTGCAAATACTATGTAAATATTGTTTTCTTCTAGATGAAAATACTTGGGAACTGACATGGATTCATAGATATTTTAGGCTGTCCTCCAACTACCTTTTTGATTAGTAGAATAAAATTTGCTAATCTTTCCTGAATAACCTTAATAATAATCATGTAATTTAGTGATCACACACAACTAATGACTGCAGACTACATAATCTCCATTCAACCACCAGAGTTTTTGTAATTATTTTTGCAATTATATTTTATTATATTATTTAATTATATTATATTAATTATATTATATAATTTTTGTAATTATTTTGCAATACCCAATTTTAAAACAAAATTATATTTATCCAGACTTGTTTTATAAAATAATTACATGCATGTTCATGTGTCATCTGAACATGAGGCTCTTCAATCTGAAGAGAGGGGTTCAGGGAGATTTTACAGCACCTTTCCAGTTCCCAGTGTCCTATGGAAAGGGTGGAGAGGGACTTTTCCCAAAGGTAGGTAGTGATAGCATGGTGGAGATTTTCCTTAAAATGAAGGAAGGTGGGTTTAGATTAGATATTAGGAAGAAACACTTTACCATGAGGGTGGGAAGGCCCAGGAGCAGGTTGCCCAGAGAATTTGTGGCTGCCTCATCTCTGGAATTATTCAAGGCCAGGCTGAATGGAGCTCTGAGCAAGCTGGTCTAGTGGTAGGTGTCTCTACACATGACAGGGGGTTGGAACTCAATGATCCTTAATGTCCCTTTCAACTCAAACCATTGTAAGATTCTATAAGGCAGGCTGCTTCTATGACAGCTTCTTGTACCTGGAAACAAGCCAGCTTATGCACAGGGATCAGTCTAGGAACAACAAAGTGAGGTTCCAGAAGGACAGTTGGTCTTTCACAAACTTTAGAAGAGAGGTACCATGATGAAAAAATGAAGAAGAAAATGTGTATGACAGTTAAACAGGACTCCCTCCTACAAGGAATGATGCCACCAATCTACTGACCTGACCTGATGGAAGTCTATTGCTTGCCAGGAGCCAGGATACTGCAGAAGAACAATCAGACTTGTCTGGCCATTAAAACCCTTACTGCTCTTCTGTGTGGGCACCAATGATAGGCCCAGAGGTAACCTGGAAGGTTTCAAAGCTGATTGGAGAGCACAGTGGGGGGATGGTGAAGAGCAAATTTTATATCCTCAGTCCTTCCAGTGAAACAGAAAGGCTTGAGAAGAACTGCAGTCATTCAGCAGGTAAACACCTGGCTGAGCGCCAGGCAGGCAGGGCTTTATCTTCTACAAATTTGGGACCTTTTTTTTTAGAAACTGGGGCTCCTGAGAAGGCATGGGATCCATCTCACCAAGGTGAGTGATAGTGTCCTTGCAAACAGACTTGGTAACCTGGTCTTTTGGCTGTGTGTAAAGGATTGCCTTGTATGCGTGGAGCTCTGTTTTGGGATGAAAGATAAACCAGTAAGAGACCTTGTCAATAGTCATGAGTGGACAGAGCAGCATAGGTGTTAATGAGTTTGTTCCATATCTCCCAATCAAGAAAAGGAAGCAGATGAGCATCTTCAGGCAGCTTGCAGCTTGAGAAAACCTTGCAACCAGCACCAGAACAAGAGGACATGGCCTTAAGCTATGCCAGGGGAGGTTTAGGCTGGATGTTAGGAAGAGATTTTTCACAGAGAGAGTGATCTCTCTTTGGAATGGTCTGCCCAGGGAGGTGGAGTCGTCATCCGTGGAGGTGTTTAAGAAAAGACTGGATGAGGAAATCAGTGACATGGTCTCGATAATGGGAGGCTCAGATGGATGGAGCATGGTGCCCATGGCTCCAGGGTTGTGGGTTCGATCCCTGGGTGGGCATTTGCTTGGGAGTTGGACTAGATGATCCTTGTGGGTCCCTTCCAACTTGAACAACCTGTGAACTCAGTGATATTCTTATTTATGTTCCCTTTGGCTGGGTTCTCCCAAAAAGTGGTGTGTATTACGTGCTCTATCCTACTCTATCCATGTACTTTTCATGTGACAAGGTTGCAAGGTTATTCATATAGGCTCATGTACACTCATAAACTCACACTCACTATCCACCCTCATGGGTTGTTTCTCCACAGGGCCAGGGATCTCCCTGCTTGCTCCTTATCTTACTCAGGAAACTACTGAGAAATATGGAAGGTTTCAAGGCTGATGGGAGGCGGGGTTGGGTGGGATGGTGAAGAGCAAATGGTGTCTCCTCAGTCCTTCCAGTGAACCAGAAAGGCTTGAGCTGGTATGCTGAGGTAATAAAAGTCTTCTGAAAATTGCTGTGTTCTTTGTGCTGGTGTATCTGACCCTGCACAAATCCAAGCAGGCTGGTAGAGGCCAGTTGGACCCTGCCACCTGGACCAACACACAAGCCACATGTTTTTCGAACACTTTCAGGGATGGTGATTCCATCAGTTTCACAGTTTCACAGATTCACAGATTCACAGAATATTATGAGTTGGAAGGGACCCACAAGGATCATGTAGTCCAACTCACCATCTAACACCCGTACAGAGACCGAACGCACATCCCAGAACAATGAACACAAACCTAGTTCCCTCACAGTCTAACAGGCCACTCCAAGCCGGAACGCACCCACAGGATCATCCAGCCCTACACCCCCCAGCTAGACCATGTCACTAAGCTCCTCATCGAGTCTACTCTTAAACACCTCCAGGGACGGCGACTCCACCACCTCCCTGGGCAGTCCATTCCAATGTGCAGTCACTCTCTCTGTGAAAAACCGCTTCCTAACATTAAGTTTAAACCTCCCCTGGCATAGCTTGAGGCCATGCCCTCTCGTTCTGGTGTCATCAGCCTGAACAGCTTGTTTCCTGAACAGCTTGCTCAAATGCCTGACCACCCTTTCATTGAAATAATTTCTCATAAAATCCAATCTAAATCTCCCCTAGTGCAACTTCAGGCTGTTTCCTCTTGCTCCTTCACAGAATCACAGAATATTATGAGTTGGAAGGGACCCACAAGGATCATCTAGTCCAACTCACCATCTAACACCCGTACAGAGACCGAGAGCACATCCCAGAGCGTAACACCAACCTGGATCCCTCACAGTCTAGCAGGCCACTCCGAGCCGGAAGGGGCCGATGGCAAAAAGGCTGTGGATGTTGTGTACTTGGACCTTAGCAAAGCCTTTGACACGGTTTCCCACAATAAGCTTCAGGAGNCATCTTGAGTACTGTGTGCAGTTCTGGGCTCCCCAGTTTAAGAGGGATGTTGAGCTGCTTGAGAGGGTCCAGAGAAGGGCAACGAGGATCGTGAAGGGACTGGAGGGCAGGCCCTATGGGGAGCGACTACAGGAACTGGGATTGTTCAGCCTGGAGAAGAGGAGGCTCAGAGGTGACCTCATTGCTGTTTACAACTACCTGCGGGGAGGTTGCAGCCAGATGGGTGTAGACCTCTTCTTCCAGGCTGACGACACCAGAACGAGAGGGCACGGCCTCAAGCTACGCCAGGGGAGGTTCAATCTTAATGTTAGGAAGCGGTTTTTGAGAGAGTAATTGCATATTGGAATGGGCTGCCCAGGGAGGTGGTGGAGTCGCCATCCCTGGAGGTGTTTAAGAGAAGACTGGACGAGGAGCTTAGTGACAACCAAGTGATTTGGAGAAGTAATGCTGTTTCACAGCAGTTTGTTGGGTTTCCAAGAAAACTCTTCATGGCATAGCAAGCCCAAATCAGACTAAGAAGTTCCAAACTTGCAAACACCTTCAATCAGTTAGTGGCCAAATCTGATTGTACTGTAGTTCAGGAAGTTTTTTCCCTTGTAGTCATTATCTGCCACCCTGTGGTCTTTTAGCGCAATTCTGCCATAGTGTCAGCAGTTTATGTCTACTCTTGCAATGGGACACAGCAAGCTTATTCCTTCCCTTGTGCTATAAAAAGACTTGTAAAATCGAGGTCTTGACTTTCTGTAGCTTAAATCATTCCCCCAGAAACCTGAGCTTAATTACACTGCCTTTCTGCTTTCTCTCACATTTATTTGCCTTTTATTTAACATTATACATCTTAAAATTTTTGACCAATAGATGTGACACATATATCTGGGTAAGGTATTTGCATTTCTTGTGTAGAGAAATGTCATCCACCTTCATCAGCTCAAACTTGTTAAGTGAATGCACATTTCTCTTTTCACTGCTCAAAGCCCAGCTCTGCCTTTTCACAGCTATGCAGTCATCCCTGGAAAGACTGCAGTCCAGGGCAACTCCAAGAGATCTTAGTGTAAGAAGTGCCTTTTGTCAGCCACAGCTGTGATATGTTCAAATCTTTATTAACCATGTTTCTCCTCTGGGACCGTCCCTGTCATGCAGTGTAACTCCAGCAATATCTCACTCAAGAGAAAAGGAAGGAAAGAAAGAAAAAGAAAGAAAAAGAAAGAAAAAGAAAGAAAAGAAAGAAAGAAAGAAAGAAAAGAAAGAAAGAAAGAAAGAAAGAAAGAAAGAAAGAAAGAAAGAAAGAAAGAAAGAAAGAAAGAAAGAAAGAAAGAAAGAAAGAAAGAAAGAAA
>WEKX01008953.1:64159-78293 GCA_013390025.1 Pitta sordida | reverse complement strand
CTCCTGCCGCGTTTCTGTTTAAAATGTCCTGATAGCTCCTGCCCCTTTCGCTCCCCCGTCCAATGGGAAAGCGCTCCAAGCTGTCACTCTTTTGTGCTTCTCTGGAGGAAGTGGTGGGGTTTTTTTTCGTCATCCTGGGAGCGACCCCGGGGCGTCAGTGCCAAGCCACACGTGCGCTCCCTTTCCCCCCTCCCCCCTCCGCAGCAGCCAAATCCTCTCCCGTCCGGAGCGGGGGGGGGGAACCAAACCGAGTAAAACTTTTCACTTGTAAACACGTAAAACAAAATCTCTAACACTACCCCATGACAAGAGGACAGCCTCGGAATCACACCATGTGTCTGAGAGTGTTGTCCAAATGCTTCTTGAACTCTGGCAGACTTGGTGCAGTGACCACTTCCCTGGGGAGCCTGTTTCAGCGTCCATCCACCCTCTGGGTGAAGAACCTTTTCCTAATATCTAACCTTAACCTCCTCTAATACAGTTTCATACAGTTCCCTTATGTCCTATTACTGGTTACCACAGAGGCTAGAGCAATGTCTTCCTCTTTATTTCCCCTCATGAGGAAGTTATATACTGTGATAAGATCTCCACACAACTTAGCTTGTACTACAGTCAGCCCTCTTCCCCTTCGTGCCCCCCATATTGCGGCTTCACATCTTAACAGCATGATTTTTCAGCAATGAAGTGGGCTCCTTTTTGCAACTGTGCATGCGTGACCTGGCACACATGAATATTCAATTAGACAGTCATGAATATGCAAATCAACCCCCATGCCATGCTTCACGGACCACAGGTGCACTGCTCTGCCCGTGGTGTGCTGGGACAGCAGCATGGATGGCTCCCCACACCAATGTTCCCGGCCAAGAAGAAAAGGCATTTTTCCTGGCGTGGGGTGGCTGCAGGCACTGGGAAGCACTGACACAAACACCAATACACAGCAAGGCAGTGCCAAAACAGCACAAGAGTGCCGGGGAGGACATGCGAGGGTGTGGGGCAAATTTGCACATTAATGAACTGCCATTCAACGCAGAAGTAGGGCTTCACAGGCCGAATAAGACCGCAGTACCGTGATATAGGAGACCTGACTCTATTGGCAGGTATAAATTGACAGGCTTCTGCTGGAGAGTTCAAAAGTTCAATTTCCAACATTTCCCACTTCACATATATACACATCTATATGCTACCTGTTAGCAATCATATATTAATAATTTTTTCATCTAACATGGATATAAAGAGATGAAAAATGAGAGGACATTTTCAGTTTTGTAAATGGCTGTCAGGAACCTGTAAGGCATGCTGTGTTGAGTGATGTAGAAACTTTGACTGAAGGCAATAAACAGTCTTCTGAGAAAATTGCATCTTGAAGTCTTTAATAATACTCATTTTGTATGGGCAAATGATCTTTCTTAAGAGGTTTAATCTCAGCTAGTTTTCAGTGGTTTTTCATACAGATGACAAATGTATTATTCCATACTTTTACTTGCAGTCTCTATATGGCTGTACCTTTTTCAAGACTCCAAACTACTGGAGATCTTGAACAATCCCTTAAGTTTGGTTGTTCTTATTTTAGTCTTGGTTTTGAAAAGCTTTATAATAACTTCCAAGGCAATACCGAAATATTTTTCTAAAACCCTGCATTATTCATCATAAGAAGAATCAGAAACAGTACAAACAATTCAAACAATTTATGGAAAATGCACTCAAATACAAAGAGGCTTTTAAAGATAAGATCTTGAAGAATTACCTCTATAGGAAATGCTATTCTCTCTTCTTGCAAGAGGGAGAAAATAAGAAAATACTGTTAATATCTGTGAACATGATATATCTGTGTGAAAAAAGTTAAGTTGCTCATTTCAAAAAAATCAAGTTGCTTGTTTCACTTGCATTCCATTACATCACTTCCTCAATATTTATTACGTCTTCAGTTTCGTGGTTTATCAATACATTCTCATATTCTGCCTATTAAATAAAGAATAAAACATTTCATTAGTGTTTCATGCATGAGATTAGCCACAAAGTCATGATTTATGAATCTCCTGTTGTTCAGAGTTGTTACTTATTATATAGAAGCTGTATAATATAGTAGGACTCTGTCAATGAAAAGGCTGAATCAAATATGTCCAGGTCTTCCCTCTATGTTCAGCTCCCCAAAGAACAAAAGACTTTTCAACTCAAAAGCCAGAAAGCTTGTATATATTTTAAAATGTGGAAGAGTTAACATGATGAAGGAACAGAAAGTAAGAGGATTTATAAAGTCTCACCAGTACTTCACTGTGTCCCTACCGACAAATTTTGACTTCCAGACCTGTCTGTATCCAACTTAAAGCAAACTATCTTCTCTAGGTGGGCAGTTCCTGTAATGTTTGTTTGTTCCTTCTCATGAGTCATTCAAGCTTTTCACACAAGTCAGCACCTGTGAACTTTCTGCTTGTCTTTCTTGCTTAACATACCTTAGAAACTTTTCCTTTTTTAACATCATTACCAAATACTTGCTTGGAACTCAACCTCTGCTATGGGAAAACTCTTGTAGATTTCTTTGTCCCTTCTCTCCCTGTCTGATTTTGCATAATTATTGAGCTGAGAAGTTTAGGCTCAGCAGTATTCCAGTGATAGTGTATGGCTTATAGGGAGAGAAGGGTGAAACAAGGATAACAATTGTTTCATAATAGAAAAGGCAAAACAGAAGAATTACTTGCATTTGAATTGTCTCTTTCCATACCCCAAGAACCAGAAAAAGAAAGAAAATAGATTCCTTCATGTGTGCATTTTTCTGACACTCAGATCATACATTTGAGACTGAAATTGACTCAAATTTTTAAATTTCAGGCAAATGAAAGGATAACATACCTGGAAATCCCCTTGACATGGCTCATGGAATGGGTCTTTTGGCTGTGGAACTGTGGCAGATGTTTTTTTCAGATAAATCCTTCTACAATGACAAAAAGGATTAATGAAGGAAAGACTTAGCATGCAAACATATAAACACATGGTATATAATAATGCTCCTGAGGTATTATTTTATTCCTCTAAGATAAAAGTAGTATTCCTCTAAGTCAAAAGTAGCTAAACATTACATGGGTTAAATACAGTGTTAGAATTTTATTGTTCAGAATTTGGATTACAATAATTTATTTTATATCTTACTAAAGCCTCATAGGAAGTTGGTTGTTTATACACGTGAAAGGGAAATACTGTCAAAATATGGGAACCATTTCATGCATTACCCACCTACATTGCAAGACCTGATGGCAGGAAAGTGGTACTGACATAAGGCCTTGTCTCAGTATTGGAAAACCTTGTGTTATATTAGTCAAGTGGATAAGAGTGCTGGGAATCAGAAATATAGATCACACTTGAGGAAAATCCAGCAGGTATAGTATAATTCAGTGTCAATTTCCCCCCTCTCTCCTCTCCTTTAAAAAGAACCTAAAAATTTTCCCTTGGGGCAAAAGGTGTTATATCAACTACAGAATAAAAATTTTACAGTAGTTCCCCGCTGCATTGCGACCTCGCCATTGCAACCCCACGGATTTGCGAGGAAAATTTCTCACAGCTCGATTTCAGGCATTTGCGAAGTTCCCCAACAAACACATGCACAGTGCCTCTGCTCCATTGAGGGCCAGTGCTGGCAGTCCCTCTGGGGCAAGACTGGGCCAGCCCCGCAGGCAGGATGCGTGGTTTCTGTGGCTTGCCAGGGGTTGTGGGACAGGGACAGCCACTGTAGAAGACAGAGCAGGGCCCTGTGTTGCATGAAGCGCCACGTGGGCATGAGTCCTCCGCCTGCCTATGCTTAATTAATGCAGATTCTGGAGTGTTGTTCACCCGCCCGTGTGTGCAGAGTGCCTGTGAGCTGTGAGTGGGCAGTGCTTGTGTGTGTCTGTCTGTGTTACTGCTTCCCTGGCTACAGGCAGGGAAGGGAACTGCCCCAGGAAAGTGGGGCTGGCTTTGGCGTGTCAGCGGGACATGCTCACTCCACTGCCGCAGCTGAACCCACCCTGCCCAAGGGGCCAGGATGCGGTACCGGGACATGGGGCTGGGACGCAGCGGGCATGAGTATGGTGGTGGGGGGGGGATCAGAGGCGCGAGGTTTGGGCTGCCGGCGGCAGCTGCGGAAGCGGCAGCATGGCTGAAGAGAAGTCTTGGGATTGTCAGGGGGAACTCCTGAGGCAGAGAGGGTGCAGAAATGCTTCCCTTTCCTCCCTTGTGCTGTGAGAGCCCATGGAGAGGAGTTGAAGAGGCTCCGCAGGGCTCCTGATTAGCTGGGGGTGGAGCGATGGGTGTTGCCCGCATACATATTAATGACCTGCATGTATTTGCGAGTTTGACTTTTTGTGAGACCTCTGACACGACCCATTTCTCGCAAATGAGGGGGTATAACTGTACACAAGAAATAAGTCTTACACTGTGCAGAGAAGAAGCACGAGACTTGCTGCCAGCCCTGATATCAGAAATAATGTGAATGATGAAGTTGATGTAAGTTGTTGTTTCCCTGAAAGTCAAGCAATCATCAAAGTGTTGGTTAGCATCACAGGACAGGAATGATTGCACAGCTATTTGCAATCTGCTTTGCATGACAGTGTCAAACACTGTGAAGTGATGACTTCTTTGGATTAGCGACTCTGTCCTATAGCACATGAAGGAACGGGATGGTTGACAACATCTGGACTGCCTGCAGTAACTTGAAACCTGAGGAATTGTGTCCTATGGAGTATTTAAAAATGTGTCAGAGAGTAAGAGTGTGAAAAAGGAGATTATAAAGCCAGGAGTAGAAATGGAAGAATAAAAAGAGGTGGCAACAGAGTTTAAAAAGGTCTGCTTTATTCTCGATATGCTTGCAAGAAACACCATCACGCCAGAATGCTTGAAGATTCCCTCATATTAAGACATACCAGTTCTTTGTCTCTCTTTGTCCTAGCAAATTAATTTGCAATTATCAGTGTGTTTCTACTTGTAAGGATGAAGTAATAAATGAGGCAGACAAGGAAAAATTGAATTTGGTTAAGGAAGTGATTTTCATTCTTACCAAACTCCACAGGTGTACTCCACTCTCCCCAGCTTCGGCTCACTAAACAAAAGCCTATGTCAGTTGCTCTGATTTTGACGCTGTACCTTTTTTCTGCATTGAAGCTCTCATACAGATAGGAGGTTTGTTCACTGATTTCTTCCTAAATGCAAACAACTAGACTAAGAAAGTTTTATTTTTTTTTAATTATTATTAGAAAATGTTAGATATACTAGAGTGAAATAACAAATAGAAAAATATCCCTTAATAAATTAGACCGTTTAATTCTAATTCCTTTTGTTTAAACAATTCTGGTTTTGTTGATATGAAGATTAAATTTACTGTATGCTTTCCTGACTCCTTAAACTATAAGACTTTAGGGAAAAAATTCTTTAAACATCTGGCATTTCCTTACTGTGGACACTTTCAAAACTGAAGTAAAGTTTGGCATCCAGATTATACAGACATTAAAACTTGATCTTTTTTTAATTCCATCTTTATACTGGCTTAATCTGTCAGATAATATTTTTTTTACATCTTCCATGTCAACCCCTTCCTGAGAACACTAGTAAAGAAAAAGGTTCAAAATATGCAGGTGGTTTTGTACCATATTTTGTAAACAACAGCTTAGAACTGTGGATTTAGAAAATTTATCAATAAAGAACATATGTAGTACACGGAAACCGATAGTGTGAAACCAAACCAATTCATTTGGAGGATGCTCTGATACAGACGAAATTTTAATCAAGCATTAATGTTAGATTAATACAGACTTACTCTTTTAGATATGTTTTTGATGTTTTTCTTGGGATCAGCCTGTCAACAAGAGAAAAGTTTAATTTTTAGTATTATTCTTTTTGTTTACTATGTAAAAGTCATCTCTCATGAATGTTTGATTTTTAATGGAAAAGATGTGTATCAAATATTTTAAATAGCTACATTTAAAGACTGTGAAGTTAAGCTGTTCTTCCACTAAACAACTTTTCCTCACTACTGTTTCTCTGAAATATTGTACCATTTAATTTGAATGCAGAATGGAGTACCAAAGCATGGCTGAGGTAGAGAACCAATTAAAATTTTAAGTTTTACTGGTACAAAATAAAATATCTAAAACTTACTGGTAAACTCAGCCAATGTTTTTACCATTTTTTTCTGCCTGTGTAGTTTTTGCAGTCTTAAATGTTTAATTTTGCTACATTACATGTCCTTTTAAAATTTATTTTTATTGTTAGAACAACAAACTCACAAATATTCCCACAAATGTATTTTTACCTTTGTTTTTGAAAGAGGCAATACTACTTTCCATATGCATCCAAGCCTTCAAATACTTGCAGTTACTGAAATGTATAATAGCAACTCTGTATAGCTGAGATGTGGAAAACCACTTCAACTTAAAAACCAAAGGATTCAGAAATTAATAAAAACCCCACAATGAACAAATGCTGCTTGACTGCGCCTTACATCTGCTTGTGGCAACTGTGGTGCAACCTTCTCAACTGTGTACACTGCAGGCCCACTTCAGATAAACATAAACTCCTAAACTCCTTCAACAACTCCAGGCTGGTGTCAGTAAATGGAGGCAACAGGAGAAGAAATCAAGGTTGGATAGCCACAGAGTGTGGACAGAGTGAAAAGTACTGGTGTCCAGGTGGAGATATCTAAGACTCCATCCCCTTACATGTGCTAGAATAACTATTCACCCATGGCGTGGGGAATTCCTTGCTCAGTTGCTTTAAGCACCATGAAAGCATTCCCTCAATTTGCTCCCCCTCTTTGTTAGTGACAGCAGTCCTCAGCTCGTGTGCAAGGTGGAGCACTACATATCAAAAAGGAGAGATTAGTTAAGCAGAGGAAGAGAAGAGTGCACTGGTTGTATGGTTGTATGTGTGGGAATACAGATATCCAAAATAGTATTAGAAGTATAATTCTTCATACCTTATTTTCTATGACAATTTCATATCTGAAACAACTACTTTCTTTCACATGACTTGTGCGAGGTGGTTGCCACTGAATATCACATCTATGAGAAGCTTCTGTACAGTTCACAGTGACATTTAATGGAGGGGTGAGTTTTTCTACAACAACAGAATTAGAAATACTATGGATTAATACGCAATAGCTTTCTTCCTTTGCCTTTTAAAAAATATAAGTAGGTGTTCAAGCAACTTGTTTAAATAGATAGAACACAGCTTCAGCAGAATTACTATGTTCTCCCCATATTCTGAAGCAGGAATCCCTGATTTAGCACTCCAGTTGAGGTGCCTGGAATACCAGCAGCAAGAGCAAGTAAATTAAAAAACATGAGCCATTTATTAAATTTCACTGAGTTCAGCATATCTGTATGTTTTTATTTTTCTTTCCTTTTTTTTAATACGCTGTTCATATTAAATAGAAATATTTTTTTATTGACATAATTTTCAATTTAAAAAAAATGAAAGCTTTTGCTCAGTGTCAAGGAAAATGTTTCTTTTTTATTGTGGGATGAACAAAATCATGAGACAATAAGACCAACATCTAGTTAGTTCCACTCAGGCATCCTTAGCTAGTCAATCCCAAAAGATGACATCTTTTTTCACGAAATAAATATTTGACTGAAATGTTCATGATTCTCTGACCCATGATTCCAGATTATCTCTATACTCATTAGTTTTTGTTCATTCTTATACTTTAGACTTTTCAGGGAAATAGGAGGAAACACCAACCCTGTTATGATGAGCAGTATTTTAAGAATGTATACCTTTTCCCAGGGATGAATTCTTCATTCTTTTAGCATAAAAATGGAAATAAAATAATAAAAAAAATCCTTACCAATTTGGTATAACATAATCTTCTTCTCATATGACTGAATGTTTTGTCCACTTCTAGACCCATTTACCAGGAAGTAAGCATATTTATTTGCTATTGTCACATTTTGAAATTGACATCCTATGTTCCTTCCACTATTATCTTTGATGTAATTCTGGCATTCTGTGGTATCTTCTTTCCTTTACAGGAAATATCATATTGGTTAAATGTTGATGATATCATATGTCAGACCAGAAATCAAAATTCCCTACATTCAAACAGACCTACTTACTCTGAGGGCCTCCAATACAGGAAATACTGGGTATCTCTTGTTGCAGTCCTGCCCATATGCCAAGTGCAGTTCATGAAAGAAACGTTAAAAATTACACAGACAAAATTTTCAATAGCTGTCCCATTCATTCCTGCAAAAACAGAAAGAATATCCCATGTCCACTCTGCAGAAAGACTGTATAACTGCTCAAATATAATGCACTCCCCTGTAAGATTATTCAGTAATTTTTAGCTACCTGCTTAGTAAAGCAAACAGCATATTGAATAGGTCTGTAGTGCTCTGCTTACTTGAAGATGGGAATGATTTTATTTCTGTTGAACCATGAGGATTATCTACCATTCTTCCAGCTACCAAAGATGTGACTGGGATTTAATTAAGTCTTTCATCAACTCAAACACTGTGATTTAGTGGAAGATAGTATAAAGATCCTGGTGTCCTTTTTTTTTCAATCCCTGTTTAACTAAGGCCCAGTCTACAATAGAATAAGAGTCTTACAACCATGAGTGAAGCAAGTTTTCTCTGCTGTGCTTAAGAGCTTTAACCTTCAGTCAACATATAAAGTATTAATGATTTTAAAAAATATGTCTACCACTCCTCTACAAGGAGGCCTGAATATGCATTTAATTCGTATAAAACCAAGACAATATTGAGGAAGAAGTTGATAGCTTGCTTAAGTTAAATGACTATTCAGGCTGTGCACTCACAAACAGTGGAACAAGTTTGTCTGAGATGAGAGTGGGGATTAGGAATAAAGACCTAGAAAAGAGCTATCTAAGTTATTTCTCCAAGAAATACTAGTCCTTATCTAGTCATTAAAGGTATCAAAGCTCTCAGCATAAAGTTATTTATATCCAATTTGTGTGTAAGTTTATACATGTAACAAGCTACTTTTGAGAGTCTAGTGATTATGATACTGTGATGGGTGATGGAGAGCTTTGAACAGTTCTCTGGTCTGCCACAGATTCACTATACAACTGAGTCAGAAATTTACAAAACATAAAAAATTCTATCCAAAAATTGCGAGGCAAATGCAGCACCCTGGATTATGACTGGAGTATGACTGCAGTATGCATCAGGTACTGTGCAAGGGTCTTCGGGAGATGGGCTTCCTAAAGCCTTTAGCTGTGCTGCAAATCTAAAGAAAGTCAACTTAGATTATCTCCATCTCTTGGGCAGACGTTAGAAAAAAATGTAGGAGTATTAGCTTCAGAAAAATATCACAGAAAAAAAATTGACTCTGCAATACCTTATGGGAATAAAGATTTTTAACAGGGAAGGACAGGATTTCTGTGTGAAGTTTTTTCCTCCCCGTGCTGTAGTGTACATATAAAATTTCTACGAAAATTGTTTACTGTCAGACTGTACAACAGCACAAGCCACTCTCAATTACTTCTCAGAGAAGCCTGAATCCTGACAGATGTCCACAGGAGATAGTAATGTTAAGAATTCAGAAGTTGAAATCCTAAAATGGAAGCTATTCTCATCCAGGTTTATTAGAGAGGTAATTACAAAAGAATTTAAACATGTCCAATAGCCTGCTGATTATGAGTAACATTTAACCTTGTATTTTATATTTTGATACTGCTATGATTTTTGTAACTGACAAAAAGGAAGATTTGTAACTGAAAAAACCCCAAATCTTACACTTTGCTTTTACATGACTATTTCTTATTAAGAGAAAATCTGTGTTGGGTATAGTAATTAAGACTAGACTTCCGAGATTTATTTCCTATCTTTGCCTCTGAAAGAATTCAAAAGCTATTTTTGTCAGGGGAAATATATGAAATGGAATTGCTGCTTAAATGTTGGTTGTGCTATGAAGGTAAAATTATACCTATATTCCTGAGACTTTTTCAGAGAATTGTGTGTATGTGAAATCTGCTTCAGTATTAAAATAATAAATGAGAAAGGACACTGCCATACTTCCCTTCTACTGTTGCCTGAATGGAGTACTTCAAAAAGGGATTCACTCTGAATAGTGAGTTTACTCTATGGAAGTTCCAAATATTCCTAAATTCCAAATATTTCCAGTGTGACTGTGTTTTCAAGAGAAAGTTACTTAAGAACTCTTCAATGTTTTAACACCCATTTTAACTTAACAAGCAAAGTACTGCTATGAGGATGAGGCCAGCAATAGTAGAAACTGCTAATTTTATAATATATTTATACAATTATTTTCAGACTGTAGAAAAAATACAGCATCAAATATTGGCTAAGACATTCATCAGACAAGAACATGTATTTGCAGGAAGTGTCTATGCACACCACGCGGTTATCTTAACATTAAAACTAGCAGAAACAAAAGAATTCAGTGTTTCTTTGCCTAGCCTCTTTGTAGGAAAAGAAAAGAAAATAGAAAAGAAAAACAGACAAAGACAAAAGTAAACCTACCTCCTCCTTGAAAACCTGTTTGCCTGTGGCTGTTATAGTATCAGAGCACAAAAAAGGCAGAAACTATGAATTTCTCTTGGTGGTAGATTTTGGAATGCTTTGACAGTGTGATTTCATTATAGAGTTCTGAACTGCTCATCTTGCAGGGTGCAAATCCCGCCTACATCTTACTCATTTCCCTTATCATCTACTTGTTACACAATGGGTAGAAGTGCAGTCAGAGAGAGACAAATGGTCAGAATAGAAGGACACACTCTTCATGAGTTCATTCACATAATTTTTACTCATTTGTATCACACATTTTGCCTATGGATGTTGATACAGGTCACCATCTCAAAAACAGATTAATGTATGAGTCTATCTTATGGTTAAGGTATAGTTCAGGCACTACCACTTTAAGCCACACCACTGTTTTCTGCTTACTGCTTCAGGTCACTGCTCTGCACAGGAATATAACCCCAGTGCTCTGGCCTTCAAAACTGCTGTTCTCAGCTTTGCTGTAGCCAGCCTCATTTCCCTGGCATGGTTAACAAACCAATGTCACCAGCCTCAACAATCTTCTAACTTGACATGTGGACGTATTTTTCTGGGATGGGTGAATTCAATCCACAGATCAGGATAAGTTTCTTCACGTGTGCAAATGCCCTGAGGGACCAAATCAACAGTGTCACCTGTCTGTGCTAGTGTATTGGAACTGAGAAAGGTTGCATCTGTCTTCTCATGTACCCCATAGCACAGCCTGAGTATGGAACCCCCTCCTTTCCTCACCTTTAAATGTTTTGAACAGGAAAATTAAGCTATTAAAATAGACAACAACATTTAAATCTGATTACACAGAGTGTTCACAGATTGTACCAGTCTTACTATATGTGTCTGCTGTTTTTCACTGTAGGAATGGTAAATCAGATCAAATCTGTCCTTCTATCTGTCTGTATCATGTACGGCCTCATTCCCATCAGCCTTTTTGTCCTTGTTGCTCTTCTGGGCAGAGAATGAGTAGGTGGGGGATGGTTCTTGAGATGTTTCCTCTTCTTCAGGTCTCAATTCCTCAATCTTATACATAAACAGCAGAACACTACCATATTCCCTACTAAGACACTTCATTTCAGGATCTGCAGAAGTAAGGCCTTTGGTTCTCTTTCTCACTTTCTGTTGCAGACACTTGGAGTGAAATATGGATTTGTTTCAGTGAACAAGAAACTTATTTTCTATAAGGCATGCACAATCACCCTAGTTAGTGTACAATAATGCTGAGTAGGTTTGAAGCTAAACAACTCATTCTCATATGCATCCATAAATTTCCCAGAATGAAAAGCATCTTCTGTGGAAAGGCGTACATATGCAATCACACTGGCATCATAACTTTCCAGTATGTCACAGTATGTCAGGAAATATTAGTTGTTATGTAGTGCCCACAATGCAACCCTGCTGCTATTTTTTCCTCATTTAATGAATGAGAATTTCTCAGACCACTAACCATTGTTAGAGGGATGAGTTACCCAGGAAAAAACCTGTAACAGTCCAATGATTTCCTGGATTTTTTGTGATGTTCTTTAGTCCATTGGCAGGTTTGCTGCTTTACAAAGGGTCAGTTAACTCTACATTCATTTTTAATGAACTACTGACAAAGCACATTACCATCATGTCCTCAAACCTATTAAAGACAGGTTGCCTAGCGGGGGGTGGGAGGGAAGATGAAAAAATGGAAAGATTTAGAAAGGCCAGGGCTGAGAAAGATCCAAATCCCATCAGTGGTTTATAAAATTTCCCAATTGGATGCTTGATATGTACTCTCTACCTGTCAACCAGGAGGACCAATGGGACCTGATCCAGAACACTAGGCATCATCAAGCAATCTAACACTGAACACATGAACCTTCAGGTGAAATTGCTCATGAAAACATGATCATGCTGAATAAAACTAGGGATGTTTTCTTTATCAGCAGTGACAGAAAAAGATCTTGTCCTTGATTTGGTTCACGCTTCAGTATTTTATTTAGTTACAAATTATGGTACCTGGTGAACTTTCACATAAATGCCCTCAGTGTCCCCTGAATAAATGTAGGAATTGTTTGCAGCTGAAGTGCAAAAATTACTACCTAATGTCAGGAAGTAAGTGAAACTACCAAAATACAAACGAAAATGGTTTTAATAGTGAGAGTTCTAGATAAAGTGCAAACTGGCATGTCTTTCAGACCAATTGGTAGGTCTTTCAGAAACCAAAATTTTCAGCACTGTCTTTCACTCTTCTATAGTGTACAGGAAGGGAACAATCAAGTTGTGAAATGAAATTTTATGTTATTATGTTCGATTGGAAGAAAACCTAATTGGTTTTCTTGGAGCTAGGTGTGCACTTTCCATTTGGCCACCAGGGAAATCTCATTACCTATGACAGATTGCAGTGACTAGAGAAAATTAAGTTATACCTACTCTTCTTCTGTAGCACCTGTGGCAAAATGCCAATCTGGCATCAGATGAGTTGTAACACTTTGTAAGACAAGTGGTCTCACGGCAATTCAGCATCCAAGTTACTCATGCTCTATTCACTGATGAGATAAAGAGAAAAATCCCACCATCAGGTGGTAGTCTACAGGTGCAGGCAAAGCACCAATTTTATTGTCTTTCTCTTTCGTATCAGTTTCTTTACATCCTGAGTGTGTGCGCTAGAAGGGCATGCTTTGGCAAGTAAGCCAAATGGAATGGCTTCCCTCAAAACCTCTTCAAGGGTCCACAGAACAACCCTATATCTCAATGGATCCAGCTACTATTGGTATGTTTCATGTTTCTAGTGTTTCTCCCACAAACTGAGGAAAGGCTTGGGATACACTCAGCCGTGATTCCCACCTGGAGATCAGCATGCAGGGTTGATTGTACCTGCCAGTCTTTCAGAGAACTGTTGGGCTATTTGCCTACTTCAGGGAGGAACCAGTTTTCATTGTTTCATTAGGCATGCAATCCATTTCTGAATGTAGTGGTCAAAATCTGTCCTCTGTAAGTTTGCAAGGAGAAAATAAGTTTTAAATCTTCCACCACCCAGGGGTCATAAAGTTGCCTCGGCTGGGACATTTTCACTGCAATAATTAATGACAAAACAGTGAAAGTTCACTGCAAAGGGGAAGCTTGCTTGGTAAAACAGATCAAAGTGTTTAGAGCAGAGAGAAATAAAGGAAATGGAGCAAATTTTATAATTAGCAGCTACACTAATGCTGTTACAGGGGAATTAAACTTGACTTACAATTATTGTCCTTTTTTTTTCTGATTAGTTTACTGTACAACCAACAGAAAAGGCACCTAGATGGATGATGTTCATGCACATCTTGTAGTTAACAACAGCTGAAATAATGCACTATGAGTGCAGTATGAGTGGCCAGTCATTACTTCCTTTTTAGTTAAGAAAAACTGAGGCACCTTGTTCTCTTCCTTTCAAAGAGTACCAGTTTGCACAAAATACTCTGCAGGGAACTTCATTGGAGGCTTGTGTGAAGAAATGCAAAAATACATGCAGAATTACTGTAAAAGCATAACAAAGGAATTTGCCAAAGTCAAAATAAAACATATGTGTCACTTTCAGAGGTGTAAAGAATCATTCAGTAGATGGATTTCTGTGAGATTTAATGCAAACTCACACAGATTCACAGATTCACAGAATATTATGAGTTGGAAGG
>WEKX01008953.1:52917-64058 GCA_013390025.1 Pitta sordida | reverse complement strand
TGAGTTTCCTGTCGATCAGTGCACCTAAGTCTCTCCCCAGTTCACTAGTCTCGAGCCACTCCTCCCCCAGCCAATAGCGGTGCATGGGGTTGTTACCAGAGAGAACTGACATTTTAAGTGTATGTTTGTCTTTCAGTAAAAGTTTTTTCCTGAGGTAGATAGATATAAGAAAAAATTTATTGTTTAGGTTTAGTCCTGCTCACCTGTCAAAAGGTGCTGCTTCTTGCTGAAGTCCCTTCAGCAAGGGAAACACCTTCCCAAAGAAAGTGAGTACATACACACTTATGGAATATGTGGAATTGTGGCACTGATATGGGAAAAGCTATGCTCTGTGGTTATTTATGGTACATAAAACAATAATTGCATCAAACATTTCCATAAACAGTAGGTAAACAGAAGTGCAGAAATATGGCAAAAGTTATTCTGACAATTTGTGTATTTGGAAGATGGAGAGACACTGTGAATTATGAGCCAATGTATTTCTTCATTACAAATATTGTCTTCATAAAACAGGAAATGGGAAAGACAAAACGATTTTGTTGTTCTAACTGCTGCTATGTAGAGGAATTGAAAAAGCTCTGCTAGAGGACTTAGACAGTGCTGAGAATTTTGTTACTACTGAACTTCTCTAATTCTTGAAACTGGATGCTCTTCTGTTCTAAGAACAGAATATTTCTGAAAGCTTGAGTCCCAGCACTAGAGAGGATGGGTGATGATGTAACTGTTACAGTGAATTGAGGTACAGGAAACTGAGCTAGGGTAAAAACCTTAACTTATTTTCTTGAGATTTTCATTAGTGAATGAAACCTTTCCTTAGATTGGAAAAGTTGAGACTTTTGATATTTATACAGAGTAAACAACATGGTATCAATTTCAGCATAGGCAATTTAACATTCTAGTATGGAATACAGAACCTCATGAAAATTCACAAAATATCCAAGATCACTTCTGGAGAAGATTTGGGCTACTACATATGCATCCCAGTCTTGTCAATTAGAGTTTCATAATCAATGTTTGACCTATACACGGGTGTTTTCACTAAACCAGTCAACCTGGCTGGTTCTGCTTTAGCTGTGTGAAGGCTGATTTGGTTTGCTTAATGAAAGGAGAGGAGCTCTGTGCCAGAGTAGTCTAAAGGCATCCGAGACCAACACACTGTACCACAGAATTTTTTGAACAATCTGTGTTTTTCCTAAAACCAGAATAATTGTATAACTTCTGTATAACAATCTTTGCAGCCTTTAATTTAAAACATAACAGTTCCACAATTCACATTTAATCTTCCTCATAGATAATGATGAGAGAACATTGCCCTTGTAGTAATTAATAGAATAGTAATGAATAATAATCAAAAGACAATATTTTATTAATTTTTATTTTTTGTTTCTCCAGCTTAATGTATTTTTAATGAATCATCTTTTATGTGAGGTATCAGAAAGACAAAGCAAGTCATACTAGCAGCTTGTATATAACTTAGAACTTGTTTTGTGCTTTTTGGTTGGTTTGTTTGTTTTTTCTTTAATTCCACCAATAAATGCACAAGTCTGTACAGTAGAATTGCCCAAGTCCCAGGCTGGCTTCAGGGCCTTTGACAATTTCTTTAGAACATAAACACTGTTTTTGGCTTATTGCACAACCAAATTGTGCTTCAAATCTTATAAGTAGAGTTTATACCCTTACAAGAAGAAAATCCAAGAATCTGTTGGCTAAATTTGCAAATATTACCAGCTCTTCTCAAATTACAGAATCAGCTGAGTTTGTCCCCAACCCTTCTCTTCCTTTATTTAGGGCATATAGTAAAAGCTTTTTGGTTTTTTCCTAATGAATTAGACACTCTGAGACTGTAGCAAGGACATTTGTTCAAACTTTCTGTTTTGCACTTTAGAAGAAAAGAGGAAATTGTAGGAGACTGCTTCTGATGATATATTGACCTTATATGGTAAGGAATGTGTAAGCAGGAAATTGCTAGAGATGAATTTGTCTGTAAGAGTGCAGGGCTCCAAACACGTTACATATCTCAGTATAGGGCTATGCAGGAGGTACACTAGGTAGTCCCATCATGAATATTGCAATACCTGAATGCTGAAATATACCTCAGGTCCTAACTGTGTGGCGGTGACCCAGCCAGGCATTTATTTTTATTTAAGTTTACAAGAAGAAGTATTTTTCTCATTATTTCCTTTATTTCATGATTTAACTTGCTTATCTCTGATCCTTGGCTACCATCATGTGGCCATTTTGAGAATCTTCCCAAGCAACAGAAACAAAGCCTGATTACTCAGCCTGGAAAGCAGCAAGGTACTGCCTGCGTACAAGATGAAAGCCACATGTAGCTGTTAGAGGACTTAATTTTGCTTCTTGATGGCACTCAGTCATTCCTTATTTAGATAATTTGTTCTTTGATTTGTGTCTGTTCTGTTCTGCTTTAATTCTCTCCCTACCTCCATAGTTAGGCAGCTATAGAACTGGATGGATGGGTTCATCCAAAAAATTGTAGTCAATATCACAATATTGATAAGGTTGGAAAAAACCTTGAAGATCATCTGGTCCAACCTATAATCCAACTAAATCTTAACATCTATAACATTTATATCATGACCCTCAGCACCTCATCCAGTCTACCCTGAAACATCTCCAGGGATGGTGATTCAACCACCTCCGTGGGCAACACATTCCAACCCCTCAATGCCTGAATGGAAATCAGTAATGAGTGGTGTCATACAAGGGTCCATGCTGGGATGAGTGCTATTTAACCTCTTCATCAATGTCAAGGACAGTGGGATCGAGTACACGTTCAATGAGCTTGTGGATGAAACCAGTCTGAGTAGTGCCGTTGATGCACTAGAGGGAAGGGATGCCATCCAGAGGATCCTTAGGCTTGAGGAGTGGGCTCATGCAAACTTCCTGGAGTTCCAAAAGGTCCTACACCTGGGTTGGGGCAATCCCTAACCTCTGTGAACTGGTTAACCAGAGAAGCTGTGGATGTTCCTTCACTAGAATTGTTCAAGGCCAAGTTGGATGGGACTCTGATGGCGGGGATGTTGAACTAAGGATGTTGGAAGGTCCCTTCCAAACTAAACCATTCTGTGATTTCATGATTCTATAAAACATGATTGTAATAAATGTTCTCCAAAGCTCATGTTTTTGGGCCATTATTTCATGGTGTGACGCAAATATGGAAAGATTTGGTTCTATAGATTTGCAGCTCTCAGGGTAGGAACAGAGATCTCCAGGTTGCTCATGCCTATACTGAGGAGCAAAATTTTGCACCAAATAAAGGCACTTGTACTAGATTAATTTTTATTGATAGATTAATTTATTGAGAGATTAATTTTTTTGATAGATATTTAATGATAGAAAGAATATTTTAAATAAACTACATGCTTAATAAATTAATTGCAGAATGGATTCTTTGTTGGAGCTCTTCATCGGGTTATAATCTATGTTAGAGTTGGAGTTTGTCACAATTTGAAATCTGAATCCAGTTTCCAAACAAATAAGATGTTTATTGTGGTGTAAACATTTCATCATAGTCTTTTTGTTGAGTTAGAATCACAGAATATTCTGAGTTACTCTAATCAACTGAGCTAATATGATGGTTTTCTCTGTGCACAAAAAATGGTTTAAAAAGTGGAAAAGTAGAGATGCGTTTTAGTTATACGTATTGTTAGCTCCTAGTCCTACATTTATTTTATTTTTTTTTACTATTTAATAATTTAATTTAATTTTTTCTAGAATTAAAGCTCTTGAATGTTTTCACCAAAATATAAGTTTTGTGAACAGAGTTTATATACTGACAAGCAACAGATGAACTCTAAATGCAGATTGACAAACCAGACTAAATTATGCTTTTATTTACAGTATTTCTTTACATTATTGGTTCATACTGTGAATGTTAAACAAAACTTCAAGCATAGGATTAATTTTTTAAGTGTAAATTAAATCTGCATATTGAACTCAACTAGAATTTAGTTATTTGACTCTGTGCTCTCATTTCAGAGTCTTTTGAAGTGAAATGGATACTTTCTGGGTGAAAATGAACAGGGTGAGGGGAGTGTTGTTTTGTCAGACTGTATTAATTTTCATTGAAATTAATGTTAGTGAATCTGATTTGTGTAGACAAAAATTTATCTACCGAAAAGACTGAAAATTATTTGTTTAAGAATATCTTTGCCTTCTAAGTTACAATGACAATTACGCGTGCCTGATTATCCCTAGAAAAGTGGTATTTATCAGTCTGAAATTGTGCTTATGCAACAGGAACATAAGTACTTTCATTTCTTTCCCATGCACTCACAGTTATGCTCTCACTCACAGAGAATCGTGCCAAGTCATTTCCAGTCTAAGTGGGTTTGAGTAGAGTGTGAGGAAATGTTAGGGAAGTAAATTAATGATGTGTTTCCTCTACCTTTCTGTATTTGTTAGCAAACTTGAGTCTACCAAGGGGGTTTATATTTGAGCAATTTCATTCTTAGACATACATAATGATGTCCATGATATAAATGTTATAGCTGTTAGGTTTTAGTTGGATTATAAGTTGGACTTGATGATCTTTAAGGTCTTTCCCAACCTTATCAACACTGTGATACTGTGATACTGTAATTCTTTGATGTGTTGTCCAATATTGTATTCACATGAGTTTTGCTTTCCTTTTTTTTCCCCTCCCAAACCATTTTAACAACTCTTTGCCCTGTATTTTTCTAGTTTGTGTAGTGTTTTCTACGAGATGTTCAAGAAAGTTACAGGGCTTTTTTTACCTTGAATAACGAATAATTTTTTGCATGGTTTCCACCCACACGGAGGATAGTCACTCTGTTAAAGCAACCCTGTTTTTAGCTGTAAAAAAACCTGAAAAGATCCCAGGTCTGGCTGCAGTTCATCTTCATCATACTGACACATCCTTCTCAGATTTAGCAGCCTTCTCTACCGATCTGTTAATAACAAATTTGGCTAACCTTCTTTTTGTTCAAATGACGTTTCAAAACCTCAGCCATGTTATCATAGCTCTGATCTAGTAAGAGATGATCAGTTTGGTCTTTTACCTAGCAGAAGGGCTGGGTTTGGAAGAAAATCACTTCTTCAGCAATTTCTAATGCAAGTATTGGTAACTTGATGTGAGATAAGGTAATGGTTTTAATTGAAAAATGGTAGATTCAGATTGGACATACTTGAAGAATTTTTTTACTCTGAGAGTGCTGAAAAAATAGAACATGTGGCCCAGAGATCTTGTGGATTTCCCTGTCCCTGGAAGTGTTCAAGGCCATCTTGGATAGGATCCTGAGCAACCTGATCTAGTAGGTGACATCCTTGCCCTTGGCATGGGATTGAAACGAAATGATCTTTGAGGTCCCTTCCAACCTTAGCCTCTCGATGATTCTATAGTTCTTCAGAAATAAATCTTTCCTAAACCAAGAAACTACTGCTTAAAAGGAAGGCAAATATTTAGCCACTTGTCGCATAAAATGAAGTGGAAGTAGCTAAATTAATGAGACTTAGCCTAAGGCAGGGAGAAGTTTAACAGGGTGATGACAACCCTGACTCAGCTGGGCAAACATCCTTTTTTTTTGTGTCAAGAGGGTTGATACTGCTTGTATGACCCAGTGCACTTGTAAGAATTGGGAAAAAACAGTAGCTCCTATGACTGAACAGGCATCTGACTGATTTACTATTTCTCTGATGTGATTGCACGCAAGGAGATGACTAAGCTGATATACAGTATAAGGGAAATAACACTTGACAGTGTGCAGGAAAGGATTTGAAAATGTTAGGTAAGCTTGATCCATAGTGGAAGGTAGATCTTTGAGAAATCGGCTCAGAATGAGGAGCATGTCTCATTGGGACTCCCCAGCATGCTAAATGGGAAATTATCTAAGCTTTCCAGCTAAAAGAACACCACAGAGGGCTGTATCCTCCCATCTTCATCAGAAAAACCTGTGTCCTTAGGTGGAACTGAGGAGTGAATTATGGATTGACTGCAACAGCTGTGAACCTCTGCCAAAGGTAAATCCTAGCAACATTCCTCTTTAAATGCCAGGAAAGGTTCACTCTTTTCTCTCAAATTCTTCCCAGAGGCAGGAACCTCCCCTTACTCCTCTGCCAAGGAGGTCAGAGCTGTGCAAGAGCAACTCTCCTCTAACTGACCAATTTAAACCCAGCTTCTCCTTCAACTTCATTGTTTTTTATCAATCCTCAAGCAAAAAAAATATTTTTGTAGTCAGAAAAATCACAGGGAATCTGAAAAAACCCACAACCCTGAACTCTCAAATTATTTTCAGGCAAAGTTGCAGATTCCAAGAGTACCTAATTAAAAACTTTCTAACATTTAGAATAAGTCATATTTATTAAATATCTAATATTTTAGGATTTTGTCAAAATATTTCCTGATTTTTTTCCTGATGGCATATAATACTGTCTGCAGATAGTGTTTTCTTCATACCAACCTGAAAGGAAAATCAAATGATCCATTATTAAGGACATTCTTAAATGAATTGTATAGAGGGAAGATGGAGAGAAATTAACAATAAAGGAAGGGAGTGGAATAAAAGGTTTTTACTTAGGGTCAATTGGTTGGTTTTGTTTATTTTTCAATCTGCTCATTTTCAAAGTTTTATCCAAACAGGGGAAGCAGACACTGTATTTGTAACAATTTATCTGTGTATTGTATAGGTCTACATGAAAGTGAGGTGAATCTCCTCTCTCCCCTTCCCCCTTTTCTCTCTCTTTTTACAGTAATCCCTCACTACTTCATGGTTCACCATTCGCAGCTTCAATACATTACGTTTTTTCCCCCTCAACNAAACTGGCTCTAAGAGCTAAGCATAAATAAACATGAACAGGACACCATTTCTTTCTCTCAATTTTGATTCCAGAAGTTAGTAGCTGATAAACTATATATATATAAGTATTCTGTTGTCAGTGCTTGAATATCTGATTAGGAATTGTTGCATGAATTAGCAATCAGATGCTGATACATATGCTCTTAAGTGGCTAGGAATTTTCTGTGTTAGGCTATATTTCACCAGTTCCCTTGAAATAAGGATGTCTTCCTAGAAATATTCAGGATGCATATCTACTGTTTTTGCACTTTTGGTAGATAATTCTTTCAAGCTTTAGTCTCTTAGGCTGCTTGTTCTCACACCTATCGTGATTCATTAGTAATCGGATCATCACCCCAGAGGGAATTTGTGTGCACAATGGGACATCAGCTTCTGAGTAGTGCTCTGAGTTTTTCTATGTGGTTCACTAAGTTTAAAATTGGAATTCCAAAATAGTAGCAATTAACTACTTCAGATATTTCTGGTGTGATTTGGAAAACTTGTATAATGTCTGTGCCACAATTCTTCACTCAGAAAATATTAGGGCTGTTTTTTAACATTCACCCATCATCATCTTCCACCTTCCCCATTAAAAGCAGTGCATATCATAAGGCAGGTGTTAATGAGCGTGGTTAGTCTAACAGTTTTGCAATCACAATACTATGAGCACTATCTTTGTAATTGAAACCATTCCCTGATGCCTCCTAATTGGCCAAGACCAAGCCTGCCTTCATGTATTACACTCCTTCATAGGGCTCATTCCAACACCTGATGTAAAACCAGCATACCTTACAGTATACTGCAAACCTGCACATCGATGATTCATAAATCTCTGCTCGTAGAATTTGGCAGTAGTTGATATTAATCTTTACAGGTGTAGAAAAACAGAGAAACTAGAACAGAGACACTGTATCTAAAGTTTACTTTCACTGTCAACAGATGGCTATTTACTGTACATGAAAATTTTTGGAGAGAAAAGAGACATCAACTCCAAGAAATTACTTTCCCTGATGTACGTACATATGCATCCATCTAGTTTGAAAAGTGTTAGGTAGTAATCTATGAGAAAAGAAATGTTAAATTTTGAGACTGCAGATGTGGAAGAGAAGGCTGCATGGATATCTCTCATCCCTATTATGTGAAAGAGACCCGAATGGTGGCAACTTAGTCACTGCAGTCAAAAACTGTGATGTGAAAATTCCCTTCTGCTAACAGGCACGTATCACTTTCAGGACACTTCCTTTACTTAGGCTGCTGACCTTCAAGCCTGCCTCACTACCCTTTACAGCGAAACATTTCATTAACAGCCTAAATCTCTGAACCTTCATTTTCACATCAGTGCAAAGCAAAACAAAACATAGGATTTCCCCCTCTTCCTCTCTTGGTGTAAACCAAGGTGGCACTAAAGAGCACCCCAAGTGCCCCCAGCAAAGGACTGCAAACGCTAGTTCTGCTGACATAGCAAACTAGACTGAGATGCTGTGGGAAGGGAAGCCCACGTCTTTTAGTCACATGCATGTGTGAAGGAAAGATAACACAGGTATCCCCATAAAATGACAGAGGTAGAAGGATTTAGGAGAATTCATTTCCAAAGGTGAGAACACTAAAGAACATAAAATCTAACAGTGTTGCAAGTACCGAGACTTGGTTAAAAGACACACTCTGTTCTCCTGGAGGCTTTTATTGTCCCAGGCACCTGCTGCTGTGTGGGGGCCTTCAAACATGTCTGCAAGGAGCTTATCTTCTTGCCATAGCAGGGAAAGCTTCTCTGGAATGCAGTGGCAGAAAACATGTAACTGTCTCTGTGAAAGGTGCTTCTTCTAGGCAGGAGAGGCTTCCTAAGCAAATAAGACCTAAACCTCCCACAAATAATCTTGTGGGAAGGGTCTTCTATACTTACAGCATGGGTTTTCATTGGAACTAACTCCATACTGGGTTCAAATGGCTGTGAAAGAAACGGCTTTCAAGTCCTAAACATTGCCTAAAGAAAGGACTTTATGGAGTGTTAGCAGTCATTCATTTTCACAGGCACCTAAACTCTCTTGAATTCATACCATTCTTGCTTTTCTGAATAAATTAACAACATGTGAAAATTAAAAAATAAAATAAAAATCTTTAATTGTTTTAAATTATAAGAAAACTCCCTAAAATATAGTACCAGGTAATGAATTGCTTTTCTCTGAAGTCAGAAATGGTACCATGTTATTGGTGTAAGAAAAGAGGAAAAACTTGCTGCAATTGCTAATGCACTACCATCAATTCCATGTACAAACCATACCTTAACCAGAAAAAAATTATATGTTTTTCTAATAAGCAGAAGGCATAAAGGGAAAATAAGTGTTCTACATTTTAAATATCAAATACTGGGCTTGTGGTCAGGTTTACTACTTATTACCATTTGATTTGAGATTCCAAGTCACANAAAGACAAAGCAGCAATTTTTAAGGCATTAATAAGCTGAAACATTCCATTGAGATTCTATATGACATTTTTTTGGTTGGATTTTTTTTTCTTGTTTAGTCTTCTGTGTTTATTAAAATGTGTATTTTTAACTTACATACTGAAATAATTAAACCATATATTTCCATACATAACTCTAACAGCTTCTGCCTGGGATGAGAGTAAAGGTCTTAAGGTCTCTGCCACTTCAGTACATAATCCTTCATAGCAAGGGGGATATATGGGATCCTTCCTTTGTCAGAATTTCCCTGCTCTGTGCCCAGTAGCTAAAAGTGGGGAAAAAAAAGTAGAAAAACCAGTTTCTGTGCTTTGGACAGGATCACACCAGTTAGCAAATTATAGAAAATACATTCCTTGATCTCTTCAGCTCTCTATAGCAGTGCTTACAAAACGAGACATTTAAGAGTTTAATATTTTGTCCTAATTTGGTAATTTTTGAAAAGGCACTATTTGAAAATGCATTCTTAACATCTTAGGTTCATTTTTGAACCAAAACCTGGAGTCAGATTCTCAGTGCATAAACTTTTTAATGTAAACAAAGACATATAGCTATTCCAAAATACATTACCAGGAAAAAAAGAAAATTTTTTATCCATTGTTGCCCATACAAATTCAGCTTAGGGTGGAAAGCTGGAATGAAAAATACCAATGTGTATGAGTAAAGTGGTAAGTTTATTTCAAACTCACCTATTATCAAGTCAGTCAACTTTCCCCTGAATGACATTCATAACTTGATGGTATGGCTTGCAATTGCACATGTGATAATGGCAAACTAACTTCATTTACTAGACAAACCAGGTAAAAGGACAATTTCAGAGGTTAGGCTGGGCCAAGCTTCAGATATGAAAAGTTGAACAGTCATATCTTTTCAAAATGGGAGATTTCCCCCCTNGGAAAAACAAAGTAGAAAAACCAGTTTCTGTGCTTTGGACTGGATCACACCAGTTAGCAAATTATAAAAAATACATTCCTTGTGTTTCCTTGTTTGTTTTAATTTGGTGTGCACTGAAAGATGCGTATTAGGCACTGAAAAAACAGGAGAACAATGGCAAGTAAGGTAGGATCTTCCTGCGATTTTCATTTCATAGCCACACTTGAACTAGGTGATTTAATTTCTCCTGTAATCTGACTTCTTAAAAGATGAAAGTTCATTATGATATGTAAAAAGCTTTGAAACCTTCCTCTTCCATATATAAAGCAGAGAAAAATTAATAATAACTCTGACTTCTAAGTTAGTCATACAGAGGAGTGCCTCTTTCAAGGTATTTCAAAGATCTTGGGTATGGTTCTAGTTAGTGTTCGTGTATTCAGGGGCGTACTTCGGTCCCTCAGTGGGAAGTGGCCCTGGCAATGGGCTTTCCTGAGGCTGTGTCTTGTGAAAAAGGAAGTCTGTTGAATCAATTTCTCATTATACTCCTAAATTGAGATGTTCTCCAGTGCTGATCTGTCCTGCTTCTCAGCCCAAACGATGCACAGGTACCCAGGATTTAATAAACATTAAAATTAAGGTAAGTTTTGGAGGGGAAAGGGTGTTTTGTGTCTTCATCTACCCAGAGATTTAAAATTTATTTGACCTATACTCTTTTATTTGACCTATACTGTTTATTTCATTATTCATTAATTAATTTCTACATTGTTTATCAGAGATAGCAGACAATGGGATGGAATGAATGAACAAGCTTAAATCAAGCAAAGTTGTAGGTAGTCTTAATCAGAAAAACAGTCTAAGTGANTTTTTTAATTAAAAATAAAATAAAAAATTATTTTTGAGAGTTCACTTCTTGGAAAACATTTTTATTTCATTCTGGTTATTTGTTTAAATAATTTAGATTGTTGAGATGGTTTCTAACCCTTAACTGGACTGTC
>WEKX01008953.1:33580-52670 GCA_013390025.1 Pitta sordida | reverse complement strand
AGGTACCCAGGATTTAATAAACATTAAAATTAAGGTAAGTTTTGGAGGGGAAAGGGTGTTTTGTGTCTTCATCTACCCAGAGATTTAAAATTTATTTGACCTATACTCTTTTATTTGACCTATACTGTTTATTTCATTATTCATTAATTAATTTCTACATTGTTTATCAGAGATAGCAGACAATGGGATGGAATGAATGAACAAGCTTAAATCAAGAAAAGTTGTAGGTAGTCTTAATCAGAAAAACAGTCTAAGTGATTCTCCTTATTTCTAAGACTGTGCACAGAATAAAAGACTACCAAATTACCAACAATTTTCAAGAACACTTGAAACCATCTTTTTAGAGAATTATACTTTTTTCAAAGAAAATGTATGTATACAAAAGCTATTTCTTAAAACATTAGCTATTATATTTAGGTAGCTATAATAATCATTATTATTTTCAAAAATAACATCATTCACACACATGGACAGTGTGGATTTACACTTCAGGAAATTGGTTGTTCTCCTGAGTTTTTAAAATTAAACCGTTTATTTTCCTGTTACTCTAAGTAACAGTGCTTAAGTTGTGTGAAACTTGGTTTTGCTACTTTCATTTTTCTTACTCTGTGTACTTCCCAGATTCTCCAGGTGGGCTCTGCACAAACAATTTATAATCTCTGCAGCTGCAGTGGTGGATGGGCTCACAGCTCCACTAACTTTTCTTTGCTTTCACTTACTCCAACAGTNNNTTTCAGCAGTATATGCTAACTACCTCAAAGCTCCTTGTAGCACAGGATAAAGACCCCAAAATTCTGTCTGCATATGTCTGAGAAGAAATGTTCTGCCTTTCTTCTCATCTATTCTGGCATAAATGAAAATATGTATTCTTTGAAAAGTAGTGAATCAACTGTTTTTTGTGTATTGACAACTTTTTCTTCACTCCTGGTCACCTTGTGTGTTCTTATGCTCCAGTGCTTTCACTTTACTCTTTTCTGCAAACTGATTCGTTGTAAGTAGCCATAAGAAAAACCCTTTGGGATCAGCCCAGACATCCATTTTCTGTTCTGTGTGTAGCGGTGGCAACAGATGTTATTCAGATATAATCCACAACTCTGGCCAGCTCTTGCAGCCCATTCTCCAAGTATTCCCAAGCTGCAAGAGCTGCTGAACTAGGGATGTTAGAAGGTAAATCCATCTCTAGTACTTTTTATTAGCTGTTCCTGTACCTGATTTCCATGCCTCTGCCTGGTGCTGTTTGCAGCCTGCTGGCACTGTCCACTATCACATCTGTGGGAGAAGGTGCAAGAGTCCATTGCACACTTAAGTGGAGAAGTACCTCTCAGTCCTATGCCGAAGGTGTTCCTAGGGAGCAGCAATGGTATCATCTGAAATATTTTTCTCTGACACTACTTGGTCAACTTTTTCCTAAATTTATTCAGACTTCAAAAGTCTTTCTTCTCTGCCTCTGTGTGTCCTCTCCTCAAATAATTACCTCACAGATCATTTCCATTTTTACTTCTAGCACCAAAAGTTGTTGCTACTGAAAGATTTATTTTGTTCCTTTTCCTGTGCCACATCCCCTTTTTACATGCTTTTTTCCCCAAAAAGTAATGTTAATATTAGTCACAGTTATTTTAATTTCCATCCTATTTTTCCCTTTCTCCTAGTTTATTAATGTACATACATGCTTCTAGGACTTTTTTTGGTGACTCCATTTCATGGGCATGGATCAGCCACTATACCATAATAAATCCTTGAGAGCTACTTTATATTTTCCCTGACCTTTTCTCTTGTCCCTGCCACATATCATACATTTCCAGGAGTACCACCCATGGCACAGATCATCCCTTGCCCCTCTAGACAATTAGTTTGGTTTCTTATCAATGTACATTAAGCAGGAAAATTTACTCTTTTTCGTTGGACATGTGCATGGTGTGACATGCATACTATAGAGGCTGCTGGTGCTGCAGCTGAGAGCACTCCCAGAATGAAACAGATGGGGAAACCCATCTAAAAGCTTTACGTCATGATTTTTTCACAGCGCTTCATAAAGAATGACAGTATTCATTAAGTGATATCTTTTCCACCACATTGTGCCAAAATAGCATTTTAAATTATTCTGTATGCATATGTATTTGTATCTGTTTTTTTTCCAACAAACCTAATTTTCCTGTATATGACCAGTGCCACTTGTTAGGTAATGTATGGTGAACAATTTTGGTTGGTTCCAGGTGCTGATCCCTGGATAGAGTGTGCCTGAGGATTTAAAACCGAAAATAATCAGAGCCAAGATAGATCAGTTAGTGAGTGAAAGACCCTGAACACAGAGGCATATGAATTCTGTGGAGAACTCAAAAGGTTTCAGAAGTTGTTTTATATTAGAACAACCTTAGTATGAATACTTATCTATCAGAGAAACACAACACTGTCTTTCTGATAATTACTTTTGGTCAGTCTGGAATTTGCTTGCTCACTGTTTCCTAAATGTACCAAAGGCCTGAAATACTCTTGTTGATACTTACCTTCTCAAATGACACGATTCATCTTTCTTTGTGGTTCATATCTTCCTGAAGCAGGTAAGACAAATCACAGTCTCGAAATTAGTGTTGCTCGACAGTCACTAGGGGCCAAATAACTCATACAAATAAACCTACTGGGTTTGTATCTGGTCAAAGTTATGGCAAGTGGGTCCTACCTAAACTGTCTCCTTTCAGTATCAGCAGTGCTGTGTATGGTCTTGGCTTGCCTTCTAACCAGTACTGCCATTCAAAAACAGTGCAGTATATCCTTATTGGCCCTGGCACCCAGACAAAGAGTGAGCTTGAATACGTCTTGGGAACAGAAGGCAACAATAACAAGACCCTTTAAACATATGATGAACATGTGTTAAACATCCTCACGAGGGAAAGAGGATGGGCAGGTACTGACCTCTTCACACCAGTGACAGGACTCAAGGCAGCAGCAAGAAGGCAGGACTCAAGGCAGCAGCAAGAAGCTGAGTCACGGGGGGGTTAGGTTAAATATCAGGAAAAGGTTTTTCACCCAGAGGGTGACTGAACCCTAGAACAGGTTCCCCAGGCAAGCGGTCATAGCACCAAGTCTGTCAGAGTTCAGGAACTGTTTGGATATCACTCTGAGACACATGGTGTGACTCTCAGGGTGTCTTGAGCAGGGCCAGGAGATGGACTTGATGATCCTGATGGCTCCCTTCCAACTCAGCATATTCTAATAATTTCATATTTACTTTTTATATTTTAGACATATCTTAAGCAGTTAAGTGACTCTTTCATATTATTTCACAGAGGCAAAACGAAAACATCGTGTGCTAACTGATTTTTCAACCAAGCTCGGAGCTAAAGAGTCTGAGTTACTTTAGACCTGTCACCCAAAGCATTATTTATGGCACGTGCTACAGTCGTTCCTATCATGCTGATATTAAGCCTTTTCTGGTGTAAGACACTGCTTTCTGCTAGTCTAGCAAGTGGACAACACAAAGTAATGGGTAAGTAAATTATTAAGTAACAATTCATACTGTTCTAACCATCCCAGATGTCTAAACTGAACTTGTTATCAAGGCACTTTCTACAACTCATGGAGAGAAACAGCGACCTGTGCTAGGACAGGTGTCCAAGTCAAAGTCAATCAACTAATTTTGAGAGCTGCAGATAGGCAAACGTGATTCTCACTGCTGAAAGTCATATTCAACAAAGCTCAGAGATCACCTGCTCCATGTAAGAACAGAGGTCCTGGTAGAGTTACTGGGTGTGCAAGCCTTGCTGAGAGTCAAATCCTTTGTGTGTGCATTGCTGTGGCCTCTCTTCCTCTGTGTAATATCATTATAATTGCAGGTGCACCTGAGCTACATAATCATCTCTGGATTACCAAGCATGATTCAAGAGTCATTTTGTCCTGGAAAAATAACCTGACAAAAGAAGAAACTGAGAAATACTCTGTGAAGTATATTTTGAGTTATAGGTTCTTCAATACTACTAAGGAAAGGGAAGTAAGTTCTTCAGTGGTTACATGTAGTTTAAAGTAAAATAATGTATTGCTTCATTCAGTAGATGAATTTGCATAATTTCCCTCCCAATACTTAATATCACCTACCTTCATGTAATTTCTTCTTCCTCCTGTTAGGAGAGACTGCAGAAGAAGCAAAAGAAAATACGTCTTGAGTTACATTCTGGTTTTAGTGCTAAAGTTAAGACACAACTTTTTGCAAAACAAAGAGAAGACATAATCAGGGAGAGTGACTGGACAGAATTTACTTACAAGTCACCTCCAGGTCAGCTATTTCCTACATATTGTTAAGACATCCAAGCATTCGTGATAATGTCCTGCCTTACCTATAGACATAATTTTCTGAAAGCTCATTATTATCTCCTGCTACTTTAAAAAAAAATTACTAAGAGTATGACCCATAAAAGCTTGTATATTGCAGAACTGTTTCCTTTATTTGACATGTTCAGATTCAGAAAACTCCAGTTCTGCTGAGGAAGATGTCAGAACGCCCGAACCACTCTCTCAGTTTTCCCTAGCCACTCAGGTCTCATGAAGATTGCCTTCTTCATTACATGGTTTCAGGACATCTTAAAAGATCAGAGCTTTTCAGTTTCAATTCTGGATGTTTTGTAAAGCTTGTAAATAAGGCTTTGGTGGTAGGAGCAGATGTTCTTCTCAGTAGTCATGGTCTGAAAAGCCAAAAGACCTGTTTGTTCTTATGTAGCACTTATTCGTACTTCTAGAAATAAGGCTACATAATGAGTTTGTAAAGGAAACCTTCATGTGGCTATTAGAAAGTCAATGTAAAATAAACATCACTTTTTCTTTTCCCCCTTTCTTTGCTGCAGTCTATATTCAGAATCTTTCCTGCATCATATATAACATTTCCTTTTTCAATTGCACCTGGCATATCAAAGCAGAAGCACCTGAAGATATCCAGATCTTTTCTTCATACAGGTAAGAGTCTTGAGCAAAATAAGTATGAAATCATGAAGCTATGTTTTTGTACCTGTTCGATTTACAAAACTTAATTTTTTCTTATTCCAGACATGTAGGAAAAGTTTTTGAATGCCAGCAATATATAAAAAATGCAAGGAAGAAAAATATTGGATGTCATATGAAAGAAATGTATTTTCTGCCATCAAAGAAAATCAATTTAAACATAACTGCAAGAGATTTGAGAAATAATTCAAGAGAACTGTCCTATTACAAAGCTTTTATGCCTCAGACAATAGGTAGGTATTTCACATTGTCACTCTATTATGGAAAATTCATTTATTGGTTATTTCATGGAGAGTAAAAACAAGAAATAGGGACATGTGAAAAAGTCAGAATATTAATTCTAACTATTTAGCCATTTATCTCTGGAGTGGAGTATGGCTCAAAGTTGCAGAGTTTTTTTTTCTCTGATGTAATAGAATAGTTTACCTATAGCAGTCATTTAAAACAAAAAGATATGCTGGTGAGAAAATTATATTTAAAAGTGTTATACCCTTCTTTTCCCTATTTTTATCCCTCCCTATCCTTTTACTTTTTTTTATAGAGCTGACAAAGATTGATTAAAAAAACCCCACTTAAACAGTCACAAGTCCATCTATAACCTGAATTTAAGAACAAGAAATTCTCAAACACTAATAACATTCTAATTTATTTCTTTAATTAAAAATATCTTGGCAGTTACTTTTAACTATTGACAGTTTTGAATGATCATATGAAATCATTTTTCTTTACTTCTTCGGGAAGTTTGAATTAATCTCATAGGTAAGAATGTAGCTGAATTTTAGCAGAGACTGCAGATTTAAATGCCTTTTAAGTTATTACCATGTTGATCATGTCCCAGATCTGTAACATGAGAATCAGTCATAATTCAAGGGATAACAAAAATATGATTCAAAACTATCAAAATATATTCTGAGTTAGATATCATTTAATGTGTTCTAAGACATTAGAACTATTTTGTCTACCTAAAACTTTTCACTCAATCAGACCTAGCTACAGGCAACATGTACTATTTAAGGATTAGAAACCATTTTCAGGAAAATGAGATTTTCCTGAAACGACAACAAAAAAGAGGTCAAGGGATGCAGGAACTGAGGGGGGAAACTAATCGGCAGGAGGGCTGTATTAGGTGTTTTCATAGTTGTCTGGGAAGATGCTCACTTCTAGACTGTCTTCCCAGGAACCACAGGGCTGAAGTAGTCAAGAGTAATCAGGGGGGATAAGTAGGAGGATCAGGCTGCCAGTTTCCTGCTTCTCTCTCTCCATCCATTCAATCTCCTTCCCCCTACTCAGAGCAGCCACCACCTTCTCTTTGAGGAGGCCAAAGTGCTGGTGTTTCCTTCCTGTTCTTCTTCTGTTCCTGCCCTTCTTCCCTTCTCACCTTAGCAGACTTTAGTGGCTGTCAGGCCTGCACGTCAACCACAGGTAGCTCAGCCAACAGCTTCTCCTCACGTCTCAGCTCCGGCCACAAGCTTTGTTAGCTCACGTTACCTCTAACCCCATTGCCAGACTTTGGTAGGGCACAGCAAAACCTGAGCATGCTTGAAGGGGTTCTTTCAGAAAACTTCAGCTGCAGTTCTGCCCTTCACAGCAATGCAACAGCAGCTGGGGAAGACTGAGGATCCTTGAGTACTCTGACACACACTGAGGACCAGTGCTTCAACACATCCTGTGCTAGAAAGCAGCCACAGACTTCCTTATCTAAATACAAGGTCAAAATCCTGGTGACTCAAGCGACCCTTGCTTCCAACCCTGCACTTCCTCCATAGCAAGTGCTTGCATGCTCATTTACAGGAGAGACAGAAAGAGAGAGATATTTCTTAAGCACCAGTAGAAATCTTCCTGTATTGAATCACAGGATCACAGGATATTCCCAGTTGGAAGGGACCCACAAGAAGCATCTAGTCCAACTCCCAAGTGAACGTCCACAGAGGGATCAGACAGGTTCTCAGGGCAATAGATTCTCCAGAGAAATTTTGGACACCCCATAGCTGGGAGCATTCAAGGCCAGTCTGGATGGAGCCTTGAGCCACCTGGTCTAGTGGAAGGTGGTCCTGCCCATGGCAGAGGGGTTGGAAGTAGGTGATATCTAAGGTCCCCTCCAACCAAAACATTTCTATGATTTTTATGAAGACCTGCCAGGTCCTAGTGCCCCTTTAGTAACCCTTTTATGAGAGATAAAGTTCCATTTTTTTTCAAAGTATTACTACCAGATTTCTGGATAGACTTGGCGTATCCCACGAGACACATGGACACGAGACACGATATGGGACCTGTAGCAGACTGGAGGTCTCCTCAACGTCAGCCAAGACTCTGGAGAAGGCTTGCTCCTTCTGCTCATCCCTGCTGCCTTCCCTAGAAATATACTTGGAAAAAACCTTCCCTCTATTTTGAGATACTTAGTGAGCATCAGTTTTCAAGGAAATGTGTCCCTCACTGAATAACTTCTCTGGGTGTGGCAAATTCCAAAATACTCAGCTGTGTATTTTAAGGACTAATGTACTGTGTTTGGTTTACATCAGCATAAATATGAGAAAGAGCACGAGGTACAGAAGGTCTCTTTATTTTTCAGAGAAGCTGAACCCACCAATCAACATTTCAGTTTCCCTTGAAAACAGAAGTATTAAAATTCACTGGAAACCTCCTCCTACTGTTGGTTCTTCAAGTAAAAAATGTTTTCTGTATCAAGTGAAAATAACAGATCTTAAGGTAGTAAGTTTTTTAGTAATACAATTAGTCTGTATAACACAACTTTCATAAAAACAATGTGTTCCCTGAATTTAACATAATTTAATGTTACAACAAATGTTAAAGAAATCCCAAGGTCTTTAATGAATAACCCAACTTGTCTCTGGTAAAATATGGAAAATCAACGCATTTTAGGAAATCTTTCACAATCAGACACATTAAAGTGGATTGGATGTTTTTTTCTTCTCACCTTGAATTTGAATTGCACATTAATATCACATAGATTGTATTGACTTTTTTGTTATAGAAAAAAGGAGAATTGATAAAAAGGAAGGTTTAGCAGCTACTTTGGTAATATTTTTAAAGAAAAAAATACAAGTTATTTTTGTTATATATAGCTAAATACATCACTAAAAGGATAATCTCTCTTTTGGATACATGATATGTATTTAAAAAATCTAGCAGTAAGAAATAGATCAATGTTATAGTTTAGGTAATGCCATATGGTGAATAAATAACCCAGTGGCATTTTGAAATTACCTGGAAATAAGCACAAGAAAGTTTTCGTGTGTATTTTTATTTGAACTCCCAAAGACTAGAAAACCAAGCATTTCATTCAGAATATGGTTAAGTATGAAAATTGGATGTGTGCTGGAATGTGAATTTTCTGAATCTTTGGTGGTTTTATTCAAGTTGTTATGGAAGTTGCATTTTTGTTTAAGAACATAAATTTTATCTAACACACTTCAGTCAGTGCACAGTACTCTTAACAGTGAAAGGCTTATCTAAGCTGGTGGCAAACATTTAAAAGGCAATTACACCCTGAAAGAATATATGATTAAATTTATGTGTATCCACTCTTTGTTAGACAAAGTAGAAAGGAGAATTGCAGTGCAGGAGATGTTACTCATCACATAAAGTTACCTTCACAAATTACAACAGGATTTATTAATTCAGTTGCAGAGCTAATAGTGCTAGGCAGCTTCCAGAACAGGTCTGGAAGCGTGCAGATAAAGAGTTCAGGTCTGCACATGGGCATACCAAAGCATCCTATTCCTCTTCATGGTTTTCCAGCAGACAGACAGATACACACCTCTGCAAATCATTATACAGTAATTTCTTGCTACTCTGTCATTCATAGCTTCAATACATCACGATTTTTTCCCCCAGCTTTACCGGTTTTACCCTATTTACTGCTACTTCGCGGATTTTGCTTACTGTGGCATATTTCTGGAACTGAAATTCGAGGGATTACTACGTTTCCCTAAACCCTTCCCAAGCCTAATGCTTCAAAACCCCTGCCAGAGACATCCAGAAGCTCATTCCTGTCTATTCACAAAGCTCTTAATTGTGAAAACCAATGTGCAGAGGGAGCGAGGCTGGCTCCTTGGTGTTCTGTTCAGCCATGTGCTGGAGCTGTTCTGACTCCCTGCCCATGCACATTGATTTAGTTCCTGTTTCAAGGCCTAGAGCAAGGGAGGTGGAAGTAAAAAAAAAGGTCGGAGTAAGGGGTTCCCTTTCAGTGCAACACAGATGCGACCAAGGTGATCTGGGGGATCCTGCAATCTGCAGTGTTCACATGGCCACTGCAGCCTCTGTTTTCAGCTTCCTGCCACTCTCTGGAAGGAAATCTCACATATAAAATATAGTCCAGCAGTCTTACTTAGATGGAATAAACTTGTTTTATTTTCCTTGTCTTTCTCTTGCTCTTCTGCATTGCACACATCTACCTACAGGATATAAACACAGGAGAGGAGCAAAAAAAAAAAATCAAGGAGACATAGATGTGAATAAACACCTACAGAGGTGGAAAATCATGAGGACACGTCAAACAGGAGAGAGGCAGCCACAGCAATAACAGGAAAAGACATACAAGGGCACTAATTAAGTGAGAGAGTCTTTCAAGGTAGATTTGACGATAATGAGCTATCAATGATTAAAATGCTAGTTACCTAGCCACGGAGTGCAAAATGTCTGGGACTGGGGTGACAGACCCAAAGAAGAAAACTGAAGTAGTGTTACAGGAGACACAAGAGGGAGAAGAATACAATAAGCTTCATATTCTGTATTCTGACCAAAGCAAGGTCTTAATCACTGTCATAGAGACTTAATGAGTAAAGGTATTACGGTACCCATAAGCAGACTTGTAGATATTTGTTGTGGAACATGTAAGAGGATAATGATTGAGATATACAAGTTTATTTATAGACTTGTATATTCTATTCTGAATACCTGAAGAAATTACTTATTGAATACTTATGAGCACAAAGAATACTGTGATAGAGATTATAGTTGTCTGCAGGTGTCTAGAAGCTAGGAAGGGTTAGCAAGTACCATGGGAAACAAGATCAGAATTTGAAATGTTGGGTAAGTCGGAAATCAACACGCCAAAAATCAGTAATAAGGAAAATCATATTATTAGAAAGTACATCTCAAACGTGTCAACCCAAAATAGGGAATTAAAATATAAGAAGCAATGCAGAAGACAAAATGGACTGTGTATTCCACTCAACCACAAACTGAGTCAATCATTCCATGTTCTTAGTCAAAGGTCAAATGCTATTAAAGTATATATATGACCTAAATGTCACATGTAAATTGTAGGTTGTGACTAATTTTCCCTTCTAGCTACTGAGTTTCACCTAATGTTTCATATTGTGCTTTGGTCACACCAAAATATAAGAGAGGAGAGGAGAGGAGAGGAGAGGAGAGGAGAGGAGAGGACAGGACAGGACAGGACAGGACAGGACAGGACAGGACAGGACAGGACAGGACCGGACAGGACAGNNAGGAGAGGAGAGGAGAGGAGAGGAGAGGACAGGACAGGACAGGACAGGACAGGACAGGACAGGACAGGACAGGACAGGACAAGACAGGTACAAAGGGTCAAATCCACATCACACCAGTCAATGTAATAAGAACAGTTCATGTTTTCTGAACAAAAAAGAAACAAAGATTCTGTGCCTATCTGTCTCTGAGATTCATACTTTCCTCTTCTTTACAACTTTCTAATATCACTTTTAATTTTTGTAAGTGAAAATTTCCTCTCTTGCTTGAGAGATCCCTCTGCTTTAAACTCAGTTTCATAGTTACTGTGTTTGTTCTACACGTTGTGATAAAAAATGAAAGGGGAATCAGTGTTTTCAAATTCTTGCTGTCCTGCTGTAAATGTTACTTCCTTCCATCTTAATTCCAGTCTCTTTTAATTTTCACTTTTGAGTTTTAAAACATCTAAGAGGAGAGTAAAATTGTGCCTATGACATAAAAAATTGTGACATAAGAACTTGTTTTGAAAATCTCTTCCTACTAGTTAGAGATGTATCTATTTGATATTCCTAAATTTGTATCTATTTCAACTGCAATGAAAAATCATCTAAAATAACCCCCCCAAACCTATCTTGATAGATTGCAAATGTCACTGCAGAGAACTATAAGTATCCATTTCATAACCCAGCAAAAAATTGTGTGGTGCAAGTGAGGGTAAAGAAAGAGATATGCATAAGAAACAAGATCTGGAGTGAATGGAGTGATCCAGTGTTTATTCATGCTGGTAAGTTATCACATATTTTTCATAACCCTTATCATGAGTTCTCTTATTACCATTCAACATATTTACTTCATTACTGCCTCTGTTCTTCTCTGGGCTGTGCTATTGGGCCACAACAGTACCTAGGTGTGCATGGTATGCAGCAGGCTCACACAGCTCTGCTGTATGGAAGGAGAGTCCTTAGTCTGAGTTCTACTTTCCTGTCCTAAGGCAGTTTAATATAGGGCTGTTCTGATGAGTTAATAACACCTGACTCTTGACAGCCATTATTAAAAAATAATGGTCAGCAGCCAACAAAGTGCTAATATGTGCCCTTGACTGTCCTGAAAAGGACAGCCCAAACATCTCTAAAAATTCTTTAAACTAGAGTTAGTAAACTAGGAAATCCACAAAAGTAATAACAGTCATAAAATCACATAGGTGATATATGACCTATGGTGGCCCTATATATTAAAGCAACCCTAGATACCATAGAACTTGACATCAAGGATGATCAAGTAGAGAGCCTATGGGTCAAGGTAAGAGGGAATCCCAATAAAGCTGAAATTCTGCTCAGGGTATGTTACAGGCTGCCAGATCAGGAGGAAGAGGCAGACCTATTGCTTTTAAAGCAACTAGAGACAGCCTCAAGATCAGCTGCCCTAGTTCTTACAGGAGACTTTAATCTGCCTGGTATCTGCTGGGAACTTAACACAGCAGAGAGGAGACAGTCCAGAAGGTTCCTAGAGATAGTTGATGACTGTTTCTTGATGCAGCAGGTCCTCATAAGTCCATGGGACCAGGTGGGATCCATCCGAGGGTGATGAAAGTACTAGCAGATGAACTCACCAAGCCACTCTCCATAATTTACCCACAGTCCTGGCTTACTGGTGATGTACCACAAGACTGGAAATTGGCTAATGTGACACCCATCCACAAGAAGGGCAGGCAAGATGATCCAAGTAATTACAGACCTGTCAGTCTGACCTCAGTCCCGGGCAAAGTCATGGAGCAGATAGTCTTGTGTGCTATTACGCAGCAACTGCAAAATGACCATGGCATTAGAACTAGTCAGCATGGATTTAGGAGAGGCAGGTCTTGCCTGACCAACCTAACCTCTTTTTAGGATCTGGTGACTCGCCTGGTTGACGATAAAAAGGCCACGGATGTTGTGCACTTGGACCTTAGCAAAGCCTTTGACACAGTTTCCCACAATAAGCTTCAGGAGAAACTCATAGAGCATGGACTGGACAGAAGCATTTTATGTTGGGTTAGGAACTGGTTGGAAGGATGAGCTCAGAGGGTGCTGGTGAATGGTGCAACATCTGGCTGGCAGCNAGCTGCTTGAGAGGGTCCAGGGAAGGGCGATGAGGATGGTGAAAGGACTGGAGAGCAAGCCCTATGGGGATTGTCTACAGGAACTGAGGTTGTTCAGCCTGGAGAAGAGGAGGCTCAGAGGCGACCTAATTGCTGTTTACAACTACCTGAAGGGAGGTTGCTGCCAGGTGGGTGTGGACCTCTTCTTTCAGGCTGATGACACCAGAACGAGAGGACATGGCCTTAAGCTATGCCAGGGGAGGTTTAGACTGAACGTTAGGAAGAGGTTTTTCACAGAGAGAGTGATCGCTCATTGGAATGGTCTGCCCAGGGAGGTGGTGGAGTTGCCATCCCTGGAGGTATTTAAGAGAAGACTCGATGAGGAGCTCAGTGACATGGTCTAGTTGGTGGGGAGTTGGACTAGATGATCTTGAATGTCCCTTCCAACTCAGAATAACCTGTGAACCTGTGAATCCAATGGCATGCGGTTCAACAAGTCTAAGTTCCGGGTCCTGCTCTTTGGTTACAATAACCCCACGCAGAACTATAGGCTGGGGACAGAGTGGCTGCAGGATGATCAGGTGGAAAGGGATCTGGGAGTGTTGGTGGACAGAAAACTTAATATGGGGCAACACTGTGCCCAGGTGGGCAGAAAAGCCAATGGTATCCTGGCTTGCATCAGGAATAGTGTTGCCAGTAGAACCAGGGAAGTTTTTTCCCCCTCTACTTAGCACTGGCTAGGCCACATCTTGAATACTGTGGTCAGTTCCGGGCTCCTCAGTTTAAGAGGTGTCTTGAGATCCTTGAGTGTGTCCAGAAAACGGCGACAAGGATGGTGAAGGGGCCGCAACATAAGCCCTATGAGGAGCAACTGAGAGAGCTGGGGTTGTTCAGTCTGGAGAAGAGGAGGCTGAGGGGAGACCTTATCGCTCTCAATAACTACCTGAAAGGGAATTGTAGCCAGCTGGGTGTTGGTCTCTTCTCTCCGGCTACCAGTGATAGAACAAGAGGACATAGTCTTAAACTGCGTCAGGGGAGATTTAGACTTGACATTAGGAGGAACTTTTACACAGAGAGGGTGATCTCTCAGTGGAATGGGCTACCCAAGGAGGTGGTGGAGTCACTGTCCCTAGAGGTGTTTAAGAAACAGTTGGATGCTGTGCTTGGTAGCATGACCTAGATATTAAGGTAGTGTGTTATTGGTAGGATGGGTGTTGGTAGCAGGGTGACAATAGGTTAGGTAACAGGTCAGGTTAGGTAACAGGTTGGACTCAATGATCTCTATGGTCTTTTCCAACCTTACTAATTCTGTGATTCTGTGATTCTGTGACTAAGATTTCTTTTATTATATGAGGGGAATAATTTCTTATGAGACAGAGATAGGAAATGATTAAGCTCTCATTTCAATGTATATGGTCTGGCCCCTAGAACCCACTTGAGTACAATGTAAATAAGAGCTTTATAATAATTTTTCTTTACCTCCTATGACTAGATTTTTACACTGGCATGCTTCCAAGGGAAGCTTGGGCTTTCCGTGATGAGAAAAATGCCTCCACATGCAGAAGTTTCCTGACATCAGGTTAGGTAAAGGGGAAGTAGTAATAACAGTGTGACCCTATATTTATGGAGAGAAATTTGTTTCTGTGTGGTGACATGAGAAAAAAGTACAATACTATTGGTAACAAACTCAATCTTCACTTAATGCAACAGATTGTGTATTTTGGAATAAGTCTTTTTGATTTATTAAGCTTCAAGTGCATATTTACCTGAAGATGGGAAATGCAAGGACAGACACTATTATTCTTGCAATGGGTGGAATGTAAATTCAGTTACAGTCGGGTCTCCTATATCATGGACCTGCGGTCTTAATCGGGTTCTGTGAAGCCCTACTTCCACGTTGAATGGCAGCTTATTAATATGCAAATTTGCCCCACACCTGCAGACGGCTCCCTGGTGCTGTTTCGGCACTGTTTTGCTGTGTATCAGTTCCTGTGGTGGCCGTCCCGGGCAGGTGGCGAAGAGGCGGAGCCCCGGCTGTGCCCTGAGGGCGTGGGGAAGCAGTGGAGCCCAGGGGCAGGGGGTGGCAAAGCAGAGTCGCCGCCGCAGCAGGTCGTGAATGCACAGTTGCGAAAAGAGGTCTCCTTCGTTGCTAAAAAATCATGCCACTAAGATGTGAACCCACAATATGGGGGGTATGAAGTGCAAGAGGGCCGACCGTTGCTTTCCTAGTTTCTGATACAGCTGTTGTTGAGGTTCAACAATCACTGCAGGTTTCCTCCATTTCAGAAAATTTTGTTGTGGAGAAGTCAGCCATTATATGGAGTAATCTGTAGGAAAAACATGCATTCAGTAATTTTATTTTGAAATGTGTAAATTTTTGTGATATTTCAGGACCTGTTTCTACTGGAAATCTTGAATAAGCATGCCATGACCTCTTTTTATTTGCTTCCCTATGACATTCCAATGTTTCATCTAGGAAATTTGCTACATTTCTTTAAGAATGCATTTTAAAAGGGCATTTCAGCCTCCATTTAAAAAAAGCTCAAATATCAAAATGAAATAACATAATTCAAAACATAATTAAAATATTTGTTCTGAAATGTTTCTTTGACATGAAAAACATTTGTTAATTTTCTCATGGGGAACACATTCATTCTCTATTGGAATTAGCATGTGCCCTTGGAAAAAACTTCATAATTTAAACTAATCTGAGCTGTTTATTATAGAAACTTTCTGCTAAAAAAAGAAATGTTGGATCAGCATTATTCATATGTATAAACTTTAAATAATTGTTCTAGTTTTTAGAGTTGATGAGCATTCATAGACCTCTTTGAAGTTAATAGTAACCTAGAGGTGTTCTGCACATTTGTGAATCAATCCACTCGTTTTGGCTTCAGAGTACTGTTATTTGCAACAAAGTTCAAGCATTTGCATCTGAAGAAAACCCCACCATAAAATGATCTATCCAAAAGATAGACTTCTTTTACTTGGTGCTTTACAAAATGCATGAAGCAGGAAAGCAAGAGAAGTAAACCTCTTTGTGGTTTAGCTGATGCTAAGACCAGAGCTTCCTCTTCTCCTGGGTGTGTACGTGATAGTGGTGAACAGAATGATACAGAGCAATTACCTCAAAAGAACTTCTTTTACACAGTCCAGAAATTGTTCAGAATAAGTTTTGTGAGCCCTCAACTAAAAAGGCAAGAAGTAAATAACTCCCTATTCATCTTAAAATGGATAAAGAGTAGTTTTGTAGTTTACAGAAAATAAATCTTATTCCTATACACAGTTCTGCCCACAAATTTTTGAGGTTTTTTTCTTGATTCCATATCAAATTTCTGGAAATCCATAAATCCTTAATTTAAACTACAGCTGGATTCAAACTCAGAACTTTTGTTCCATTCTTTTATTTTTGTTTTTAATCTAGGTTGATCTTAATCCCACAGTTTAACCGACTTCTAATGATTAACATTTAAAAGCTGTTTCTGTTTTTCTTCAAATTAGTTAGTTCAAACCAATCCAAACTTGTTGTGGTTCTAAGACTAGTTATTGAACAAAAAATAAAATTTGCCAGAAATACGTTTTGAGTCAACTGAAGACATTAGTATTTTGGTATTTTGGGTATTTTGGAGGAAGGAATGTAAGGTAGAAAGTGGTGGTATCTCTTGAACAGTATAAATATATATTACTGCAATTTCTTTAAGACTATGTCAAGAAGGGTTAAGAATGGTAAATGTAATAGAAACCAAATGTTGCTTCACGAATCAGAGAGTATTTTGTTTTCCAAAATTCTTATATTTTCATTTTGCCTTAAATCAGTTTCAGCTGTAAAGGGGTGAGGAGGGAGCAGCAGGGGACTCATGGTGTGTGGACGTGGGAGGTGGCAACAGCAGGAATCCAAAAGAAGTTGGAACAGCAGCAGGCGTGCCAATAGCAAATGGACAGAAGGCTGGAAGAACAGTGCTGGATCAAGGCAGCAGCAAGTCTGAGTGCTAAAAAGAGAAGGAAGGAACAGTGCTGAAATCAGAAGACCCTTTCACCTAAAAAGTCTCCAGGAAATGTTTCCTTAAATCTTTGTAGGGAAAAGTGCAATATTTATGAGTCAATATATAGTTAATCCATTTATGAACTACTCTAACCCCTCCCATATTATTAATATTACTTTTCCCTCTTCTTTTTTTTTAAGAAAAGACAGTGGATGTCCTGCTCCTAAGCCTCACGCTGTTTTGTGTTCTGATTTTCCTTGGAGGATTGCTAATACATGCATGTAGAAGGTACTGTACATTTCTGGAAGGCTGTATAAATTTCTGGTGGAAGGGAAGTCAGGATGAGGATAAAAAATACAATGGATAAAAGTCAAACACAGATCTTCTCAGATAAATTATGTTTACAAGAAGCAGTTAATTATGCATTTCAAACTATTGTTCTAACAAAGGGGCGCTAGACACTATGACCTGGTGAGTCTTATAAGTCTTATCTCACAGCTCCCACCACATTCCCCCACAGCTCGAGTTTCTTTCTCTACTCTCAGATGTCTTTCTGACACTGTAAATGACATTCTTTAATCTTACTCTCACTGCTGCCACTCTATCCTCAGTGTGACTTTACCCCATGCTTTTGCAGGCTCAGCATTCAAGACCATGAATGTTAATCATGCCAAAGATGAACTTCACTTATCAAGTTGCCAAATTTCATTTCATAATCCATGGGTCTTGTGAAAGCAGTCTTTTACTCTAAACTGGATAGTTTACAAGAAATAAGTGAAAAAAGGAAGCCAGGCTGACAGAAGGAATTTATTTTGTTGTGCTATTAATACTACTAGTACAGCAAAGTGATAATAATGGTCCTAAACCCACCAACAGTTAATGCAGCCAACTTTCTTCATGTCACTGATTTTCTGCCTGGCTACATAGCTTTCTGATTGATATAACAGTAGAGGCTTTCTTGAACAGAAAGATAAACTTACTCAAGATAGGATGATAGCTCAAGATACCTTAATATTTGGAAGATGCAGTGTGCAAATGGAACCTCTTCTAAAAATAAATTGATAATTTAATTAATGACTAAATATTATTCTTGATTTATATAAAAGAAGTTCTCAATTTTTAATTATGAAGAGCACACATAGGAGTAATTTTTTAAGATATAGATGTAGTAGCATCACACAAATTCTCACTTTTCTTGGAAATCATACATTTGTGTCCATCATTCCATTTCTTTTCAAACTCTGGCAGGCTAAAATCCCAGCACGTTGAAGAAGAGAGAAAAATGTCTTCAGTTAAACAAAGAAATGATAAAATGGCTTTAGAAATTATAAATGTCTGTCTAATTGTAATATGTATTACAAAGCCTTATTGGTTGATCTGTTCCCGCAAACAATAATGGTTGTATGGCTGTATCACTGTTTTGTAGGTATAGATGCCTGGAACTTATAAGCATGCCTGTTCCACATCCTTCAGACAACATAAAAACTTGGTTAGAGGATGAGACTCACCACCAGGTAGTGTGTCTGTCTTTTTTCTGTCATTACACTGACATGCATGATATTACTTGCAATTGGAATGGTACATTACTTTTGGAGCAGCAGGTAATTTCTAAGAAAAACTGTGAAAAAGGTATGCACAGCATTTGTAGAATAGTCACTTATGGGATAATATACATATAAGCATGTAGGCCAGTTATCAAAGGGCATTTTTTTCCCCAAACTATGTTTTTTTGCGGGAAAGCACCATTGAAATAGAAAACTGTCATGAGGATTGCCTCTGCCCTATGTACTCAAAATATTTTTCCAGATCCTCTGCAGGATTTCTATTAATTTTATTCTATCCTACTATATTATTGTACTTACATTGCAATACCAAAATATCTTCTTGTAGCCCATTCAAGAGGTTAAACAACAGTGGCCAATGTGAGATATTACGCCATCTTCTTCCCTAATGGAGAAATACATGCCATGTAATATTGTGTTTTGACTTTAGTATAATGTATCTATATGTTTGCAGACTCTGACAGAAACCACAGATCATCTCAATCCATGAATCATAATTTGAATTGTGAGGCAAAAGGCATGGGCTTCTTTGTTTAATTTTACCTTCTGAAAACAAATTTATTGGAAAACCAATGTGCACATGCTATATTATCATATTACAAATTGCAAGATTGAAGTGTATAAGTACATTAACAGTAAAAAGAAAGGCAGTAACAGCCTCCACTCCCTATTGGATGCAGAGGGTAACATAGTAACCAAAAATGAGGAAAAAGCAGAAATACTCAATGCACACTTTGCCTCTGTTTTTAATAACACTACAAACTGCCCGCAAGAAAACTGGATCAGCAGTGGCATGGAAGGAGCTGGGGTGCAGTATAACCCCCTTGTATTCCAAGAGGAGGTAGTCAGAGACTTACTGAGTGGCTTGGACCCTCATAAGTCCATGGGACCGGATGGAATCCACCCGAGGGTCATGAAAGAACTAGCAGATGAACTCGCCAAGCCACTCTGCATAATCTACCAACAGTCCTGGCTTACCGGTGTTGTGCCACAAGACTGGAAATTGGCCAATGTGACACCCATCCACAAGA